>CM021108.1:613166878-613597233 GCA_007115665.2 Sequoiadendron giganteum | reverse complement strand
ATTATTTAGCCCAAATGGCATCATGTTACAACAGTAAGAGCCCCATGGAAATGTAAATGATGTCTTATGTTGGTCTTCCTTTGCTATCATAATCTGGTTGTACACTGAGAATCTATCCATCCATGATAGCATCTTGTGTCCGACCATCATGTCTATTATCATATCAATGTTGGGTAGTGGAAAATCATCCTTAGAAGACACTATGTTTAGGTCTCTAAAATTAGTGTACACACAGATGCCCCCATTCTGGATAATCAATTGGGCTTTGAAAAATGACAACCAGGAGTTTTTGTAATTCCACCTTGACTAGCGAGGCTATTTGAGGGTGCATCTTTCTCAATTTTTGTCTCACTAGCTTTGCCCCTGGGTAGATAGCTAAGTGATGAACCATGACTTCTAGATCGAGACTCGACATGTCGGCATACCTATCCATGCAAAGTTCACCTTTCTTTCTCTTAGGAATGCTACCAATAGTTCTTGTTCTTCTATCAAAAGTGATTCAACATAGAAGGTGATGTGTGACGCTGCCTCTGTTCCCATATTGACAGGATTGCATTGTTCTTCTAGGACAGTTGATTTTTCCTGATGAAGTGTAGTAGGGGGTAGATTGAATCCTTCATCCTCTGGTGCCTCAGAGAGGTTTTCATCATTGGATGCATCCTTTATTTTCACTATTCTATGGTTAGAGAGTGTCACTATGTGGTTTTCACTCAATGACCATAAGCTTATTCTCATTCTTTTTCTTTTACGACTGAAGGACTCAATTGTCTCCCCATAATAGGCCTGTGTGTTCAGTGTGATGTCAAACCCAACTTTGTGATCTCCACATGGTACTATATCCCTTAGTCCCATGAATTCTGAGAGAGCCTCATCATTTTTGAATGTGTCTAGAACCAGTGGTCTTCGTTGGTCATAGTTGATGAGTTGGGAATAAACTAGGTTTATTTTGTGAGTTTCATGGTCTGACTCAATGGATGAGGTACTAATCATGAATAAGGAGTCTTGAAAAAGTTTGGGTAATCCGATTATGGTATCCTCGTCATCACTACTACTACAGATGCTAGTTATGTCGAAGGTGAAATTATCTAGGGGCAGACCTATGGATACAATTAGTTGAAGAGCTCCTGCTGATAACTGAGGGGGAGACCTGACTTCTCTACTAGAGGTACCTCTACCATGTACGGTTATTCTCAAAGAGCTATATCCAAGGCCAAGATTTATCATTCGTCTCTCCACAATAATGGGTTCCAGTCATCCATCATTGTTCCTTCCAAGAATTTCATTTCTATTGTAGCCCATACCAAGCATCATTTGCAATCCTTTGCTAGCTTCATCCATGGGTAAGGTGGGTGCGGGTCTTTCATCTTGGTATAGTGAGCTTGCAATGTCTCTTTCATCCATATTTTATTGACTTAGATCCCCCCAACAATGGAATCTAGAAGGGTCTGCCCTAAAATTTTGGATAGGTGTTTCAACTATTTGGGGTTGCTCATGTGACCTAGGAGATTGAGGTAACTCTCCTACAACAAAATCATTTTTTCTCATTTTGTAATCTCCAATTGTCTTGGATCATGAGCTTGATATTGGATATATCGGGGATGGAGGGTGTCTCTATCGCATAAGTGGAGGCAAGATTGGATGGGTCTATGTATGAAGTGGAGGGACCTTCATCATTCTTTGGTACTTGGGGAACCTTATAGAACTTGGCTTCCAAGTTTTTGCAATAGGCGAACGGCTCAGGATCACCATGTATTGTGACCTCCTCATTTTGGTAGAAAAATTTAACACTTTGGTGGAATGTTGAGGTGACCACCTTCATTCCAAGAATCCATGGGTGTCCTAGGAGGATATTGTAGGGAAAATCAAGGTTGAGGACCTGACATGTGGTTTCCACAGTGGCCGACCCTACTTGGATTGGGATCTTGATAGTTCCTTGAGACACTCTTTCCTGGTCATCATATTCTCTGATGGTAATTCCTTTTTTTTTTTGATGGAGTCTTATGAGATTCCCAAGTTCTTTATAAGTTTAAGTGAACAAATATTGAGGCCTGCACCTCCATCCACCAAGACCCTTTTGACCATTTTCTTGTGAACCGATACTTGAAGGTGACGTGCCCGATTGTGAGATGGCTGGGCGAGGAATTCTTGATCGAAAAAGTCGAGGAGATTTGGGGTGATGATATTATTGACCATAGCTTGGAATTGTTCTATATCAAGGTTAGCAGAAATAATGGATGTAGCTAATGCTTCATCAAGGATTTTCCTGTGGGTGACATAAATTTTCAGTAACTCCATGATAGAGATTTGAGCGCGGGTTCCTTTTAGCTGGTCAATGATGTTAAAATCATAGGGAATGAATTTTGTATTTGAGATGGGGGTCTTAGATGGTTGTGATACCCCTACAATAGTAACCTTGCTGCCACGTGTGGTGACTCCACAATTAGTGTTGGCTCCTTTGACGCTAATGATAGTGACCATTTCATCTATGCATGCGATAATGTCTTTATATATAAGGTTTTCACTAGAATAATTTCATTTCCCTTGGTTATTTCCTTGATTGTTTCCTTGATTATTTTCCTGATTGTGATTAGGCATTGGGTTAATGTATATTTTGAGACCTTGATTTCCAATGGGTTGCTCGAGATTTATAATTTTGTCCTCAATGAGATCTTGGATGATGTTCTTCAACTTCATATAGTTGGCGATCATGTGTCCCTTGAGTTTATGATAATCACACAAGAGATTTTTTTTGTACCAAGGTGGCTTTACCTAGGGTTCACTATAATTATCATATGTGGTGACCTTGATGATGCCCTCATTGACCAAATTTTTCATGATGGATTCAATTGACTCCCCAAGGGTTGTGAATTTTTGTTTGGGGGAGAACTTGTTTCGTAGAGGTGGTCCTCCTTGATTATTGAGATTATTGATTTGATTGTGGGGTGGTTGCTGGTTTACCACATTTTTTTGTGTATTATTTAGATTGTTGTTCTGTGGTTGGTGATGTATTTGATTATTTTTCTTGAGATCACTGATGACAACCTTGGCATCCACTACTACATCGTTAGTGACATTTTGATTCTTCGCCCATGTGCAAGGTTTTTCGTTATAGCTGCTAGATGGGTGACTACTATGATGTTTAAGATAAGTGGGTGTGCCCCCTTGTGTAATAAGAGATCACTCAATATTGAGCGCCTTGCGGATTAGTTGATTGTACGTAGTGATGCATTGCATCTTCAAATAAAATGCCAAGGTTTTGTCTATATTGGCAATGATGGTACATACTTGTTGTTCTTCTAGCATGGCCCAATTTATTCAATTGTCCTTTGCTCACCATCACTGGAGAAACGTGGTGAATGATTCCCCCTTACCCTATTTGAGCACTAAGAGTTCTTCCAAACTAACATCCATGGAAATGTTGAATGTGTAAACTTGGAGGAAAGCATCTTTGATTTCTTGAAATGTTTTGATTCTTATAGGCAGATGACAAAACCATTCCATAGCATCACTAGTTGCATTAGATATGTGTCATTGTAGGCAACTTCCATGAAATGTACCAGAAACTCCCTGATGTGATCTTCAGGGTTTCCTATCCTGTGATATTTATCAAATTTGGGGATTTCAAATCCCTTCGAGAATGGTACCATTTCCAAGCTTTAGTCAAAAGGATAGGGGCACAAGTTACTAGGTGTCTTGATTATCTTTCCTGGATTGAAAATCTAGCACTTGTTGCGAGAGCAATTTGATTTTTGCCATGTCACCTTGTGGATCAGGAGGTGGAGTGAATACGTTTTGGTGTGTGAAATTGATAGATGGGATGTTGGTGTGGTTTTGTTGCAAGATTTGTTGAGCAAGTAATGCCTGCACTTGTTGCTAAGCCAACAATGCTTGTTTTTGGTTGTGTTGTTGTGCCAACAACGCTTGTTGTTGGTCATGTTGTTTTTTTGCCAAAAACGCTTGTTGTTGGTCATATTATTCTTGCTCTAACAACGCTTTTTGTTGGTTTTATTGTTGTTGCACCAATAACTCTTGTTGTTGGTCATATTGTTGTTGTAATTGATAGTCTTGCAAGGATTGCTGATATGCTTCTTGTTGCACTTGAAATTATGCTTGGTACTATAATTGCGCTTGCACTTACTAAGCTTGGAATTGGGCTCATGCCTGAGTGTGCACTTGTTGGATTTCCTATGCAATTTGAGTGGCATGTGCAACTTGTGCAGTTTTAGTGGCTTGAGTTTCTTGCACAGCTTGGACAACTTGTGTGGCTTGGGCTGCTTGAGCTAGCTGTGTAGCTTGGGCAGCTTGTGCAGCTTGTTGTTTTTGTAATAAGGCTTGGGCTTGTGTAGTTTGTTGTGCCTGTTGTGCAGCTAATTGTTCCTGTGCTTGCTGAGTGGCTAGTTGTGTAGCTTGCTGATTTTGGAGTGCTTTTTGTTGGGAAGATTGCAATGTCATGGTGAATGAATTGGCTACATTGTGTCTTGGTGGTAATGGCGGTGGATTAGGAAGAATTCCAACTGTTGCAATGAGTAGAATGGTCACGTTAATGATCGGGGTTTGAGTTACGAGTGGTGTGATTGAGGTACTTGGTCCTTGAGACACCATGCTTTAAGGAATAGTGGATGCATTGATCATTGTGGTTGCTTTAATGGTTGCCATCTTTTTTCGTGATATAGATGACACAACTGGTGGATTTGGTAAGATGTTCTAACTCGATTGGTTGATGGTAGGAAGAGAAGGAAGAACCAACCCAAGGGATGATGTAGATGTGAGTGGTAGGGGTGGAAAAACGGGTGGTGCAATCCCTAGAAGTGATGATAATGGATCCAAGATTCCCCGTACTCCAAAAAAGTCACCTTCTCCTTGTGAAATAGGGAGAGAGGTTTTCATTTCCAGAGGATAATCTGGTGCTGCATGAAATGAGGATGAATTGGTATGATTATGAAATGTGAGTGGGACATAAGGGTGTAATGGATTTACTGGGATGGATTGATCCGATGTGGTGCTTGCACTCAACCCTCAGTTGTAGACAAGGTGATTTTTTGGAGTTCGCAAAGCATGGTGCTTTCCTTGTTAACAATCGATGAGGTTGAAGTGATAGATGATGTGATTTTGGGAATGTCCTGAGTGACGTTTTGAAGTGGAAGTGTGGATGTGGGTGAGGGCATGATACCGAGAGACCTCTCCACAATGGTGCTTATGTCAAAGTCAGAAGGGAGTTTAGCACCTTCTTTTGCTAACTCCATCATGTATTGGGATGTGTACAACCTCAACATGACACTGAAAATTTAGTGGTTCTCAGGGTTTTGCACCATTTCTAGAAGTTCTGATTATGTCATCCCATTTTCAGTGATGTCCTCTATATGACCTTCCTCTTGAGAATTTTTAGGTACTTGAGGAGGCTTGATTAGGAGTTGAATGGTTATCGTTGGGTCAAATGTCGTTTCGATTTGACTTAGATTGCTTGAAATGGATGTTTCTTAGTTTTTCTCCATATTCTTCTTGTGTTGAGATCGAGTTTGAACCATAAAATAGATATTAATTTTCAGGAATGTAAGAGATGAATCTCTAACCCCTTAGATTGGTCTAAACCTTAGGTTCGAAGAAGAGAAGGACTAGGATAATTCAAGGACCAAAGTGTTTATGGGGATGAGATAAATGAAAAAATGGATGATATAGATGAATGAAACTCTTGAGGAACCTTGAGGGAGATGCTAAAACTTTAGGACTTGACTTTATTGATTGTGATGGATTGATAGTTTGAATAAGTGTGTTAATTCAAAAAAAAGTGATAATGCACTCATAAAATTTAGGAAGTTGTGTTATCCTAGAGTAAACTTGTACATAAGAGGATGGTTTGACTAAGTGTGTTAAGTCAAACAAGGTGATTATGGAATTGATAATTTGGCTAAGTGTGTTAAGCCAAACAAAGTGATAATGAACTTGTAAACCCTAGGAAGTTGTGTTATCCTAGAGGAAACTCATGCACAAGATAATAGTTTGACTAAGTGTGTTAAGTCAAACAAAGTGATTTGATTTTTCCTAGAAGTTTAGCATAAAAGATGTTTACAAAGTTTCCAAGAATTGTTGGTGAGGTAATTTTTGATTGATTTTGATGGTTTAGAGGTGGATGAGAGTGATTAATTTTGATCCTACATTTGACCTAGATAACACTCCTTCTTACAAGACCTTGGTTTTCAAGAACACACTTGACTTCCTATGTGAGAAAAGAAAACCTTTGAAAAATCTCAGGATTTTGTTGATAATAAAACTCATACAAGTAAGGGTTATTTCTTGAAGCTTTATTGTAGAATTTGTAAACCAATCTTTCTCTAACTGAAGAATTCTTTCAAGATGCTCCTCATGAGATTTTGGGCTAAGAATTTTGAACTTGGGTTTCCAGATTTTGATCTTGCGGGAAATCATTTCAGAGAACACATCTGTGGGATCAATTGTCTTTATCTTCGCTTAATGAATTCATTTTACCACAAATAGTTCTTTGATTAAATTTTCAAACTAAATGTCTATGTCTCAATTCCTTTTCATTCCACAAGGTCCATTATGTGAAAATCAAGTATTTAAGAGCATAGTTCCCTAAGTTGACTTTAGGGGAAAAAAATGATGATTAAAACCAAGTACTTAGAAACCTCTAAGGATAGAATCCCTAGGGCAAGAGGGAGCACTTAGATTTGTCAAAGGATATTTGTTTCCTCTAAAGGGTTTGAAATTTTTAAGTTCTCTGTGAATGTTTGTTGTCCAATGTTTTAGATCCAAGAAAATTGTTTTGATTCCAATGACGTGCACAACCCTAGGCTGAAAAGACAATATTTGTTGGGTTCCCACTTGGATAAATCCAGCTATACTTATTCCATATGGATGATTAGATGCTTGACCACACAGGCTCCCTCTTACAGTGCACTCATTTCTCGGGTCATCCAAGCATCAATACCCATGAATCTCCCATGGCATAATTTTCATCTCTACAACAAAATTGCATGTATATTTGGGTTAGCTTCAAAGGACATGACCTTTTGCACCAACAAATAGATAGGATTTTGGCCTTTGCTAAACAAGGGGTTTTAATACGGACTTTCCATTCATAGGAGTTGGCCCATGTGGCAAGAGAAAATTTTTGCCCTTCTTGTTGGAGCCAACTATGTGATACTGGCTTTTTTTCTAGTACCCACTTTTATATCTTGATTGGAAATACACTTGTCCTTAGTGTGTTACCAATTGGGTCGTTCCCTTGGGTGAGTACTTTTTTCCCACAAGGCAGGCCCTCTAAGATAAAAAAAATCAAGCAAACATATTCATAGTTCAATCAAAATTCATTTAGAAACAAAGGGAGAACACACACAATAGGTTTAATCACACTCACAAGATGTTTTGTTCAATTTTAAGGTACCCAAATTGAAATGTGGAGGCAATCTTTAATGAAACTTAATGTCATCAAAAATAATTTTGATTCTCAAGGTCATCGTGAAGTGTAAGAGAAGCGCATATGCCTTTTTAAATGAGATTAATTTGTGAAAAATATTACAAGACATAAAAGAACATGTTCATTTTAATTCCACAAAGAAATGATTTCATTCATTTTAAAACACCAAAATGGGACATGAAAGTTTCCTTGTTCAATTGTTAGCCCCAAAAAAAATCTAGTGAGTTTCTAAGTTCAATTTTAACCAAGTTCAAGAGATCAAATCAATGGTTAATTTTAAACCCAAAATTTGAAGTGAGTTGGTTCAAAACATAAAAATAAAGCATGAATTGGAAGCTCTAAGCTCTATGCATTAAAAAATGCTTTATCAACTTCAAATTTGATGTTCAATCTTTAGTTCAATTTTTCTTTCTTTTTCTTGATTCCAATGCTTGATTCCGATGTCAACCTATTCCATATTGGATTGGTGCAACTTGGGTATGTGAAGGATCCCTTTCCCAATCCTTTATAAGGCTTGAGATGATGATAGACAAAAAGATGCAAGATGAACTCAAGTTTCCTATAGTGAGAATGCTCAAAATGGTAGATGCCAATGAAGGATAAAACCCCTTGAAATTATAGGCGAGATTGAGAGAAGAAGAGGCAAAGTTAAGGAATGTGGGACTAATCCTCAACCAATAGATTTATGCCACTTGTCAAAATGCGAGAGGAGAAAGCTTGAGAACATTTTGGTCTTTGTGCAAGATAAATGCAATTAGGTGAGTTTGAAATTTAAAAAATATCATTAAATGCATATGGTTGAGAGATTTGGGAGGAAATGTTTTTGGACAAAAAAAGTCAAACAAATGGAGTTAATGAGGGCATATTCCTTGGGAATATGCTTTGTGAGGAAAATAGAGTTTTAATAAATCAAAATAAATAATTTATTGTGCAAGTTGCAAAAGCTAGAGGATGGGACATGGATTAGGCTTAGTTTTAATCATGGATTTGACTAATTAAGGTGATGATTAGGTGATGTGATATTTGATTTATATTTTTGGATATGTTTTAAATCAAATGAGAAGAAAATTAATATTTAGAGATTTAATTAAACATTTGGGTTTATTTTTAAATTAAATGTAGAAACCTTAGGACATTAATCAAATAAACTTGATTTATTTAATTGATAGGCGAATATGATTAAATATGATTAATCAATGATGTTAATTTTGCATGTCTACACATTCTTAGTTAGCTTTAATTTCAGTTCATTGCAGCTAGATCATAACATTTAGGGAAAAATCACATACTTTCACATTAAGCCCCTAACCTCCTTTGAATGAACCCTAAGATGAAAGAAATGTGAAAGAGAGACATTCATCCAAAAGTTAACTTCTAGGGTGAAAAACTCTAGGAGCTCATTAGGGAATCATCTTTCCCTTCTTCATTTTCGGTGGTTCATTTTGGTGAACCTGATGTCCTTGAACCCTCTTGTCTAATTTAGAGTCCTTCATTGTCCTAGGATTAACTTTCCTTGCATGTTGCATTAGTAAAGTTGAATCCTAGGGTTTTTAAAATTTCATTAGTAAAAAGTGCATTTAGGCTGCATATTTGCATCTTAGAACACTAAATATTTCTATAAGTTTTGTATTTTTATATTAGGTCTACATTCCCCATACAAAAACCACCTGAATCAATCCAAAACACTTGAAAAATCTCAAAAAAATCACCAGGAGGACTAAGTCGCCATCCTGGCGACCCAGCCTACAAGCTTCTCAAACTGCCCTTTATAGAGATGAATGCCCAATTTTTAGGCTTCTTTTTTGTACCATTACCTGTCTATATCAGTTGGTTGAGTTTATGTAGCATGTATTTTATTAGAATTAGCTAAAATCAGCTCATTTAATGCATTTATTAGTTTTAATTTTGCATATACTACATTTCTTTTTTAGATTGTTACATAGTATAATAAAAAAATTACCTTCTTTTCCATCTAAAAAATTGTATTTCAGAATTTTAGTTTAAATCATTGCATTGCATTCTATTCCCTCTCTCTTCATACCATGTTTTCTTCAAATGTTTTGGCTTTGATTTGGTTTCAAATAGCTTGTATACATTCAAAATTCCTTCTTATGAGTTCAATGTAGACTATAACAGTGAATTCATTAGAGAACATGTTCATAACCAAACAATAGACACTATTCTTAACACTGCATTACCCTTCGATGGGGACATTTGTCTTGACAATCATAACACTCATACTTGTACTTCTCCCTCTACCTCTCCTTTTAGTGACAAAGGTGTCTTAGTGCAAGATGATACAAGCATTGAGGGTCTTGATTGTCCCTCTCCTCATCCCCCTTTTCTAACCATTCAACAAAAAAAATTCTTGACACTACCTTACAAAGTATCTCTAACCATACCCATGACCCTCAAAATTTCTCATCTCCTAATATCCCTCCTCGATGCAAAGAGGATAGTTTGGTGTTAGAAGATACCCCTAGTACGAGTCATGAAACCATTGACCCTCCATTTCCTAATGATTTTCCCTTTTGGGGTAATCTATTTGACAATCATAATGTATATTCTCTTGATGCCTCCCTCCCTTGTGATGGAGCATGTGATGAATGTCTTCCATGATCTCCTACTAGGGTAGATGGTATGAAACAAGAGAATGATACCATAGAAAATCAAATAGAATCAAATCTTACCCACCCCACTCTTTCCTCTCCCATCATTGATCCTTCCCCTAGTAATGATGCAAATATTTTAGAAGAACCACTCCTTGAATGTCCACCACATGAAGCTTGTAGTTCTTCTAAACTCTCTCCTCCTAGGGAGGATATCATGATGCAACCCAAGGATAACATTACCTCTCCTTCCCAAGGGGATGTGAATATTATTCAACCTCAACTCATCCTTTACCCACCTTCTAAACATAAATTCACTCTCTCCCCACCTAATCCTAATGTGTTGGATCCATTGATTCCTAATACCATTTTTCAAATGCACTACACCCAAAACAACCTATGTTCCCAATCATCAACCTCAACACCTTTACCTTCATCCCCTCCCATTCTACTTCTTGCCCCTCGCTTCAATTCCTTCATTTGGTAGTATTACCCTATTGATCAACTAAGGAATACTCTAGCTAAAATATCTCTATGGGACCTTATCCAAGTCTGCCCGCACTATCACCACCTAATGCAAGATGCCTTATAAAAGATTCCTATCCCTTCCAATGCAAAAACAAATGACATTGTAGCTATGATCCAAGGTTTAAATGCTGACATTGTTTTCCACCAAAGTGAGCTCCCTCCTTTGGAAGTGCAGAAAAAAGTTGAATCCTTCATGATCATATCTCAATACAAAAGCATAGGGATCAAGCAAACCCTTGTTGATAATGGCTCCATTGTCAATGTGTGTAGTGTAAATCTCTTGGATCAAATCCATATCGATAGATCGACCATCCAACCTTCCACCTTATCTCTCACTGGATTTGACAGTATAAAAAAAATTCGCTTGGTTTGATCACTTTGCCTCTTACAGTTGGAGTGCCACATTAAAAAAATCAATCTATATTATGCCAAATGATGTTTCATCTAACCTCATCTTAGGTAGAACATGGATTCATGCAATGAATGGTGTGCCTTCCACACTTCATCAAAATATGAAGTACATTTATACCCACAAAGTGTACAAACTCGATGTTGATCCTAAACCTTATAGTGTCTTACACCTTGAGAAAAATGAATCCAAACCCTTCACCTGTTACATCCCTCTAATTAGGTCAAGCTCATGCCAATGAAATTTTGTTGGTCTTTATGGTAGTTACAGACAATTAAATTCATGAGACAACCAAATTGAGAATAAGATAATGATTTTTATGTGGGTTCATAATGGAAATACTTTTATTCCTTATTGTGTAAATGTGAATGATTATTTAAGTTATCTTGGGAATTTATTTTACTCACTAGAAATGAGTTAGGAGTAAATTTGTGTGATGCACATATTGTTTAAATGATATGAACGTTCTAACCACAACTTCTATGTCAGGAATGCAGGTTCGCTAACTTCAAAATAAAAAGGAATATCATCCAGGAGAGGGATTGATTATCAAGGGCCATTTTACCAATTGCTTTGAGCCGGCCTAAGATCAATGTGTCGAAATTATACCTTGGCCTTTATCAAAAAAATAAAATAAAAAATTAAACCAATATTTATTTTTACTCATTAAATAATTATTGAGTCGAAATTCCTTAAAAGTATATATTTTTATATTATGCTCAAGTCTAAAATTAAAATCATATTTATAACAAAACTTAAGTTTTGAATTAGTTTTTTTTATGTCGAGTTTCTTTTACCACATGGGGGTGGAATGTCAATTTGGCTTAGTGGAAAATTAATTGAGAGAGTGGTGGCATCAGGAGTTTCTTTCACCATTTGTGCCTTGGAGTAACGAATGGAGGGAAGCAATGCAGCTGTGATGGCTACTAGTGGCTCAAATCCTTCTCTTTTTGGTCGCTCCCTAGTTTATCGTTTTTCATTTTCTTTTCTTTGGGCTGGGAAGGTATCAGGATGTGGGAAGGGTATTCAAGGGAAGGATTTCATTTCAGAGGGATTTTCCTTTTCACCTCGAGAAGAATCATTTCTTGAGACATAGCCATACCGCGTCGGAACCTCCAGAGCTATGAACTCGCAAGTGCTTGAGTCGTTTCTCTCTACCTCTATTTGGCTTTAGTACTTGGTTTTCTCATTAAGGTAATTCTCATCACTGATAGAACCTCTTGGATTAGAAGATGTCTAAGGACTGCCAGCCAAATTCTTGTCAGGCACGTAGCTTTTTCTTTGTTGCTCAATATGTTGTTCTTTCTTTATTTCTGTGCAATTTCCAAGAGAAACTTAGTGTATCAATTTCTTTTCTTGTTCAACCTCTAGTTTCAAACGACTTCATGAATATAGTTTATAATATCAAATGTTCCTTGAAAGTAACACTAATGGTAGTTGGTGTTTTTTGTATGTATCTCAGTTACATCGAATGCCTTTTTGAATGCAATATCCTTGTTTGTCGAATAAATTTTCCTGAATCTAATCTTGATATGAATAAATGCATCCATGAGTGTTCTATATCTGTAGTGGGTCTAATTACTATTGAAACTATTATCTTAACTATCAATCTCATTGGTACTATAGACATTGTTTAATGGAATCTGAACACATGTTATAAAATGGTTTAAGTAGTCTATCTCCTTGATCCCATTTAGCCGAGTTAGCCAACGCCTGTGGTTGCAAAATTGTTGAATGTGTATGGACCACTTTTTCCAGTTTTATATTATCTTATGAGCTACCTTCTCTCTATTGTACCAAAGTATCAGTT
Source organism: Sequoiadendron giganteum (assembly GCA_007115665.2). Lineage (NCBI taxonomy): Eukaryota > Viridiplantae > Streptophyta > Pinopsida > Cupressales > Cupressaceae > Sequoiadendron > Sequoiadendron giganteum. The sequence goes on along the minus strand of CM021108.1, from coordinate 613,584,442 downwards.
TCCAATTCTTATCCCTGATCTAATGTACAAAGACTTTAGTCATGAGAAGCCTAGATGTGGTTGATCCTTGAATTTTTAGGAGAAGTTAACCTTAAAAACTAAACATAGCAATAAAATCCATAACTAAGATTAATTTCTCTATCTGTACTAAATGGAGAAGCAACTTTAGATTAGGAAACCCTCAGAATAAGATAAATTTTATAATAAATAAATGTAAAAGAAAAATTTAATGCCGAGTAAGGGTGAGGGTGCTGACGGCACAGGAGTGCCAGATCTTCCTAACAAAACCTTGGCCAAGGTATGGTGTTGGTTAGGCATAGGTCACCCACCATGAACCAGATACACTTAAGGTCAGAATGGTCCTTACAAATAGGGGGTACCTACAAAGAAAGGATCGACGAGCAGTGTAGGTTCATGGCACCAGACTCAGAAGGGCACATTGGTAAATTGATCCAAGATAATTACCCTCGTGAAGGGATGAGTTCTTTAGTTGAAGAACATGGGAGGCCAACAGGCCTTTGGTTGGGCAGTAAAGCCCCAGATGATATATCTTTTCCCTTGATGACAGAGAATCCAACTCGAGTGAACCAACTTCCTTGCTGTAATTTTTGAACCCTTAGCTCATGCTTATTTTAATGAAATGCCTTAGCATGTTACTTGCCAGTTTTTAGAAAAAAATCTTTTTTTTTAAAGCAAAGGAGTTAGTCAGTTAAGTTGGTTATAATTGTTAGTTGATTTTATTGATGATAGTTATCTTTCAGCTAAAATGATGTATTTATTTAATTGAATATAGTATTATTCAGATTATATTCCTTTCCTCATTCAAAACCAGTTTCTTCTTCAGCTGCAATTAATTAGTTAGTTAGTTAGTTGGTTATTCATAACTGTAGATTACTTAGGTTTTAACATATGGTATCAGAGCTACCAGATTTAAAAATGAACCTCGAGTTGACTATGCAACCTAGAAAACTAAAAGTTATCCCTCGGTGTTTCTCAAGGATGTGGATATAGAAAAAACCTCGAAAGAAAGTCTGAGATCCAGTATCTCAATGGCTATGGAAAATCATACTCCAATATGATTATTCCAAATGCTCGATTCTTGTGGACTCAAAAACCATGGCTGAAGCTCTAGAAAGACTTCGATGTGAAAGAAGGAAGTGGACACCTTCTAGTAAGGAAGCTATTAAAGCCGCTATCCTTGCAGAAATAGAGAAACCCTACACCTTGAACCTAAGAGTAATTGTAAACAAAATTTAAAAATCCTTGGAAAATGGGAACCAACCTCTGAGATGGGACACCGATATGTTTGTAATAGAAACGTATCTCAGGAATTGAAAGATGCCTTTGGGTAGCAATTTTGTAATCAAACCTACCACAATAGTGGTAGTTAGCTATAACCTTTTGTAATCAAGCCTATCATAGGAAGTGATAGCTATTCATTTTGTAATCCGATCTATCACAGGAAGTGGTAGCTAATTATGAATCTCTTGTAATCTATCTATCGCAGGCGTGATAGATATTTTGTATTTAATGAGGAATGAAATCTATAGTTGATTTATGGCATAGCATGTCAAAATCTTGTGCAATGTGTTTCACTTCTTTTAATGACCAAATCATGTTAATAAGCCACCTAGACTAATACGTAATACCTAATCTCAGAAATTTTTTAATTTTGAATGGAGAATTTTGAGAATGGGTTCAGAGGAGCTCAAGATAATGATAACCCCATGGCCAAATTAGACCAGTTGCTGAAATTAATGAGTGACACCCAAAATCGGTTGCTTAACTTAGAAAGGAAACTGAACATGTAGAATGAAATGCATGAGGAAAGGTCAGAGACCCATAGTGACCAGTGGAAAGAAAGTTCTAAAAGTAAAGTTTGAGCAATAAAAGGAGTAGATTGGCTAGCGAGTTGGCCCAAGATATGAAAAAGATTAAATCCCCAAAGTTTGAGGGCTCTATGTCAGGGGATGTTGCATAAGCTTGGCTAACAAAGATGGAGAAATACTTTGAGCTGAGATATTACTTTGACACCTCTAAAGCCGCTTGGGCAACCTACCAGTTGACAGGGGAAGCCGCAACTTGGTGGGAGACCAAGAGAGCAGAGATGGGCCTTGAGGCAGATGATGTTTCCTAGGAGCAATTTGTAAGGATATTCTGGCAACATTGGCTTCCAAAAATGTTCTATGATAAAAAATTTTTGGACTTTGAGAATCTTAGGCAGGGAATGTTTGTTAATGAATACTGGGAAAAATTTACTAGATTGCTGAAGATTGTACCCCAATATCAGGAAGGCAAAAAATTTTGGGCTCAGAAATTCATCATGGGATTAAACAACCACATTGGAGGGTCGGTAGATGTTTTGGCACCTCGAACAATGGATGAGGCTTATGAGAAAGCAGTTTGGCAGGAACAAAGATTGAAGAAGGATGATTCCATTAGAGATAAGAATCAAGGTAAGGGAAAATGGAAGCAATCACAACAGAGTTTTGAAAAAGAATGGATATAAGAATAGTCAGTATGATAGAAGAAAGGATAGAAGGGGAAATAATAGTAGTAGAAGAGAGGAATCAATTATAGGAAAAGGACCGAAAAAGAGAGGACCACCAGGGGGATGTTTTAATTGTGGAGGTGAGCATTATGAAAACCACTATCCTACCAAAAATCAGCAAGGGCAGCAACAACAGAGATCGCTACCATCTCAACAGATGACATTTCGGCAAAGGATCCATGCGGTGGTGGACAACTGCTAGGCAGAATAAAAGGTTACTCCAATCGAGACACCAGGTATGCTTTACGTGAACCCGGTAACTATATTAATTGACACAGGGGCTACTGAATGTTTTATTTCACCTAAACTACTTGGTAAATTTCCCAAAAGATCTAGATTTATGGCAAACTCTTGGACTGTAGAATATGCCAATCAAAGGAGGGCTCGGGTAGAGAAGTGTCTGTTTGAGGCTAGGTTAGAACTTCCAAACTTTGTTACTGAGGTTAATCTCTACGTAGCACCTCTAGGCTCCTATGACGTAATTCTTAGAATGAATTGGTTAAAAGAGCATAAGGCTAAGATCGATTGCCTGGAAAAGACAGTGGAATGTCATGATAATTTTGGGAATAGGGTGCTTTTGCAAGGAGTGCAACGAGAAGTTAGAACTCAACAAATTTCCGCCATGCAATTAAAAATAAACAAAAGAAAAGGGTGTTAGATATATGCTGTGAGGATGGAGGAAGTTAGAGAATTTAAGGACAATATAATTATGGATGAGATGATTATGCAAACTCAGGATCAAAATGAGGAAATGGGAATCAACCCTAAGAAGGAAAATTTTGTAGATAAATATCCCTATCTCAGAGAATATCAAAATGTGTTTCCTGAGGAACTACCTGGGCTAACATAGAGAAGATTTTTTTAATTTTCTATAGATTTGGTACTAGGAGTTGAACCCATCTCCGAGGCCCTGTATCATATGACCATAGTGGAATTGATGGAATTAAAAGCGTAGTTGCAAGAATTTTTGGATAAAGGGTTAACTCGACCTAGTGTTTCACCTTAGGGAGCACCGATTATATTTGTCAGGAAAAAGGATGGGACACTCTGACTATGCATTGATTACCACATGTTGAATAAACTCACCATCAAGAATAAATATCCTTTACCCAAGATAGATGATATCTTTGATCAAATGAAGGGGGTAACAGTATTCTCCAAAATAGATTTGAGATCAGAATATCACCAGCTCAGGATGAAAGAGGAAGATATTCATAAAACAACCTTCAGAACGAGTTACAATCACTATGAGTTCACAGTGTTACCTTTTGGGCTTACCAATGCTCCAACAACATTTATGAATTTGATGAACAACATCTTTCGCGATTGTCTTGAATTTTGTTTTTTGGTATTTCTTGATTATATTCTCATTTATTCAAAAAATGAGGAAGAACATTTTCGGCATCTACAGTTAGTTCTTCAACAATTAAGAGAGCACTGAATTTATGGAAAATTGTCGAAGTGCACTTTCTTCCTGAAGGAGGTTTAGTATTTGGGTCATATCATATTAGGTGAAGCAATAGTAGTAGACCCTACCAAGATAAGAGAAATAGTAGAGTGGTCGGAACCTAAGAACGTGCATGAGGTTAAAAGCTTCATGGGTCTAGTTGGGTATTATCAAAGGTTTGTGAAGGACTTTTCTAGAATCACGCACCCAATCACCTCTCTTCAAAAAAAGGGTAAGAAGTTTGAATGGACCTCAAAATTTTAGGAAGCTTTTGTTACGTTGAAGGAAAAGTTAACCTCAACACCGATTTTGGTTGTACCCGACCCTAACGGTCATTTTGTAGTAATCATAGATGCATCAAGAGATGGATTAGGCAGTGTATTGATGCAAGATGATAAGGTGGTGGCATATGAATCCCAAAATTTGAAAAAATATGAGAAAAATTATGCACCTCATGACCTGGAGTTAGTAGCTATCATTCATACCTTATAGATGTGGTGACACTACCTATTGTGAAAAAAATTTGAACTTAAGTCAGATCATCAAGGGGTAAAATACCTATTCACCCAGCCCAACTTAAATGCTTGACAAAGAAGGTGGATGGAGTTGATATCCGACTATGATTTTGAAATTAGTTATATCAAAGGCAAGGAAAATAGAGTAGCTAATGATTTGAGTTGACGCAGGCATATAGCTTCCATGATGTCAGTCAATACCAGTTTTAGAACTCAAGTGTTACAGAAATTGAGTGAAGATGAGTTTTACCTAAAAGTGCGGGAAGCTCTTTAGGAAGATCCATAGGACCCTAAGTATGAAGGTTATCAGTTTGAAACAGATGGGTTATTAAGATTCAAGGGAAAAATGTACGTACCTGATAAACCAGAGTTAAGAAAAACCATATGGCATGAGATCCACTTAGCACCTTACTCAACACACCCGAGGATAACCAAAATGTTGGCAGATATCAAACCCTTATATTTTGGAAGGGAATGAAAAAGGATGCAACTAGATTTGTGGCAGGATGTTTTGAATTCCAGAGAGTTAAGGTAGAACACCAACACCCAATAGGTTTACTTCAGCCTCATAGTGTACTGGAATGGAAATGGCCAATTATCAGTATGGATTTCATTCAAGGTTTACCAATGACTAGGAATAGACACAATGCAATACTGGTTGTGGTGGACAAATTTACCAAAGTAGCACATTTCATACCAGGAAATTTGACAGATGGAGCCGTAGTGATTGCTCAAAAATTTGTGCAATAATTGTTTTTGTTTACATGGAGTTTTGGAAAAGATTATCTCTGATAGAGACACCAGGATGACATCTAGATTTTGGAAGACTCTATTTTCTACCTTGGGAACTCAGTTAAATATCAGCACAACCTACCACCCAAAAACTGATGGAAAGATGGAAAGAGTAAACCTGATATTGGAAGATCTACTTAGAATGTACTGCATGAACCAACAATATAAATGGGAGGAATACTTACCATTAGTAGAGTTTTCCTATAATAACTCCTATCAACCAGCTATCAGAATTGCACCATTTGAGGCCCTATATGGCAGGAAGTGAATAACACCTATTAGTTATGATAGATTATAGGATAGGATCGTCCTCGGACCCGAAATGCTATTATAAATGGAAGAATAGGTTAAGTTGATTAAACAAAGGTTAAAAGAAGCCAATGACCACCAGAAAAGTTATGCGGATACAAAAAGTATTTCCAGACAGTTCGTAGTTGGGGATAAATTTCTCCTTCGGGTTAAACCTCAGAAAAACTCAATCAAATTCAAAAAATCCTCAAAGCTAGCTCCGAGATATGTGGGACCTTTTGAAGTCTTGGAAGTAGTTAACCTATCACCTACATAGTTACTCTACCACTAGCTCTTGCTAGATTACACAATGTATTTCATGTTTCCTATCTTAAGAAATATTATGCAGGATTTGATCACCAGATTGATTGGAATCCCTTGCAGGTATGGGATCCAGGGGTGATCACAGTCAAGCCACTTAGAGTGCTTGAGGTGCACAAAATGTGCTTGTGTAACCATGAGATTATGCAATGCAAGGTCCAATGGGACCATTATTCTGCGGAAAACACCACATGGGAGGATTATGATGAAATCCTTCAGAAGTTTCCCTATCTGTTTCAAAACAACTAAGACTCTATTTTTCAATTATAAATTTTGTATTGAATAAATAATCAAATAATCATTGAGGAAGATGATTCTTAAGGGGTGGATTATGTTACATCCCTCTAATTAGGTCAAGCACGTGTCACTGAAATTTTGTTGGCCGTTATGGTAGTTAAAGACAATTAAATTCATGAGACAACCAAATTGAGAATAAGATAATGATTTTTATGTGGGATCATAATGGAAATAATTTTATTCCTTATTGTGTAAATGTGAATGATTATTTAAGTTATGTTGGGAATTTCTTTTACTCATTAGAAATGAGTTAGGAGTAAATTTTTGTGATGCAAATATTATTTAAATGATAAGAACGTTCTAATAAAAACTTTCATTTCGGGAATGCAAGTTCGCCAACATCGAAAGAAAAAGGAATATCATCCGAGAGAGGGCTTGCTTATCAAGGGCCATTTTACCAATTTCTCTGAGTTGGCGTAAGATCAATGTGTTGAAATCATACCTTGGCCTTTCTAAAATAAATAAATAAAATTAAACCAATATTTTATTTTACTCATTAAATAATTATTGAGTCAAAATTCCTTAAAAGTATATATTTTTATATTATGGTCAAGTCTAAAAGTAAAATCAAATTTATAACAAAACTTAAGTTTTGAATTCTTTTTTTCTATGTCGATTTTCTTTTACCACGTGGGGGTGGAATGTTAATTTGGCTTAGTGGAAAATTAATTGAGAGAGTGGTGGCATCGGGAGCTTCTTTCGCCATTCGTGCCTTTGTGTAACAGATGGAGGGAAGCCATGCAGCCGCAATGGCTACTAGTGGCTCAAATCCTTCTCTTTTTGGTTGCTCCCTAGTTTATCATTTATCATTTTATTTTCTTTGGGCTCGGGAGGTATCAGGAGGTGGGAAGGGCATTCCAAGGAAGGATTTCATTTCAGAGGGATTTTCCTTTTCACCTCAGGAAGAATCATTTCTTGAGACATAGCCATACTACATCGGGACGTCTAGACGCATGAACTTGCAAGTGCTTGAGTCATTTATCTCTACCTCTATTTGGCTTTAGGACTTGGTTTTCTCGTTGAGACAATTCCCATCACTGATAGTGCCTCTTGCATCAGAAGATGTCTAAGGACTGCTAGCCAGATTCCTGTCAGGCACATAGCTTTTTCTTTGTTGCTCACAATGGTGTTCTTTCTTTATTTCTGTGCGATTTCCAAGAGAAACTCTTTGTATCGAATTCCTTTCTTGTTTAGCCTCTAGTTTCAAATGACTTCATGAGTATAGTTTATGGTATCAAATGTTCCTTGAAAGTAACACTAGTGGTAGTTGGTATTTTCTGTATGTATCTCGATTACATCAAATGCCTTTCTGAATGCAATATCCTTGTTTATTGAATAATTCTTTCCTGAATCTATTCCTGATATGAATGAATGCATCCATGAGTGTTATGTATCTGTAGTGGGTCTAATTACTATTGAAACTGTTATCTTAATAGTGAATCTCATTGGTACTACATACATTATTTAATGGAATCTAAACACATGTTATAAAATAGTTTAAGTGGTCTATCTCCTTGATCCCATTTAGCTGAGTTAGCCATTGCCTATGGTTGCAAAGTTGTTGACTATGTATGGACCACTTTTTTGAGTTTTATATTATCTTTTGAGCTTCCTTCTCTCTATTGTACCAAAGTATCAGTCTCCAATTCTTATCCCTAATCTAATGTGCAAAGAGTTTAGTCATGAGAAGCCTAAATGTTGTTGATCCTTCAATTTTTAGGAGAAGTTAACCTTAAAAACTAAACATAGGAACAAAATCCATAACTAAGATTAACTACTCTATTTGTAATAAATGGAGAAGCAACTTCAGATAAGGAAACCCTCAGAATAAGATAAATTTTATAATAAATAAATGGAAAAGAAAAATTTAATGCCGAGTAAGGGTGAAGGTGCTGACGGCACAGGAGTGCCAGATCTTCCTAACAAAACCTTGGCCAAGGTATGGTGCCAGTTAGGGATAGGTCACCCACCATGAATCAGATACACTTAAGGTCAGAATGGTCCTTTCAAATAGGGGGTACGTATAGAGAAAGGATTGGCCAGCAGTGTAGGTTCATGGCACCAAACTCAGAAGGGCACATTGGTAAATTGATCCAAGATAATTACCCTCGTGAAGGGATGGGTTCTTCAGTTGAAGAACATGGAAGGCTAGCAGGCCTTTGGTTGGGGGGTAAAGCCTCAAATGATATATCTTTTCCCTTGATAATATAGAATTTAACTCGAGTGAACCAGCTTCCTTGCTGTAATTTTTGAACCCTTATCTCATGTTTCTTTTAATGAAAATGCCTTAGCATGTTACTTGCCAGTTTTTAGAACAATTCTTTTTTTTAAAGAAAAGAAGTTAGTTAGTTAAGTTGGTTATAATTGTTAGTTGATTTAATTGATGATAGTTATCTTTCATCTGAAATGATGCATTTATTTTATTTGATATAGTATTATTCGGATTATATTCCTTTCTTCATTCAAATCCAGTTTCTTCTTTAGCTGCAATTAATTAGTTAGTTGGTTATTCATAATTGTAGATTACTTAGGTTTTAACATCACCACTACACCCACCCCCAACATGTGGAACCTGTACAACCAAAGTCCATTGATGATGGTTTGAGTTCCTTAAACTTCACCCCTCCCATAATGGGGAAACCAAGACCAGCAAAAAAGACTCTCTAAAGGTAAATGTAGTCTTTCTAACACAAGATTTTCTTGATCCTTCGATAGCATCCACCTCAACAACTCTAGCCACCAATGCAAACAACGAACCCTCACACAATCCAAAAAATCTGAAAAATATTTATGGAAAAGGTTATGAGATCATGAAGCAACTTGGCTATAGTGGATAAGGTTGTGGTGCTAATGAACAAGCTATCCACAACCCTGGCGAGCCTCATATGCAAAAATCCAACCATGGTCTTGGATTTTGTCCCTTTATTGAAATCATCAAGCCTTCCCCCACATAGACACTCTTCCTCATCACCCTTCTAAGACAACCTTAGAAAGTGATCCCTTGAAACCAACAAAGGAATCTTCATTGAAAGCCAATGTCATCCCACAACCTCCTCTTGATTCAAATTATACACACTCCTCCAAAGGAGTCCACAAAATCTCGTAATCCATAGAGCCTTGTGTAGATATGCCATCCTATACTAAGAAAGGCCATATCTTGTTGCAAACTAAAGGAACACCTTCTACCCTTGATGAAGAGGGTATCTTGTTGATCTTCCTCCAAGATCGCTTGATATCCCTTCCTCCTCACACTTCAAATAAATTTTCACACAAATATTCCTTTTGAGCTTACCACCTAGTTCATGGTCATCACACCAATGAGTGTAAGGCCTTGAGTTGCAAAATTAAACATCTTATGGAGCTTGGTGCTCTCTCTTCTATGGGGGAATATCCTTCCTCTAATTGATACTAATTTTCCCTCAACCTTGCATCTCATTAACTCCTTTTGGCTCACTCTTGTGCTGCACTAAGTGGGGGAAAGAAGTTAGTTAACATTTTTCCCTCGTATGTCACTTGTCATTGTCAAACTTGACTTGTTTTCAACCTTTCATGAAAATTTAAGAGCAATCTTGAGATGTGGAAATGTCTTAAGTTAACTCACATGTGACATACACCCCTCTTCATGACACAATTTTTTGAAAACATATGACTCATCATAGGGCTTTCTAAACAAGCTCTCATCTCTTCTTCCTCTTCTCTACTTTAAAGCAATTGCTCATAGTATGGTGTTTCACAATTCATTTGATGTAGGGGCATACATCACCACTCACATTTCACTGTGTGATCTTCTTTTTTCTTGCCATTCCTTCTCTTGAAAACATTATGCACAATGTTGTTCAGGATGAGTCATTTGCATTTTTCCTCTATTGCATACACGATGAGTACACTTGCACTTTTCCTCTCTTTGAAAAATTATGCATAATGCTGCCAAGATGAGACATCTCATGAACAAAGACAAATCCCTTTGAAACAAAATAATTACAACATAACTTTCTTTTGTGGTGCCTTATCAAAGTTATCACGAGGTATAACTTTGGTATGGTTAACTAGGAAGCCCAAAAAGCGGTACAAGTTTACCCATAGCCACCTTTGTAAGTACATACCAACTGTGTGTATGTTTCTCACCATTTTTTTGGACTTCTCACCCATGGACAACCTAATGTTCTGTGGCCCCAGAGTGATAACATCTCTCTTTATTCTCTTCACACTAAACCTTGTCATTGCATGATCATGTGTCTTGTTTTTTTGTAATGCATTCACCCTTGAATTTATCTTGCATTGATTTCAAGTTGACTTAGAATCTTGAATCTATAGGGGCTTGACCACCTCCTTCTTCATCTTTTCTCATTTTTCTTCTTTGTCATTCCTTGCCATCTCCATTAAGCTAATTTAGTGTGATTTTGAAGCAAGTTCATCCTCTCACTAAAGTGGGGGCTAAATGTGTCACCAAAAAGTGTGGACTTTGACACTTTTCGCTCATTTGAACCTTTGCCTATGGAATTTGGACCATTTTTAGCCTTTTTTTACATCTTTCCAAACCTTGTGACAAAGTGTTGTAAGGTGTTGTAAGAAAATTTCACACTCTCCTAGGCTTGTCATCACTTAATCAACCCCTTTTTATGCAAAATGACCCCTTAATACACATACATGTCCAAATTCAGTGTTTTTTGTGAGAGAATCCCGACAAACATAAAAAATAACATTTTAATTACCAAAAATCAATGAAAAATGCCTAGGTGGACTAGGTCACTAGCTTGGGCGACCTAGTCCCATGTGGCATAAATTTCAATTTAAACTTAATTTCTTTCAAGATTTTGGTCTCTAAAACCCTAAGGTCGGCCTGTATGGTGTTATTTTAGGAAAATTAGGGCGTAACTTGTGGGTATGTGCAGGATCATCATGGAAAAAATAGGCCCTCAAGTGGTGATGAAAATTCAAAAAATCAAAGTTAGGCAAATTGACGTAAAAATTTGAATAAGTTATCTATACTATTTTAAAATATGTAAGAATAGAATCTATAGAAAATTGAATGTAGTTTCTAAACTATTAGGTTTATTTAAAAAAAATAAAAAATCTATTTGGTGAAAATTTGAAATTTCAATGCAGTAGTACTTAAATTTCAGGGAAAAAAAAAGTAGGTGTCTGTGTGACCACCCTAACCACAATAAAATGATAATATTTTTTTATAATAGTTTAGATATAAGTAGAGGACTCATGTCCTGATGTGATGCATAGTTTTTTGTAATTTGTTTCCCAGTAAATAATTAATAATGATTTTTTTATTACAATTTAAAAAAATATCAAACCTTGTATGTATGACCACCTTAACTTGGTCAAAACTTCATGAAATTTATTATTTTAAAATCCTATAGTATGCGAAGCATATAATGTGACACATGTTTTAGATTCAAAAAATGTGATATTGTTTGAAAGCTATAGATGTTTTTCAATCAGCCTATCAATTAGGACTTTAGTCGTAATTCAAATAGAAAATGAATAATAATTATTTATTAAATTCAAAGTAAAGAAAAATTTATATTGGTGGAAAGCTGAGAATCTCCTTTAAAAACTCTTTTCATTTCATCGATTTTGGGTTTAAAAAAAGTTGTCAGCCACATGGGCCATCATATCACTTACATATCACCACTTTTTGGCCCATCATGATCCTTCACATTCCCTTGTATAAATTAGCTTCACAACCCTAATTCCTCATTATTCATCATCCATTTTTCTTCTATCTTCAATCTCTCCTTCTTCTTCTCAAGCAAGCTAGGGTTTCAGATTCTAGGTCAACAAGACATCTTTGCTGAAGCACTCAAGGGCTAAATCCTCCATTGCTACAACTTAAGATCTCTCATCACGACAAGGTAACTAAGTGCATTGATTCACATTTCATGCTTTCTTACTTTGTTTCATCATTTGATTTAATTATCTATAAAGGGTCTTGACCAAGGCAAGCCCCCATACTCTAACAATCAACATTTCTTCTTTCTCTTTGTGTGTGTTTGTAGATTTAGGTGCATTGGAAGCTTGAAGATCATTCAATAGGTTGAACAATCTCTCTAAGGTTGAAGAAACCCTAGTTGAAGCTTGGAAGACTTTCACAAATTAGAAAATTCACGTTCGAGAAAGGATACCTAGAGGAGTAGAAAACAAAGAGAAGAGGCCTCAAATCCCATCTTTTGGTTCATAGAAATTTAAAAGAGGACTAGGTCGCCACTTTGGGAAACCTATTCCCACTAAGGCTATTTTCTGGAAATTTTGGTAGATCTGGATACCTTTTTGGCTGAAATATACTCTAGAGTAATTTTCTAGAATTTTATTGAAGAAGGACTAGGTCGCCCCACTTGGAACAAGTGTCCCTTTCAACATGAACATCAAATCCATCAACATTTCCAACCCCTACAAGATTCCAAGTGCACACCTCTTCAATCTCATCCATTTTTGTAACAATTTGTATATATTTCTTACGTTATTTTGTATATATCTGCATATCTTCACGTGTTTTCAAACATAGTTGGATTTCATTCTTAGTTAGATTTTTTTTCAGTTCATTGCACCTAGATCATAACATTTAGGGCACAATCAAAGACATTCAAATTCAGCCCCTAACCCCCTTTGAGTGAACCCTAAGGTGAAAGAAGTGTGAAAGAGAGACATTCATCCAAAAGTTAGCTTCTAGGGTGAAAAAACCTAGGAGTACATTGGGGTATCCTCTTTCCCTTCTTCATTTTTGGTGACTCACTTTGTATTCAGTGACAAGCTATAGAGTTATGATGACACAAAGAAAGTGATTGATTCTACATTTGGGGTAGCTAGAATACATTACTTGAACCTCTAGATGATGAGGTAGTTAATGTCATATGTGAGGAATTGGGTACCATCCCAACATATAGCAGCAATGAATGCAAAGATGCACATTGAGTGGATGGGTACTTTGATGTGCAATAATATGAGGATACATGTGATCAGGTTAATGAATCCTATCATGAGTTTATGTATAAACAACAAGATGAAGAAGTCCAAGGAAAGGAAGCTTTGGAGGTTATCATTACAAACAATATATCAAGCCAATGACAAGCTGCAATATGGAGTTTTCTTACTTCTCTCATTCTATTTTTTCTTTACGTTCTAATGATTTTAACAAGAAAGATTCATCCATATCATGTTTTAATAACATGGAATCTTACCAAATTGAAGGTGAAATGTAGGAAATTGAGAAGGATGTCATCATATCTTTTGAGGAAAAAAATCAAGTAGGTATATGGGAACTTGCAGATGATCAACATGTCGCTATCAACACTCTTGAAGGGAAATAAAGAGAGTTTGTTGAACATGAGGATATTCTTGATGGAGTATTCATAGATTTGTCATATCAACCTAGCCTTATTCAACTACATAACCTAGTAAAACATTCCATGAATTTGAATATGTTTATCGTTTGCATGATTTTATACTTAATGATAGTGATTATAACCTACAAATTTTTAATGCGAGGGGAATTTTTCACAACCAATCATGTCCCCATAAGATTGAAGAGGAAAGACTAGATACCATACATGCTTTGAGCAGTCAAATATAACTGCCTACACAAGAGGAAATCTAGGTTGTGTCTTTCCTTTTCCTTATCACTATTCAAACATCATTTTGATTATGGGGAGGTTGGAAAAAATATGTGATTATAGATCAATCATAGACCTAATCATCCATCTAAGTTGTTTTTTCTTGATTTTTTTATTTAATTTGAAGCCTATGATTTTAAAACTTATTTTTTTGAATATAAGGACAAGTCCACATGGCTTAGAACTATAATTTCCAAGTGAAGCCACAATAGTGGTTTACAATTCAAGTGAGTAAGGAAAACTCACAAAAAATGAATACATGGAAAAACTGTGATTTTAGGGGTTTGTATGAACCTACTGGTTCGAGCGAACCCATAAGTGTTTTGTTCATACCATGGTTCAAGTGAACCCTTTTAATTCTCTCCCACCCAAAAACCCAACAAAATCCCTTATGGAAGGGTGGTTCACTCGAACCCCTAGGGGCACGTATGAACCCCCCTTATTCCTCATCACCCCCCGAGACACAAAAAAAACCTAAATTTTGGCACTTCAAAGATAGGGTTGAGGATGAAAATGGAGGAATCTTCACAAACCCAACTAAAATCAGGTAGTCCTCAAAATGAGCTATCTAAAAAATATAATTGTAATATGTTTTGGTTTTATTATGTATTTTTTTTTAAGTTTTATTAAACATAGGTTTTTCATAAAAAATGAAGGTCTTTGTTATGTACATGTGGAAAAATAGTAGATTATAAAAAAAATTGAAAAATATGAGTGCACCAGATATTGAAGTTCTTGATCCAACAAAAATAAATAAATTTAATATTGATATATAAAAAAAAATTTAGGCATTATACAACCCTGCTATGTCTGAATTGTAATTATTTTGACTTTGAAACTTGATTAAAGAAAAAATATTCAATAAAAAACTATCTAACCAAGTGGAAGCACTAGATATTGGAGTTACAAATCTAAATTTGAAAGAATTATAATTTTATCCTCATGAAAAGAAATCATGTGTTATACGGTGTGTGTCACTGTTTAAAAATATTGTTTTATGAAAAAAACCAGTTTTCGTGGGAGATGGAAAAATAAATGCAATCGGATTCCAAATTTTTTGAATATTTTTTTTTTAGAATCTACAGACAAAATGTGACGAGATGCTAGTTTGTATCATCTTCAAATTCCTCACGATTTAACTGCTATAGGTGCCTGAATGTGAAGATTTAGTTAAAAATAATAATTTTAGTGTCTAGTTTGGCCAAAAATTGTAAACCACTATTGTGGGATCACCCTGCCACCTTATTATTTATCCATGCATTAAGGAACCATATAGGGGTGGGTGTCATTTTTCCTTGCTTGAACATGGTCAATTTTGAGTCTCTTTGTATATAGTCTAGTCTAAATAAATGTCATTTTTCTTTTGTTTTTCTTTCCTATTTTGCTTAGTTTAGGCTTGGTTTTTTCTTTTGCTTCTTTGGTTTGGGGTCCCTTCACTTTATTTTGTGAATGTTTGCAAGAAAAAAAAAAATTTAATTACTTGGGATATTTAATTATCTCAAATTGTTCTGAGCATTTCTTTTCAAGAAACTCTAATCATGGTTTTAGAATGGATAGTGAAGGTCTTTTGTTATTGTCAAATGATCTAGATGTTTGATTTGAAGAGGATAAGTCATTGGTATGATCTAATTCTAAAGTAGCTTGAAATATTATACCTTTCACATATTTTAAGAATCCTAAGGTCACTATATATTTCTATCTGAAGTCATGTTAAGTGAAAAATCTTAGATTTCTACTTCAACACAACTGTGATTCTCAACCCTGAGTATAAGCTTCACTACTTCCAGGTTGAAATGAAAAGAAAATACTGGAGAAAAACAAATGAAATGAAAAAATTAAAAAGAAGAGAAAATACATAAATTCAACTTTTAGGATGATGTGAATAACTCTACTAGGGCTATGGATGCCTAGCTGGTAGAAGAGCCATGTTCAAGAGAATCACATCAATAATCTTATTGGGGATATAAACACCTCACTAGTAATGAGGTAATTCCTAGGTTTCTTTTGAAGCAAAATCATTCATGTAGGTTAACATGATGGAGCAAAATTTCCTATAGTCACTTAAGGAGGAAAATGAATACATTTGCACACACTTAGAATTTTTAGCATATAGAAGGCAAGAACAACCAGTGATTTTGATTCTTTGATCAAGTGCTTTGATTTTTTTGGCCTAATGTATAGAATTTCCCATAAGAGTTGATAATTTTTGTGCATTTTTTGCACACATGCCTTGCTGAAAGAAGGGACCGTCTCTTTTTTCTTTGCCTTCTCTGGCTGCTCACTTTTTCTGCTAGGTCTAGTCATATTCATGCTTATTAGGTCTACATGACATTTCCCTTTGGATGGTGATTATGATTTTCTATTGGGTTTTGGGGTCATTTTTGCATTTCCACAGTTGTTCATTTGTGGGTTTTGCCTAACTAAGTCAATTTGCATTAAAATTCTATGTTTTGACCTTTTTAAAAAAATCTGTGTGAGAATGCCATTGTAAAAAACCTTATGCGGGTTTCCAGTGCAACGACACTGAAGCCTACGACTTTCATATTGCTCCGGCCCACAAGCCTTTGGCTTTTGTAGCCACATTTTTTGTAGTTATTGAAATGGGTAAAATCATCACGTTTTAGGAATATAAATGCTTCATATACATTTCCCCATGTGCTCAAATAGATAAATCCAAAAATTTCTAAGTTTTAAGGCTTTACAAAAAACCTTATGCGAGTTTCCAATGCAACAGTGTTGAAGCCTCTAGGTTTTGCATTGCTCTAGCCCACAAGCCTCCAACTTTTGTAGTTGCATTTTATGCAATTATTGAAATGGGTAGAATCATCCAGTTTTAGGCTTAGACACCCTTCGTATCCATTTTTGACCCTATCTTACAACTTTCCTTTATAGGTTGTAGTGTAGTAAAATGTATCCCTTTACATTTTCACACTTGTTGGGTCCCTCCTTGCTAAAATTGGTCTTCTTTATGGCTTATTTGGTCCTATTCTATATCCACAAGCCTTATTTAATGCATCTTTATGAGCATAATCCTAAAAAATATCTAGTGACTAATCATAATTTAGTGATTTTGGATTGTCTGGCCCAAATTTAGTGATCTAGGACTCATACACCACCTTGGGCATTTGTGTCCCACCTAAGTTTTGGGGCTCATCTTGAATTTGGCATAGAACTTAGCATTTCTTTAAATTTGTGTCCCAAGCCTAGGCTACAATGACTTATACACCCCAAATTGGCTAGCTTGGACCTATTTTAAATTCAAATTCTTGGTGGAATTTTATTCTCCTAGATTTGATGTTAGTTTGTAGTGTTGTAATTTTGGGAAATTTGGCATAAGCAAGTATAAATACAAGGTTATTTAACATATTTTCTACTAAAAAGTTAACAATTTTCATGAGAAAGTGTGATCTAAGAATTCAAGCATTCTAGAAATTCAAGAGCCTTCAAGAGCTGATTATCAAGCCATTTGGAGCTATATTCAAGATTCAAGCATCATGTCAAAGTCATCATGCATCATGTTTATTTTTGAGCTAAGATTTGTCATGTAGGTTCTTATGGTTCAAGAAAGAATTCAAGTCAATATCCATAACATTCAATCAAGATTAAATATCTGCATTCATGCTAGCCATCTCATACAAGATTGTAACCTTTCTTACAAAGGTTTGGTGAGTTGTAACGTAGATTTTTGTTCATCCATCATTCCTTCATGCTATTTGATTTCATTTCAAGGTTTGATTACCAAAACAGGGTTTGAAAAAGGCATACCCATATCCACTAACAAAAAAACATTTTTCCCTCTCTTTGATGTGTGATTTGTAGATTTAGGTTGAAGATCCATTGAAGAGAAAGGTTGGAGAAAGTTTTCAAAGTTGTCACCTTTCTTGTAAGATCACATAAAGTCACCTATAGGTCAAAAATAAGTGTCTTAGAATTGGAGATTAGAAAGGAGAGAAGCTAGAGGAGAACACTAGATGATATCATATTTTTAGATCAAACTTGATACTAGGACTAAATCACCACTTTTGGCATATGAGTCCCAATATACTAATTTTTAGACATTTTCTATAGATCCTAGTTTAGTAGTTGTAGATTCCAATTTTTTTCTTGAAACCCTAAACTGGGACTAAATCATCCCTATTGGTGTATGAGTCCTAGTGTGCTTGAAAATTCATAATTTTAAGATTTCAGACCTTGTTTCAAGCATCTACAGGTTTCTAGGTGCACCTTTTTTCATTCTCGGTCCATTATTCATATTTTGAGTTTGATTTCCTAGGTTACATTGTTAATTTTGCATATTATTTACATTTCTTATTTTTCTAATCCTTTTCTTAGTGATGAACCCCCCTTTTGTCTTTAAACACACCCTAGGAGACCTTATAGTAGATCCTTTCTCTAAATTGCACCATTAGATTGAGATCTGTAAGGTTTCCTTGAATGAACTACAGTGAAATAAGAAAGGAAAATCCCCTTTGTGTTCCATCTCCTAAAAGGTGGAGCACCCTATTTCCATGTGTTCATTTTGGTGAACCTAGCCTTTCGACACCTTATTTATGATTTGGAGTGGATTTTAGTCCTAGATATAGCTTACATTAAATTTGCATTAGGTCTTTCATTAGTTAATTTGTATTTAAGGCTTCTAAATCTTGCATTAGTGAAAGTGCATATAGGTGGCACTTTTGCATCTTGCATCATTGAATTTTATTTGAAAAATGTAATTTCACTTAGTTTTGACATCATATAGAACAAAAACCTTAATATTTACTTAGAGTTTTCTAAAATTAGTGTAAAAACCCTCATATGGGACTCATTCACCCCTTTGGGTGATTTAGTTCTGGTACAAGATGTTTTACTTGATTTCTAGGAGTTTTGTGTTGTATGTTTTTAAGCATTTCAACCCTTCAAAACCCCTAATTGGGATTCATATTCCCCTTTGGGTGATTTAGTGTTGTGTTAGATCTGAATATGCATTTTACAACATTAAAAACTTTTTTTTTGTGCTTTTGTTTGTTGTTGTTAGATTTTTATTTCACTTACTAATTTTTTGTTTCAGTCATTTCATTAGACCTAGCTTAATTTGGTTCATTTCATTCACTACTTAATTTTAAAATTTCATCTACACATTTTATTCTAGGTTATTACACTATATTTCATCATTAATATGTGCTTTGGTAAGCTTTGGATGTCATTGAAGTCATTAGTGGATGTGTCAAGTTGTGTCTTTGGAAATGATCCTAATGAAATTGAACTCACTCATGCTTAATTAACTCCTAATGCATTTCCTCCTTGTGATGTTGATATCATTGGAGAAGATGATGACAACATGAACAACTTCATAAAAAAATGTCTTAAAAACCTTGAGACTAATGCATCTTTGTATCCTTCCATGAAACAACAAACACAACTTGAGATGTTTGGTCTTTTACATCCTGAAATTGAAACACAAGTTGAGCCTAAGTTCCATAGAATAGGTAAACCTAGTTCCTTTAATCAAGAAAAAATTCAACCATCCAATGTTAAGAAATTGATAAACACTCCCATCAACCTAGAAGATACATATGGAAAAGGATTCACAATCTTAAGCAAACAAGGATGTGATAGAACAAATGAATATGAAATTCATCAGCTTCTAGAGAATATACCAATTGAAGATACTAAAGGGATAGGATATCAAGATCCTCCTCCTGATATAAGTGTCCCCCTTCCTAAAGAGAAAATAATTCCTTGTAACAATTATAAGGATGATAGGATCATCTTAGGTCCTCTTCCTCAACATATAGCTCAAGAAATTGGTGAATCTAACAAGCAACGGAAGCCTTAAAATCTTAACAAGTCACCATTCCTACAAAATTAAATATAAATTGAACAAAACTTGGGGAAACTCCTTAAAAAAGGTTGGATTAAATTTCCACCTCATTGGAAAAGTAGCTTACCTAATAAAAACATGAATTATTTCACATATCATAGAAGTCTTGGGCATCTTACTAATGAGTTTCATACATTAAAATTAAAATTGAGTAATTTTAAATTTGATGATGATGATGTTTATCAAGTTATTGCATAAAATTCCCTTCCATTCCTTTCCATGTAATAGTTGTAGGATCATAATATTCTCACTATGACATGCTTTATATTCATTACAAATCTTTTCAAAATGTAAGGAGCTCTTTCTCATCACCTACCTCAACTCATTCTTATCTTACACTCAGTGGGAGAAAGAATTAGATAGCCTTGTCCTAGTTCATCACTCACTATTATCCCTTTAGCTAGTTGTCTACCTCATGTATACGATGAACAATATTGGGATGCAAATGAATTTCTATAGGTTGACTCGTATTTTCCTGACTATTATTTTCTTTGTTTTCTCTTTTGTGTGTGATTTCATGTGTGTAATGTGATAGCTTGTACTGTTATGTTTAATGTATGTCTCTTGGTACATTCCTCTATTTGTATCTACAATATTATCTATATCATAAATATTTTCCTTTATCTTTTCTTTGTCTTGTGTTCTCCTTTAGGGGATGACACAAGGTTTCGAGACATTTATGTCTCTTCTAGGTTGACTTGAAAGTTTTTCTTTGTTTTCACTCTCTTTGTGTCATTCTTCCTATTCCATGAGTATTTGGGGAATGATTCCAATTTTGAGCTCTCTATAAACATTGTATCAAAGACATACTAACCCTGAATCCATTGATCCCTTATGTGATTTTGGGATTTCATTTTGGGGGAAACCCCTCTTCATGATGTAGCTTCATTTGGAAACATATGACTTGGAATAGGGATTTCCAAATAAGATCTTATGTCCTCTTTCTTGTTAGCATTTATCATTTTCTACTTTAAAGTAATTTATCATAGCATAGTGTTTAGCAATTTCTTTAAAATGGGGGCATACATTGAAATTATTCTTTTACAACTCAAGTTTCATGGTGTAGTCTTCTTATTTTATGTGATGCATCTTTCTCTTTGTGCTGACATCGGGTGTGATGTCCCTCAAGATTGTGATCTCTCTTAGCATATTATATTCCTCTTAATGGCTTGATGCAACACACTGCATCCCCTAAGTTGTGAGTCTTCTATTCTTCAGTTGGTCCTCTTTTGGAGACATTAGGAATAATGTTCCCTAAGTTAAGACCTTACATGAACTAAGAAAAACTCCTTTTTACATACCTTACACTAGTTTTCATTCAATAACTGTTATATGGCCACCTTGCATTATAACACACTTTTCTTTCCCATGGAGTGCTCTTGTTTGTTCATGGGTGTCAAGCATACAAATTTTTTCTTGCCTCGTGAATCCTATTGTTCATGTTGTGTGGCACCTTATCAAATTTTTAGGAGGTATGGATTTGGTATGATTACTATATGGGAGCCAAACTTAGGTGTGAATTTCCCATATCTACTTTCTTGTTTGTGTGAGTGCATACCAGCCACATGCGTATGTGTCTCACTAGGGGCTCACCTAGTGGAAGACCTGAGGTTCCACTAGGCCTTGTGAGCATATGTTTGGTTTGCATATTGGACATCATGTTCCACTTGTAATTTTTTTGGACAAAACAGTTATATCTGATCCAAATCATGTGGGACAAATGGTCAAAGCTTGATCTACCCCATTTTTTGTTTTTATTTGTGTTTTCTTTCTTATTTATGTCTTTGGTAATGTATGCTTGTATCTTTTTGTTGCTTCATACATCATTTTAGTGTTTTTTGTTTTGTGCCCATGTTAGTTTTCCATAGGATCTTGATCCTGGGAGCTTGATCATCTCTCTTGATCATTGTTATCCTATCTCACTAGCACTGGTACACTTGGACCCCTCTTGATGCGAGTTTGTCTACTTTAGTGTGAATTTGAAGCAAGTTCCTCCTCTCACTAAAGTGGGGGTGAAATGTAGTGTATGAAAATGTATCCGTTTACATTTTCACACTTGTTTGGGACCTTTTTGCTAATTTTTTCTTCTTTATGCTTTATTTGGTCCTATTTGCATCCACAAGACTTATTTAATACATCTTTGAGGATAATCCTGACACATATCTAGTACCCAATCATAATTTAGTGATTTTGGATTGTATGGCATAGATTTAGTGATATGAGAATCATACGCCACCTTGGGCATATGGGTCCCACCCAATTTTCAAAGCCTTCTCCTAAATTTGGCATAAAACTTAATATTTCTTGAAATTTGTGTCCCAAGCCTAGGCTACTTAGACTCATATGCCTCAATAGGAATATGAATCCCACTTAGCTTGGACCTATTTTAAAATTAAAATTCTTTGCAATATTTAATTCTCCTAGATTTGATGTCAGCTTGTAGTGTTGCAGTTTCAAGAAATTTGGCATAAGAAAGTATAAGTACAAGGTTATTTCATATGTTTTCTACTAACAAGCTAACATTTATCATGAGAAAGTGTTATCTAAGAATTAAAGAATTCTAGAAATTCAAGAGCATTCAAGAGCTGATTATCAAGCATTTTGGAGCTATATTCAAGATTCAAGCATCATGTCAAAGTCATCATGCATCATGTTTATTTTTGAGCTAAAATTTGTCATGTAGGTTCTTATGGTTCAATAAAGAATTGAATTCAAGATCCATAAAATTCAATCAAGATTCAAGATCTACATTCATTCTAGCCATCTCCTACAAGATTACAACCTTTGTTACAAGGTTCTGGTGAGTTACAACATAGATTTTTGTTCATTTATCATTCCTTCATGCTATTTGATTTGATTTCAAGGTTTGATTACCAAAACGGGATTTGACCAAGGAAAACCCCTATCCAGTAACAAAAAAACACTTTCCCCTCTCTTTTATGTGTGATTTATAGAATTAGGTTGAAGATCCATTAAAGAGAAAGATTGGAAAGAGTTGTCAAAGGTGCAAAGTTGTCAAAGTTGTCACCTTTCTTGCAAGATTATGGAAAATCACCTATAGGTCAGAATTAAATGTTTCAAACTCAGAGATTGGAAGGGAGAGAAGAAACAAAAGAACACTATAGGATATCAAAATTTTAGATGAACCTTGATATTGGGAATAAATCACCACTTGTGGTGCAACTTGTGGCATATGAGTCCAACTATACTAGTTTTCAAAAAAATTCTATAGATCTTGGTTTAGCAGTTGTAGATCCCAGTTTCAGCCTAAAATGCTAAAGTAGGACTAAGTCACCCCTACTGGTGTATGAGTCCTAGTGTGCTTCAAAATTCATAATTTTGAGATTGCAGACCTTATTTCAAGCATCTTCAGGTTTCCAGGTGCACCTTTGTTCATTCTCAATCCATTATTCAGATTTTGAGTTTGATTTCCTCAATTACATTGTTAGTTTTGCATATTATTTAAATTTCATATCTTTCTAAGCTCTTGCTTAGTCATGAACCCCCGTTTTGTCTTTAATCACACCCTAGGAGACCTTATAGTAGATCCTTTCTCTAAATTGCACCATTATATTGAGATCTCTAAGGTTTCCTTGAGTGAACTAGAGCGAAATAAGAAGGGACAATCCCCTTTTGTGCTCCATCTCCTAAAAGGTGGAGTACCCTATTTTCATGTGTTCATAGGTAAGGCATAATAAATACATAATATATTCAATATAGAAATCTTGAATCCATAATAATAACATGACATCTTTATCATTTCTCTCCTATGGAAGTTATTATTGTCTTGTAGGCAATCTTGGGGTGTTTAGGAGTTCACCATTAACTCTTACATGCTATCAGAGATTTAATGTTGTAGAATTCTTCCTAGATCAATGATACAAATCTTGACTTGAATATTTTACAAGCTACGATTAGGGTTTTCAAGGACCTCATGGTTGAATCCAAGGTATTACATAAAGTCAAGCTTTGCTTTCATTTTTTCAAATTTTATTATATTTTTTCAAATCTACAAGGGTCTCAAGTTGGGCAGATGCTACTAGATCTAGGAGGTAGCTAATTTTTTTCAGAACTTTGGGCCAAATCTAACCCTACCATTGCATCTAGAAGGATTAAAAACTTAAATATCAATTGTCAAATCATCAAAATTTGACATTTTTTATTCAGAGAATCAGGAATTTTTTGTACCTTTTGCATATTTTGTGTGACTATATATGGATTCATACATGGCCATGCAATACATCATTGTCACTTCCAATTGTCAAAATTTTCATCATATAGAATATTCCTTGGAATTGACATATTCAAGGTATATTCCATATATTCTTTATCGATTGTAGGCATCAATAGTGTTACCGATCTACAAGATTGATATGTCTCTATGATTCCATAGGTTTTAATAATTATTTAAACAAATATATTTGTTGAATATTATTTTATTTTTCACAACACTTGGTCACAAGTTTAAAACCCCTATGACTAGGACCTATCTACGAGGGGATATCTACCTTGGGTGGTATTTCCTTTGGCCTACCAAACGACCACCAATGGTGCTGGCAAGAGATACTATGAATATCATGGTGTTTTCATTTATGGCAACCCAAGTTGGTGATTGGATATACACATCATCAATTGATCACACCAATAGTCAGATTGCAAACAGTTAAGGAAGAACAAAGCATCTGACAGTTTTG
This sequence comes from Sequoiadendron giganteum, assembly GCA_007115665.2. Classification (NCBI taxonomy): domain Eukaryota; kingdom Viridiplantae; phylum Streptophyta; class Pinopsida; order Cupressales; family Cupressaceae; genus Sequoiadendron; species Sequoiadendron giganteum. Next base: position 613,560,052 of record CM021108.1, on the reverse strand, counting down.
GGTTCATCGATTCATATAATATTTTTTCGTTAATATTTTGTGTTGCATATCTTAGTGAAGGTTGATCAATGTATTCTTAGTGTTATCCATAAATATAAGTGCCTCGTATTGATCCATGTAGGAGTTAGAAGATTCAATTAGCTAATTCTCAATTTTATCAATATTGGATTTGACTTCGTGAATGAATCATCTCGCAGATGTATGGGAAGTAATTAATTAATTATTTTTGTATTTGTGCATCTTTGTGTGGGTCCTAGCTATGTTGTGGCCAACTGATGTGGATGAAAATTATACTTTACTCATGATTTGAGCTGAAAATTGTAAATATTATTTTGTTCTAGTGAAGCCGACATATAACAATTGAATTCTAAGTTGAATATATATATAAGAGATCATTTGTATCATTTTTAGAAATGTATGAAGTGTGTGTTGATGCTAATTGAGAATTAGTGTAGAGAAGAAAAAATATAATGCACAGTTTTTCTTGTGCATGAAGGATTTGTGTTGCGAGTGTGAGAATAACAAAGAAGAAGTGTAGAATCAGTCTATAGGATAGAATATTGTATATTGTGCCTAACTGGAACTATAATCAAGCATATATAAATGTTATCTTTCTTAGTTGAAACTCTTAGATGGCTTTAATCGGATTCTCTTTGTAAGGTATTTAGCCTTCCCTTTGAGAAGTGATCTCTAGGCAGTGTGCCTGAATGTAAGTGCATTCCCCATATTGTAAACTTTATTTGAGTATACTCAGATCATATTGTGGAATGGCCATCCACCATGGTTTTTCCCCTAACATGGTTTCCACATAAAAATTCTAGTGTTATGGTGTTGTGATTGTTTTCTTCTTGTTCATGCATTTTGGTTGAATGTTACAAGTACTTTGAAGATAAAAGTTAATAATGTTTATTTTTGCACAACATTGATTCACCCCCCCTCTAAGTGTAGCTTGTTTCCAACAATTGGTATCAGAGCTAGTTCCTCAAAAGAAGAAGTCTAACAACTTGGGGAGATCTTGGAAAAAATTTCAATGGATTCAAGAAGTCTTCAAAAACAACTTTTGGTGGCCCTAGATGATCTTGATTTGTCAAAGTATGAAGTCCAAAAATTGCAAGAAAATCTGTGGATGCTAAGAAATTCATTGAGTCTTTGAAATAAAAAATCAAGAAGTCTAGAGAGAAGAGAAAGGAACTTTGTGACGAGATTAAGCAGAATGATAGCAAGAGCATTGAAGAAGAAAAACTTAGTCAATCCCTGAAGGAAAAGATAGAAGAATGTGAAAAGATTACCAAAGAAAATATGATCTTGAAGGATGAAATGGAATATATCACGATGAGGATGACCAAGGATATTGAAGATGGAAATAAGAATGAAGAGAACCTAGCATAGTCTGTGAAAGAAAAATCTGAAGTATGCAACCATTTGGACAATGAATTGGAACAATCTAAAATCAATGAGGAAGTACTTGAAAACAAGATTGATGATCTCAGAGATGAACTTGCTACTGCAAATGAGTATAAAGAAAAGTTCAAAGTTAGCTCAGTTAAGCTTGATGAACTGATTAACAGTCAGAGGAAAAATGGTGACAAGTTAGGTCTTAGATATGAAGAAGGAGAAGGTTCTAGATCCAGGAAAAGGAGATTCAGAAAAAGAAATCAGATGAACAAGGTTGGGAGGTATCCGGTAAGATAACCTAATGCTCAAAAATTTAATGGATACTATTTCAATTAAAATAAATTTGGACACTTGGCTTCTTAGAGTAGAAGTAGGATGAATAAAAGAAGTCCATCATTCTCAGGTTAGTTCTTTAATTGCAATAAGTTTGGTCACAAGTCAAATGAATGCATAAGTGTGATGAACAATCTTCTTAGAAATGTCAGATGTTATACATGTAATGGATTTGGGCATATTGCTAACCAGTGTAGTTGAAAAGGAAATAAATGGAAAAACTGGTCTAGATAGAAAAATGTTGTGTGCTATAACTGCAACAAATTTGGTCACATTGCTACATTTTGTTGGAACAAAAGATGTCTAGTAAATAAAAGAAGGAACATGCAAAATGATGTTAAAGGAAAAGGAAAAGTCACTATGGATGTGGTCGGGCAGAAAATGTAGAATAAATGGGTGAAGAAGAGTCCCAACAATGAAGAAAATGTACCAACACCAGAACCTGCTTTTGGTAGTTCATCCGGGAGTTAGTCTAAGGCCATTGGCCTAGGGGGATCTATCAAGAAAATATCTTAAACCCCCTACCAGTAACTAACACCGGAATGTGGGTAAGTTAAGTAAGTGCATAGATGTGTTATAGATGTTGTTGAACCTATTAGAGAAAGTATTATGCAATGTAGAAGATCCACATAAGATTTATTTGTCACAGTGCATGAAAATAGTGTAACTAGATGAGTTAGGGTAAATGCATTTATTGTGACTAAAAGGATTAAGTATGCGAGTGATAAAAAGTCATTTCCATCTTTCATTTGTCACTTTTCATTTAGAATAAAACAAGCTTGGAGAGCTCTAAGGTGAATTGAGGCTCATCAACTCAGTAAGTACTCACTTTGAGTCACTTGAGAAATCTGCTATGATTAAAGTTCAAAAGGAATTCGATGCTCAATTTTTAAATGGGCTGAAGGAAATGGTTGTTAAGGATAAAAATTTGCTAGCCACCTGTATGGAAAATATGTAGAATGCCTAATCCAAAGGTGGGAAGGTTTACAAATCATGTTTGTCTTTATCAAAATTTACTAATGACAATGAGAAAAAGGTTAAGGATTTGGAATAAAAATTAGCCATTGTTTCTAATACCTTTGATCGTTTAACTGGTAGTGTTGGAAAGTTAGAAGGAGAAGTGATATATGTGTTTGATAGAATAAAGAGCTTGAAACAAGAAATTGAGAAAATTGTTGCAAGAGCATGTGAACTGAGAGGTCGGATTGGTCCAAAGATAGAAATTGTGTCAAATGCATAGAAAGAAGCATAAGATGCTAAATCACTGAGTTATCCGAGAAACCTAGAGTCTGCAGAGACATAATACTATTTGGTTTTTGGACATATAACAATCTTGGAGATTCTCAAAAGAGTTTGGGAAGTGAATTTATCTCTGCTAAAGAAATATTTTTCAGACATTTTTATGTTTATGAAAGTTTATGAAGCCTGTTTTGTACATATAAGCAACTTGTTCATAACAATTTTTGTTAAATTTTTGGCATGCAAATTCCTACCTTTTCCATTGATGTCAAAGGGGAAGAGAGAATAGTGAAAAATGTATATCATCTCAGGGGGATAATTACATTTTGAAGAAGAGTTCGGATTTTGAAATTTGGAAATGTAGTTAATGTTGATCCGACACTTTGTCATTTTTCACTCAGTGTTGCCATCAATACAAAAGTGGGAGATTGTTGGAAAGAGACACTATAAATATCATTTGGTATTGTCATTGATGGAAAACCAAGTCAGTGATTGGATCCATGCATAATCAATTGATCACACCAGTAGTCAGATTGCAAATAGTTAAGGAAGAACAAAGCATATGGAAGTTTTTGGTTCATCGATTCATATACAAATTTTTAGTTAGTATTTTGTGCTAGGTATCTTAGTGAAGGTTGATCAATATATTCTTAGTGTTATCCATAAATATAAGTGCCTCGTATCGATCCATGTAGGAGTTAGAAGATCTGGTTAGCTAATTCTCAGTTTTATCAGTACTGGAGCCGACTTCATTAATGAATCATGTCATGGATGTATGGGAAGTAATTAGTTAAGTATTTTTGTGTTTTTGCATCTTTCTTTGGGTCCTAGATATGTTGTGACTGACCGTTGTGGATGTGAATTATACTCTAATCATGATTTGGGCTGACAGTTGTAAATATTATTTTTTTCTATTGAAGCTGACATATAGCAATTGAATTCTAAGTTGTGGATATATATAAGAGATTGTCTGTATCATTTTGAGAAATGTATGAAGTGTGTGTTGATGCAAATTATGAATTAGTATAGAGCATAAAAGAGATAATGCACAGTTTCACTTGTGCATGAAGGATCTGTGTTGCAAGTGTGAGCAGAATATAGCAGAAGTGTAGAAAATGTCTGTAGGATAGAAGATTGTATATTGTGCCTAATCGGAATTATAATCAATCATATGTAGATGCTATCTTTCTTAGTTCAAACTCTTAGATAGTTTTAATCGGATTTTCTTTATAAGGTAGTGAGCCTTCCCTTTGAGCAGTGAGCTCTAGGCAGTGCACCTGAATGTAAGTGCATTCCCCATATTGTAAACTTTATTTGAGTATACTCATATCATATTGTGGGTTGGTCATCCACCGTGGTTTTTCCCCTAATAGGGTTTCCATGTAAAAAATTTGGTGTTATGGTGTTTTGATTATTTTCTTCTTGTTCATGCATTTTGGTTGAATGTTACAAGTACTTTGAAGATAAAAGTTAATAATGTTTATTTTTGCACAACACTGATTCACCCACCCCCTCAGTGTAGCTTGTTTCCAACAAATGGCACATGGGAGCCACCACTACTAGGTAGTGCTCATTTAAAAAAAAAATTATACTGATGGTCATATAGGTGCCCAAAGGCAAAAAATTTGTCTCCTAATTCTCGAATTGGGTAATTTATTTCAAAATACCATAACTTGCAATCCAATAGGCCATATTTCAAAAAATGAGATATCGTCAGAAAGCTAGCTCCATGAATTTAATAATGGTGCAAATTTTTTTATAAAATAAATCTATTTAGAGGAATTTATTGTTGATTGAAGGGTAAGTGCACCAAGTTGTGACACAAAAATGGCCCTTAAGATGGCCCTTTTTTTTAATCAGCAAAGTCTGATGTTCACAAGGAAATGAAGATAGTTATGCTCAAAATTTGAAGATGCAACATGAAGAGGAGTTGTAGTGCTCTTAGTCTAGTTTCTAAGCTACTATTGTTTTAAAAATAATGAAGTTTAAAGGTTTCAAAAGGGGGAGTCACTAAAAGTGATCTTGTCTCTATAAAAAAATAGCATAGTATTTGTTGTGACCTCTCTAAAAAGAAACTATTTTTTTGAATTTAAAAAATCCGAATGGTGAGAAATTATCTAACACCATGTAGTTTATCTTGACTTTTTCAACTAATTTTTTAATGAATATATAATATTTTACAAATTTTTGAAGTGGACACATCTCGAAAAGTTGAAATTTGAGCACACTTAATTTTTTTTAAAAATAGCTATTATTATTTTCATTATGTGTAGAATGGATTATATTTTATAAAAAATGTTTTTATTTTAAAATTTGATGAATGAGTAGAATACATACCAAAACTAGCACATGTTAGTTTTTTATGAAGGCACTGGCAAGACAAGTTGAATCAGAAATAAAATAGGGTGAGGATGTAACACTATTCTCTTCAGGTAATTCAATTATCTCCTAGGAACCCAAATTGGATTAACTAGCAACCCCAAAGGGTGGGTAAATTCTCAAAAAGGAATACCTATGAGGGGTTCTTTTAGGATTTGAAGGGTTCACCACCAAGCAAAATCTTGCAAAATACAACTTAACATTTAACTCACAAAACCTAGTAATGCAAGCTAAATGATGAATGCAAATAATGAGATTATGCAACAAAAAGTTAGGGTATGTGTACTTGGGAAGTCTGGAAATTTTATGAGGGTTCTAGAAATGAAAAGAAGCTATAAAAAATTGCTAGGGAGGACTAAGACATCGTTACTATTTTTTTAGTCTCGTTGTTTTTTATGGAAGATGCAAATTTTTTAGATGCCAAAACTGAATCTAAAAGAATTTATGAAAAATACACTTGAGAGGACTAAGATGCCCTAGATGGTGACTTAGTCTCATCTAGAATTTCTAAAATCTCTAAATGTGATCCCGAGGTCCAATGTCTGCACTTCCTTATTCTCACATCTCAGGTATTGAAACTTCTAGATCTTTCTTGTAGGTGAGTTTTCTTGAAGATGGCAACTTTGTAATGCATCTTTGCACTCCAAATGATCTTCAAGTATTCAACCTGAATTTGTAAACAAAAACACACAAGAGAGGAAAAAAAATTTGATTGTTAGTAAATGGGGATTTTCCTTGGTCAAACCCCTTGTTGGTAATTAAGTTATACCTTGAAATGAAATGAAATAAAGGAGGGAAATGATGAATTAACAAAATGTTATGTTGAAACTCACCAAACCCTTGTTATGAGCTACCGCAAATATGCTTGAAATGGTTACAATGGATGTGTTCCTTTACTCTTGCTTGAATGATATTGATCTTGAATGAAACACTTTCTTGAATCATAAACCCTACATCACAATTGTTAGCACAATAAAAAACATGATACAAGAACATCCTTGATATGATATTTGAATCCTGATGCTGGATCCAAATTCTTGATGATTTTCTCTTGATCTCATAAAATTTCCTTTGGAATGAATCCTTGAATTCTTGGGATGAAAAATGAGTGGAGTAACCTTGTATTTATACTTATACATGCTTAACTTAACTATAGCCTCCCACGAATAGAATCTACCTCCACTAGAGTTCCCACCCACCCGAAACCAAGGGTGAATGGGATAGTGGGGTTGGTACCGACCCCACCCTACTATGGCAAAGGGGCGCCTTGGGTGTGTGGACTGCTAGGGGTTGCCTCCCACCCGACCCTTCAGGACAGACCATACTCATCTTTAGTCGGTCCCAACCCCACCGTCCCATTCATCCTTGGTTTGGGTTACTTTGGGTGGTGGGGTTGGGCCAACTCTATAGCCTCCCACCACCCCCCCCCGGTGGGGTTTGTGGTGGGGTTGGCGAACCCCACTATCTGTTGGCCTTAATATCCAAAAATTACATCACAACAAGCTGACAAATGAATTAATTAATTAAAGGAGGCTAAATCCTACCAAAATTTGAAATTAAATCCTAAAAATACCTTAAGGGGGACTAAGATTCCCTAGGTTGTGTCTTGGTCCCGAGGCATGAAACATGGGGCATAAAATCCAAAAAGGGGCTGATTTAAGGCAAAATTGAAATCAAGGTCCCAAGACCTTTAGTGGACAAAAATTCCCTAGGTGGCATCTTATTCCCAACCCAAAAGTCAGGGACACAACCAAAATCATTAAATTATCATTTATCCATTTGATTTTTGTCTAGATCAACCATAAAAAGATATAGTTCATTAGGCTCATGGATACAAAATAGGACCAATTAAGACATAAATAGGGATGAATAAAGAAAGGCTTGCCTAAAAAAGTGTGAAAATATAAGGGTATACATTTTCCTACACTAAATTTATCCCCCATTTTAGTGAGAGGATGAACGTGCTTCAAACTCACACTAAAGTAGCCAACCACACAATCAAGAGGGGTTCAAATGTACAAATGCTAGTAAGATGGGATGACAATGACCAAGAGGGTAGTGAAGCCCCCAAGATAAGGATCCTATAGAAAACAAACATAGGGACAAAGGAACACACTTGTAGATGATATACGAAGCCATAACTAGATCACAAATATACACCATCAAAGATAGAAAAAATGAAAAAGTAAAAAGAAAAATACAACGGATCAAGCTTTGACTAGTTGTCCAATGCATTGTGGATTGGGTCTAGGTTGTTTGTCCAAAAAAGGTTTACAAGTGTAATGATCTATCCACTATGCAAACAAAAGACATGATCACAAGGAATAATGAAGATAGTTTCTCACTAGGTGAGCCCCAAGAGGTCCATATCAATGTCATACCCCCATGACTATGATAAGGACAAAAATAAAATGCATTCTCACAAGGGCTAGTGAAGCTAGTTGTTCACTAGGTGAGCCCTAGGGGACCATATCAAATACATACCTCCATGACTTTAATAAGGTACAAAAATGCATGCTCACAAGGGCTAGTGAAGCTAGTTTTTCACTAGGTGAGCCCTAGGGGACCATATCAAAGCCATACCTCCATGAATTTTATAAGGTACAAAGAAAATTCATCAGGAAAGAGGGATGTTCAAAGGGATTTTTCTTAGTTCATGTGAGGTCTTAATCTTATGGGACATTGTGCTTAAGATCTTTGAAAGAGGATAAGTACAAGGTCTCATCCTGGGGAACAATGTACTTAACATTTCTAAGAGAGGAAAAGAGTAATTTATCATCTTAGGGAACATTGTACTTAATGTTTCCAAGATAAGACAATGAAATATCATTCTCTCGAAGGAATTCAAACCCAATGACACCACCAAGTAAAGGACACATCACAAGAAGAAAGGAAATCATGCAAGGAACATGAAAACAAATGGAAATGAAATCATGCCAAAATATGATATTGTATGTCCCCACTTGAAAGGAATTGCTAGCACCATGCGGTGAGAAATTACATAAAGTAGCCAAAACATGAAAAAAGGAAAAGAGGGTTGCTCCCCTAGACACACATAAGGGATCTATGGATTTTGGGTTAGTATCTATCTTTGTTGTAATGATATTAGAGAGCTCAGAACTGTCATCATTCCCCATATACACATAGAAATGGAAGAATGACACAAAGAGAGAGAAAATAAAGAAATTTTTTTTTGGTCAACATCCATAAGTCTTGCATCATCCCCAAAAGGAAAACACAAGACAAAAATGAAAATGAAAGGAAAAGATAATGGAAAATATTTTGGGTCAACATGGAAGAGACATAGGGTGTCTTGATTCCTTGTTCATCCCCAAAAGGAAACAATGGACAAAAATGCAAATGAAAGGTAAAATCATACGGCATATAGAAGAATGCGCATAGAGAGGAAACATCAAACAATATGGGGGATCACATTACACACATGGAATTACACAAAAATAAATAAAAAGGAAATTAGAAAGACTAGTAAATCACATGTGAGTCAACCATCCAATAGGTCATCCATATCCTAGTCTTCTTTAGTATATGCAGAATGTAGATCACTAGCAAGAGGGACAACATAAAGTGTTGTACTAGGAGAATCACTAGGTTCAACACATGGTGAATCACTCAATTTAGGGGGATCATCATGGTTGTTATCATTTAGTCTCATGGAAGAGGGAAATAAAAAATTCAACTCTTTATGCACTTGCTCATCAATTTTAGTTGCTTCTTCATCATAATCCAAGTTAGCTAGGATAGGAGGATGAATGATAATATCCATACAAGGTGTTAGTCTTTGTTATGTTGGTGACATAGGATGTATTGGTTCTGGTAAGGGAGGAGGCTCATTATTTATTGCTTCTATCAATTTTGGATTTTGATTTTCAATGTTGTTTCTTTCATTAATCTTTCAAGAAATAGGATGATGTCTACGCCTATGCTCTCTATAATTTATGTTTCTTTTATTATGGTTTTCAATTTGCGTTTGTGTAGGAGTGGGCTTGTCAACCATAGGTTCCTTTTCTTCTTGTGAGGGAAGAATATAAGAAACCATGGAAGGTCGTTCAACCACTTTCTCTTTGGCTTTATAAATTTTCTTAGGAGGAAAATTAGGATTTGTTTTGTTTTCTCTTGGCCTTTTGTTGGAAATAGGAAAAATAGTTTTTGTTGGATGGGTCTTGGTTAGTCAGAAGGGTTGTAAGTTGAACATTGTTTTCATCAAGGGGTGGAGGTTCAATCATAGGTGTAGGAAAATCTTAAAGGGATAGCCTGGCTATGTATTTTTCTTTGAACCTTTGGTGGGATAGGAAAAGGAAGTCCTCATGGGGTCTTATGGGCTCCATGGGCTTAGGAAAAAAATATTCTAAGGAAAAAATTTCATTGGAAGATGGAGGTCTAAAGCCATAATGGTTTAAAATGAATATTTCATTTCCGACTAGAAACTTTAAGCACTTATGGAAAACAGATGGGACCAAATTCATGGAGTGAAGCCATTTATAGCCTAGCTTCACATGAAATTTATTTGAATTAGAGATGATAGAGAATGATAGATTTAATTTCTTCAGTCCTACTTTTAAAGGGAGTGTGATTGAGCCCATCATAGCACAAGAAATTTTTTTGTGCATTTTAATCCATGCTTTCAGTTTATCATATCTATCTTGAGTGAGTTAATGAAAATATAAGAGTTCCTCTATGATCACATTCTCTCCATAGATGAGATAAATCAAAATCTTAGGAGTGGGCCTATTATTGATTATATTGGCTATGTAAAGAGGACCATCGAGTGCATTTTTTTTATTGTTTCATCCAAAGAAAAATTAATGTCAATAGGAATTATGGTTTTTTGTTTACGAGGCTTGATGTCAATAAATCCTATCATTGTATTAATAGGACTTTGGTCATTAGTATCCATAGGATTTTTTTCATCATCATCCATAGGTTTTCATTTGTTATTGTTCATGTTTTCATCATCTATGTCAACTCTCATCATATCGGGCTTAGTTTCACTAGTCTTAACAAATGGAATATTATGGTTGGGCATGGGATTGGTGAATATTCTTAAGTTTTCGTTGGGAGGAGCTATATATTTATTTACTTTTTCATTCACACCTCCAATTTGGATATGATTAGAATCAATTAGGTCTTGCACAAGATGTTTAAGACACTTGCAATGTTCTATATCATATCCTTTTTGTTGGTGATAATCACAATAGGCATTATGTCTAAAGCTTGGGGGTAATGGATTCATAGGGTCAAGAGGTTGAATGGGAGGTAAGGTAAGCTGATTTAAGATGTTTTGAAGTGTGTCAGGTAAGGGAGTAAATTATCTTTGTGGATCCCCAAAGATATAGGGATTAATCCTCTTTATAGCAGCTACTTGGGCATCAACTTGTTGGGTAGGTTGGGAGGTGGAATTTAGTTGAAGGAATTTTTTTTGTCTTCTAAAAGGATATTAGGTGTTTTGGTTTGAAGATTTAGACTTTTTAGGATGGGTAGAGGTGGTTTTTGGTTCACAAATAGCTATGAAATTATGATAATCTCGAAGGGTAGTGCATAAGTGCATGAAGGAAGGAAATTTCATCATGGTGAGCTTGTCTCCTATCTTACCTTGTAAATTTTCTATGAGAATTTTTTGAAGGCGAGAATCAGGAATCTTCACACTATTTTGGAATAAAGAGATTGGTAATGTAAAATAAAGTTAGTGACTTTTTCACTCTCATTTTTCTTACATCTCATCAAATCAGCTAATGTCATTTCAGGAACCATATGCACTTGGAAATGGTTAATAAAGGCTTCAACAAGTTCATTAAATGAACAAATTGAGTTATTCGGTAATGCAAAAACCTAGTCCAAGGAACTATCTTTCAAGGATCAGGGAAAGATCTTAGCCAAAATTTTATCCTTAAGGATGAAATCACTACTCAAAGTAGTAAAGACATTAACATGATTAGCAAGATCTCCCTTTCCTCCATATTTCTAAAATCTAGGGATCTCTATACCTTGTGGCATCGGGGTTCTCGATATTTCCAAAGATAGTGGGTTGATTTTGACATAGTATGAAGGTGGACCATTTTGATTTTGATTTATGGTGGAAATTAGACATTGAACAAAGAAAGGCTTTGTAAAAGGTGGCTAATGATAGGGTCATTATGTGTGTTTTGAGATAGAGGTGAATATGGTGGTGGTGTGTATGTATAAGAAGGATAAGTGACTGGATTGGAAATGAGAGGAGATATAAGGTTAGATGCCACATAGGTATAAGGAGTACTAGTGAAAATTTTAAAGGTAGGAAGGAAATTTCTATTTGGATGCATAGTTATGGTCACTTGAGGATTATTATAGGTGGGAATAGAGGTTATGGTTGAAGGGGAGGATTTGGATTTCCCCCTTGTCTTTGCATATTTTTTGATGTTTCAACACCATTCGTGGTGGAAGGAATATTTTTTCCAAAGATGTGAGCTATGTTACACACAAATTCAATCCTTCATCAGTTTTCATCATGTGGTGCATACTATCTATGGTAGGTATAATAGTGTTTGAAATGTTTTTAGTACTCACACTATCTTGTAAATGGGCTAGGTATTCATGCATTTTTATTATGTTTTTTTGAGGGATATGATCAAACATTTTTTGAAAACTTGGCATAACACTTATAGGTAAGGTGGGCATAGAAAAAGAGGTATCAAACGTACATTCAATAACTAGTGGACTAGTACCAACACTAGAAGTACTAGATCTAGATAACCCAAGATCCACAATGAGTGTTTTATTGCAGGATGCGATAAGTCTCACACTTCCTCTCACCAAAATATTGATAGTAGGAAACCAAGTAGTACAACTCATGGAAGGGATAAACCAAATAAAGCGCAATGAACACAATATTCAATGTTTACAATTACACTTGAAATGAAAGAAATTGAAATAACAAAAAATCTACAAACTATAACAGGAAACTGAAAGGAGAAAATATAAGAACATAAAAGTAATTTTAAAATTCTTAAAACTAAAAAGTCAAAGTAAACAAGGACTAAGATGCCAATAAGGGTGTCTTGGTCCTACTTGTGAGATTTTGAGGTTCCAGGGGCTAGAACAAACAACAAAAAATAGAGACAAGATTCTTATCTAGAAACCATGAGAGGGACTAAGACACTAGGAAGGGTGTTTTAGTCCTAGAAAAGGTTTTGTTAAAAAAAAAAAAAACTAGTTCTAGATTTTTTACAGTGTTCCTAGGTTTCCTACCTAGGGACCTGATGTTTAGAAATAGAAAAGTGTGCAAATGAATGCAAGGAAAAGTGACCAACGACAAGCAATTAGATGGAAATTTGAATGATTTTTTTTTAAATTTTGATTGCAATAAAAATGTTTCTAAATGCAATTAGGATGATTGACAATGCACCTTTTAGTTTTTCAATGAGATAAATTGATGCAAGAAATAAAAAATTCAACCTATATGCACATTCACTAATGCAAATATGAGAAACCATAGATGCACTTTCACTAATATAAGATTTAGTGCAAGAATTAATGCCACCTAGATCTAGGTCTTTTAATGAAATCCAAATTAGAAAATGAATGCTCTAAACTGTGAGGTTCACCAAAATGAATTGAAAATAAAATAGCATGCAGATGTAACACTATTTTCTTCAGGTCATTCAATTATGTCTTGGGAACCAAAATTGGATTGACCATCAACCCAAAAGGGTGATTCAATTATAGAAAAGTAAGACCTAGGAGGGTGTATGCTTTGAAGGGTTCACCACCAAGTAAAATCTTGGAAAAGACAACTTAACATTCAACTCACAAAACCTAGTATTGCAAGCTAAGTGATGAATGCAAATGATGAAGTTCTATAATAAAATGTTTGGGTATGTGTACCTAGGAAGTCTCAAAATGCAATGAGGATTTTAGAAATGAAAAGAAGCTTCCAAAATGTGCTAGGGAGCACTAAGATGTCCTTACTATAGTTTTATTCCCATTGTCATTTTTCAGAGCAGATTTGTAATCTTCAGATGCCAAAATCGAATATGAAAGAATTTTTGAAAAATACTGTCAAGAGGACTGAGATGCCCTAGGTGGTGACTTAGTCCCATATATAACTTATAAAATCTCTAAATGTGATCCCGAGGTCCAATGTATGCACTTGCTTCTTCTCATATCTCAGGTCCTAAAACTTTTAGATCTGTTCTGTGGGTACGTTTCTGTGAAGATGACAACTTTGCAATGCAACTTTGCAAATTTGCAAATTTTCACTCCAAATGATCTTCAAGTCTTCAACCTAAGTCTATTAAAAAAAAAACACAAGAGAGGAAGAACTTGTTAATTGTTAGTAAATGGGGGTTTTCCTTGGGCAAGCCCCTTATTGCTAATTAAAACTTGAAATGAAATGAAATAAAGGAGGGAAATGATGAATGCATAAAATTTTATATTGCAACTCACCAACCCTTACTATAAGGTGTTGTAAATATGATTTAAATGATTGGAATGGATGTTTTCCTTGAATATTTCTTGAATTATGTTGATCTTGAATGAAACACTTGCTTGAATCATAAACTCTACATCACAAATATTAGCACAATAACAAACATGATGTAAGAATATCCTTGATATGATGCCTGAATCTTGATGATGGTTCTAAATTCTTGATGAATTTCTTTTGATCTTATAAACTTGCCTTAGGAATGAATTATTGGAATGCCTGGGATGAAAAATGAGTGGAGGAACCTTGTATTTATACTTATACATGCTTAATATTCCAAAATTACACCACAACAAGCTAACATATGAATTCATTAATTAAAGGAGGCTAAATCTCGCCAAGATTTGAAATTAAATCCTAAAAATACCTTAAGGGGGATTAAGATTCCCTAGGTGGCATCTTAGTCCCGAGGCATGAAACACAGGGCACACACTCCAAAAAGGGGCCCATTTAAGGCACACTTTAAATCAAGGTCCCAAGCCCATTGGGGGACAAATATTCCCTAGCTGGCATCTTATTCTTGACCCAAAAATTAGGGACACACAACCAAAATCATTAAATTATCATTTATCCATTTGATGTTTTTCAGGATTATCCACAAAAATATATAGTTCATTAGGCTTGTGGATGCAAAATAGGACCAATTAAGACATAAATAAGGATAAATCAAGCAAGGCGGGCCCAAACAAGTGTGAAAATGCAAGGGTATGCATTTTCGTACACTATAGAAGTTATAGATGAAAACCTTAACATAATCAAAATGTTAAATAAATTATATGGTTATATAGCTAAGAGCAGGCATAATTTTATCATATCTTTTAATAAAATTGCATTGAAAGATGTGCAAAATTGACAGTTTTCATGACCAAAAAAGTGTGAAATTTTGTTACACTTTCATAGAATCACATACTTAACATGAAATGGTCATCCAACCCTTTGGGTTCGTATTTTCCAATGCAACTCATTTGCTAAGTGCCAAATGAAGTGCATCATTTGGTGAAAACCAAATTTGGCACTAGTTAAATGATGCACTTCATTTGGATAACACCAAATTTGTCACTCGCCAAATATCAAGAATGACATTTTGGAATACATTTTTGAAACTCTTTCTTTTTTGTCTTTTCTCTTTCTATTTCTCTACTAGGAAAACTATATACATAAAATAAATATTTAAGTGTAAGTTGAAATTTACATATAGACATTTACTTTCTTATACTTTAAGTTATATTGCATGTATATAGTTTTAGGATGTTTGAGCGGTCTTAGATCTCTTGGAGTTATAATGCAAATTCTATTTTTTGGAAGAGCTTATGATTTTTTAGATAGTCAAATTTTAGTAATCAACAAGTTATACCATATTTCTCTCTCTATCTCCCTCATTTTAATCTCTTATTATCTATACCTCTCTCTCACTATCTCCATCCCTTTATCTGACTCTCTCCCTTGATCTCAAGAACTATCTCTCTACATATACATCTCTCCCTCATTGCCTCTCTACTCTCCATCTCCCTCCCTCCCTCCTTTCCTCTCTATATCTCTATCTACCCTTCCTCTCATTCTATCTCTATATCTCTCTACTCTTTATCTCACCTGTCTCTATCCCTACCTCTCCCTCCCTTCCTCTCTCTCCCCTCTTTCTCTCTCAATCTATCTTGAACCCTCTCTCTCCTTCCCTCTCTAATTATATCTCTCGCCATTCTCTCTCTCTCTCTCTCATCCCCTCTCTATTTTTCTCTATCTCACCTCTCTCTCCCTCCCTCCCTCCCTCCATCCTTCCCTCTCTAGTTTTCTCTATATGTCCCTCTCTCTCTTACTTCCACCCACCTTCTCTCCAATTCTTATTGTCTAACCTATCCCTATAAACCCCTTTCTCTCTCTCCCTCCCTCCCTCCTTCCCTCTCCCAATCTCTCCACCTTCCTCCTTACCTCTTTCTCTCTCTATCTATCTATGTCTCTTTGTCTCTCTATCTCCCCTTCCCTCTCTACTCTCTTTCTCTCTATATCACCTCTCTTCCTACCTATCCCTCCCTCCCTCCCACCTCTCTCTCTCCTTCCATCTATACTTCTCTTTATCTGCCCCCTCCATCTCTCTACCTACCTCTCTATGTTTCTCTCTCACCTCTCTCTCCATCCATACTTCTCCCTCTATCTCTCCTTCCATATATCCTTCTCTCTACCTACCTATCCCTCTATAACTATTTTTCTCTCTCCCTCCTTCCCTCTCTCAATCTCTCCACTTTTTTCCCTCTCCACTTCTCTCTATCATATATCTCTCTCACCTCTCTCTATCTCTCGCTCCTTCGCTCTCTACTCTCTCTCTCTCCCTACATTTCCCTCCCTCTATATATATTTCTCTATCTTTCTCTCCCTCCCCCATCTTTCTATCTCTCCTCTCTCTCTTTCCCTCCCCCTCTTTCTCTCTCTCTCTCTCTCCTATCTATCTCAACTATCCATCTTTATCTCTCCCCCCTCCTCTCTCTTCCTTTCACCAATATTTTCTCTCAACTTTTATCTATCTAACTTATCCATATATACCACTTTCTCTATCCCCCCCTCCCTCCTTCCATCTCTCAATCTCTCTACCTTCATACTTACCTCTCTACTTCTCTCTCTATCACTTCTCTCTCTCCCCTTCTCTCTATATTCTCTTTCTCTCTATCTCACCACTCTCTCCCTAAATATCCCTCCCTCCTCTCTCTCTATCTCACCTCTCGCTCTATCTTACCTCTCCCTCCCTTCCTCCTTATCTCTCTACTTCTCTCTATCTCCCCTCCCTCTCTCTCACAAATTCCTATATCTCTCTCTATCCCTATATCTCCCTCCATCTCTCCCTCCATCTCTCCTTCCCTCTCTACCTACATGACTTTCCATCCCTACCTCCCCCTCCATCTCTCCTTCCCCCTCTACCTACCTATCCCTCTATACCTTATTTTTTCCCTCCCTCCCTCCTTCCCTCTCTCAATATCTCCACCTTCCTTCTCTCTATACTCTCTCTACTCTATCTCACTTCTCCCTCCCCCCTCTCTCTCTCTATCTCAACTCTCTCTCTCTACATCTTCCTCCCTCTCTCTTGATCTATCTATCTATCTCTCCCTCCCTCTCCTTATTTCTCTCTCTCCCTTCCCCCTCTTTCTATCTATCCTCACTCTTTCTCCATGTATATCTCTCTATCCTATTGATTTCAACAAAAAATATTTATCTATCCATACCTCCCAAAACCCTCCCTCTCTTCCTTCCACCAACCTTCACTCCCTAATTCTCTCCATCTAACCTATCCCGATATCCTTCTTTATCTCTCCCTCTCTCCTTCCCTCTCCAAATCTCTCTACCTTCCTCCTAACCTCTCTAATTTTCTCTCTCTCAAATCTCTATCTATGTCTCTGTCTTTGTCTCTATCTCTGTCTTTGTCTCTTTCTCTGTCTCTCTATCTCTCTATCACTCTATCTCTATCTCTCTCTTGAAGTAACACAAAGACCATTGAGAGGGGGGAGATTCAGTGTACTACAAATTTTATCTAAGAAATCTAACAATATACACTAAAATCATAAACTAAGAGCTAAATAAGAGTAACTAAACCAAAATCACAAAATGCATCTCACAACACATGATATACAAGGAAAAACCAAGATGGGAAAACCCTTTGTGAGAATAACTACTAGAGAGTACTACTGTAATTGAACCTCACAATAAAAAAATAATTGATTATAATTTAAGGGAATCAACCGAAAGGAACACCAATTCCTAGTTTATGAGGACCAAATCAAAGAAGCGTCTACCCATAATCTTAGCACCCACTCAGATGATTATACATTAAGATATTTTAGATACACTTTGAGTATCATGTTACAAATGAAATTTTGTAACTCATATATATTTTTGCACTTGTGAGGTCTTTGTTGAATTTTCTGTCATCAAATGACTTCCAATATTTTATCAATAACTAACTCTATAAGTATTTTTGATTTCCCCCTTTATGTTCTCTTTTATCCCACAAAAAGCTACGTGATATCCTCTGCATCCACACAATAAGTCTTCAAAACATTCACATGATTTCACAACCTTCTATAGTAATAAAACATCCTTCACTTAAATCTGCATAATTTTTTTTTATAGAGTTAACTTTTCTCTTACACTTCACACTTCACTCTTCCTCTATTCTCCTCTCATCCCTCTACTTCACTCCACACTATACTATTTATTTAATCTTCATCCTTCTCTCATCTCTCTCTCTTTTTCTCCACTCTTCACTCTTCACTCATCAACAACAAGGAATAACTACCTTTGTTATATATTACTCCTATAGAACAACAAAATTTTCTAGCCAACCCTAAATAAATTTTTTCTACAACTTTCTAAGAGAAACTTTATGGCATTTGTATAGAAACATATTTTTAATTATAGGAATATTATCCTCCTCTTGTTATTCCATCTGCAAGATTTTAATGCCCTTCTTGAGAAACTAAATGATTCGATTCCGCTACTCTTATTTAGACTAGATGCCATTAATTTAAAATGCCTCTTTTTTAGTTTTTAATAAAAAAAAACTATCAAATTCTTGTAGCATCGATGATTTGATTTTCCTAGTTTAACAATAGCTTTCAAATCTGATTTTCAACATCTAATCTACAATAAATAGGGAAATTTATCTAGGGCATCGCCAGACTCTACAAGAGGTATGTTATCCAAACAAAATATTTGAAAATCATTTTTATTTAGCGTAGCTACAGGAAGAGACTTCACCACCAACCAAAGAATCAATAAAAATATGATTTTATTGAATGCCAATGAAACTTAAAGACAAAGAAAGAAGATTATAAAACCTGATGCAAATTTGATATGCATAGAGCTAAGATAACCGCCTTGCTAAACTAATGTGTTGATTTAGGGTTAAACTGACATACCTCACGTGGAAGAAAGAGACAGACAAAAAAATTTGACTTAGGGTTAAATTTGCACATTACTCTTTATTGTCATATCTTCCCATAGCAATGACATAATGAAACCAATATTCTTTAGCCGCACAAAATAGAACCCTACACATACATAAACCCTAGTAAATAAAAAAGGAGTTAATCATATAAATCTTCTACATATTCACCATGTTATTAATATAGTGTCATTCTTCCACATACTCTTCACCATGTGTATTCCATGTCATTATTCTCTAATTGGACCAAGTTGCAAGGTTATCCTTTTGCATATTTAAATATTGACAAGGATTGGCTTTGATTTGAGTTGTGAAGTTTTTATCATTGTGAAGTTCATGTAGCTATGTAGTTATCTTCCTGTCACTGTGAGGTTTCTATACCTAGGAATTTATCCTTTAGCTGCACACTGTGAGGTTCCTATAGCATGATTTGCAACATGATTTTCACATAGTGAGATGTTTTTAGCCTAAGTTGTACATAGCAAAATTCCTGTAGAATGATTTGACATCAATGGAAATCTAATGCCAACAATCTCCCCCTTTTGAATTGATGTCAACCAATTGATTTCTATTCTCCCAACTAGAGTTTATCCCCTTCATCTAGATAATCATCTCCCCCTCAATAGATAATCTATCCCCCTTTGAAAACAATGGAAAAAGGGTGTTATAAAGAGAACTTTTAGATTGTCTCCCTCTATCATGAACATAACAAGATTAAGAGTTGTACTAACCAAATGGTAATACATTTTCTAGTAAAGGAAAACACTAACATGTAAGAGGAAATAATAATAATAATGAACTACTATTAGGGTATGTGCAGGATCATCATGGAAAAATAGGTCCTTAAGTGGCAATGAAAATTTAGAAAATCAGAGTTAGGCAACTTGATGTAAAAATTTGAATAATTTATCTATATTATTTTAAAAATATGTAAGAATAGAATATGTAGCAAATTGAATGTAGTTTCTAAACTACTAGTTTTTTTTTTCTTATAACAAAAAAATTATTTAGTGAAAATTTTAAATTTCAATGCAATAGTACTTAAATTTAAGGGGAAAAATAAGAAGTAGGTGTCTGTCTGACCACCCTAACCACAAAAAAATGATAATATTTTAGATATAAGTATAGGGCTCATGTCCCGATGTGATGCATATTTTTTTGTAATTTTTTTCCAAGAAAATAATTAATTATGATTTTTTTATTACAATTTTTAAAAAATATAAAAACTCGTATGTCTGACCTTCTTAACTTGGTCAAAACTTCATGAAATTCAATTATTCTTTTCTTAATCCTATAGTATACAAAGCATATAATGTGACGCATGTTTCAGATTCAAAAAATGTGATACCATTTGAAAGTTATAGATGTTTTTCAGTCAACCTATCAATCAGGACTTTAGTCATAATTCAAATAGAAAATGAATAATAATTATTTATTAAATTCAAAGTAAAGCATAATTTATATTTGTGGAAAGTTGATAATATCCTTTAAAATCCCTTTTCATTTCAATAATTTTGGGGTAAAAAAAATTTGTCAGCCACATGGGCCATCATATCACTTACATATCGCCACTTTCTAGCCCATCATGATCTTGCACATACCCATTAGAGATAGAAAGTGTATAGGTGTATAAGCATCAAACATCTCTGCTTGAAGAAGAACAAATAGTGAAATATCATAGACAACAATATGATAGTAACAAGGAACTATATCTTCATTATGTAGTTATCATGAATAAAAAAAAAATCCCTTTTGAATTTCAAACTTGACAATTCTACCCCTTGAATTAGAACAAATTTATGGATGTAAGATGAAGTATAATAATACCCCCCTGAATCATAAAATTCGATATCCAACTAAGTGTTAGAAGAGGGGGATAAAACTCCTAATATCATTCTTAGATATTCAAATGTCTCTTTGTGCAATGGTTTTATAAGGATATTAGCTATTTTCTCACTATTATTCACATATTGAAGTTGAACTTCTTTTTCATTCACTTTTGAACCTAATAGCTATGTGTTTGGTTCTTGAGTACATGATTGGATTCTTAGAAATATTGGTTGTAATGGAATCATCACACATAATGTAAATAGGTTCTGAATGGTCTACCTAAATATCATTTAGTGTGTGTTTCATCTAGAGAAATTGATAGAAACATGAGGAAGCAACTATGTATTCTACTTCAGCTGTGGATAATGAGATAGATTCTTGATTTTTACTATGCTAACAAACCAATCTACTACCAACAAAGAAATCACCACCATTTGTTCTCTTCCTGTCACCTATGCACCCCTCCCAATCTATATTTGTGTATTCTTATGATTTGAATTCATCATGTTTAGCATACCATTAACCATAGGTCAAAATTCCTTTCAAATATCTAAAATTATTCTTACTACATTCAAATGAGATTATTTTGGAGAAGACTAAAATCTAGCTACCATACATACTACTTGCAGAATACCTAGTCTATAGGTAGTAAGGTACAATAGAATTCTAATCATGGATCTAAACATGGTTTTTGTTACCAATTTTTCACCATAGATCAAATTGGTAGAGCTGATTAACTTTATTCATTTTAAGGTGAAAATATTTCAATTCATTTTTTCATTGTTTAAACCATTGCATGATTGAAGTTTAAAAGTAAAGGTTTAGTTAAAATGGGCAATGTGTTTTAAAATAAAGAGCATTTAGTTTGCCATTAAATGATTGCAACATTAACAAAATTGCATGGGATATAAAGAACATTGTTTTATTCTGTATTGTTTTATCCATTTTACAATATTGTATACATTTTTGCAAATGAGGTATACAAAATTGAACAAGGTTGCAAAATTTTGTTTTCAAATTCATTGGAAAGGAGAAGAAAGAGAAAATGTCCCATACAAGCTGTGGGAGTATCTGAACCAACATATCATGGGGAATGAACTATACAATTGAAGATGAAAAGGAAAGCAAGCATATAACAAAATACATATCCGTCATTTCCTATTTTTTGGTCTTCAGTTGGTCTTCACTGCTGTTGCTCCTACTAGCTCCCGATCTTGAGTGAACCTGCATAATTTTGAGAAGCTATTAAAGCTTTGGATATAAACATCACTATGTTCTCAATCAACAAAAATATAGTGCATTTCCCATAAGTCATTGAATCGGTTGAATAAACATCGAAAGTAAGTAAGAGAGCTTGGAAATGAAATATCACAAGAAACATAGAGCTTTATTGTGCTTTTTTGTCTAACATGTTTTTTCACTATGCAGGTATAGGAGGAATCATGTTGTTGATTCATTTATGAAGGCATAATAGCATGTGGTTTAAAAATGGGCTCCAACAAGGGTTGAGTTCATCATGCTACCCCTTAACATTCAAGGGGGTGATTGAGAAAGGAAACACAATCATAGTTTCCCAAAAAAAATATGCATCCGAAGGAGTACATCATAAGTGTTGTAAGAGCTCAAGAAATAGATCATTTAGGACAATAAAGACTAGGAATGCAATGAGTTGAGAATCATAAATGGTCAATTGCATAAATAGATTATCACAAGGAGTGCATCATCATGAAGTGTGATAGTGAACAAACATACATAATAAGTTGACAATCAAAACTATAATTAAAATAGTTTGGGCATGCTTTAAAACATCATGTCAAGTTTCACATATTCCATTATCTTCTATACATTATAGGTTAATTTTAATTGTTCTTGTAATCAACAATGGAAAGCTTCATAATACCTAATAGGTAGATCTTGTTTCCCAAATGAAAGTGTTTAAGATCAACAGCCAGTGTGCATTCCCACATATATACAAAATGGAAGAAAGAAATAGGTAACTAGTGTGTGCATTTGAAAGTCATGAAAAAAGAGAGAACTAATGCTATAATGGAGCTGCATTGTTTTTCCAAAAACAACTGATGTAAAGAATCAATTTTCTTCATTATAAGTGTTTCGAAGAATAGTGATCTGGATTGTTGAAACATACAGGTTACAAGATTTGCATTTTGGGAATAAGCAAGATGAAGCTACAGATCATGTATTAAAGGAGGTAAAGTATGTTGTTTTCTTTAAAAGAATAAAAAATATTGAGAAGCTGAGAATGCATTATGTTGAAACTAAATTAGCAACTATTTTGATGGAGCTAGGGTTTCAAAAGAAAAAATGAACATAAAAATTAAGGCATCATCATTAACACTGCATTTTAGAAACCTAGAAATGCATGAATGGTTGTGGCCATTAAGGGTTTTGAAAGCCAAAAAATGGTGAAATTACGGAGAAGTGGGATTTGCTACTCATGATTTATCTTCATTCAGAGAGCCTAAAGGGTTGAACTTCCCTAAACTACTTCAAAGGAAAATGGTGAGAGTTATAGAATCAAAAAGAGAAGGTCACAGAGATTCTCTAGACAAACCAGCAAGCTCTTGGCCAAAGGATGGTAGAGTATAACATAGATGATAGTGCAAAAAACTGGCATCCTAGAGGCATGTTTGTGTTTCATACAAACTAGAGAGGGAGGATTTTATAGAAAATGGCAAGCTGAATACCAACAATCTGATTACTAAGAACTTCTAGAGTGTAAGAAATAACAGAATGCGATAGAACTGAATTAGACTGAAATAGAAGAGATAAAGACAAGGAGAGGAACGAAAATATAATTCTTAGAACCATATGAATGATGAAGCCTCTAGCTCATGAATGTGTTCAATGCGTGCACACAAGACAGAGAGAGAGAGAATGTTGGGGTTGTATAGGGGTTTTCCTCAGTTAAACCCCCATTTTGGTGTTCCCACCTCCATAGAAACCTAAATCGATAGAGAGAATATAAAACAAGCAATGAAGTAAAGTACACAAAAGCACTACAAAATAGTGTTATGCTACTTAACTAGGTAATGGAGGAGAGGAATGAAATCTTACCACCTCTGGCCAAAGCACTCAAAGCTAGTGGGGAGAAAATGAGAGAAAAAGAAGCCTCTCCTATCATGGTGTTTCATTTGACACTTTCTCTACTAAAGTGATGGAGTGTTGATGTTGTTGCTCTGAAGTGTAAAGTGTGGTGAAGGGATGGTGAAGAAGCTACTTGGAGCTTGTGAAGAGATTGTAGGAGATATTGTGAACTTTACTTCATTCGGGTTGGTTGGTCGAAGAGGGAGTTACAAGGTGACTCCCAATGGGAAATGTAATTCCTTTGTAGGCTCTAGATGTAGGAATCCGTCAGGGATGTAAGCATGTCATGTGGATGTCTATGCATTGTGTGGATGTCTATGTTCCAAATGGGCATCCTTGATAGTAACTCTTCTACCAACGCACAAAACAGATGCCAAGTGGAATGAAGGCAGCGGGCTTATCTAGAATTAAGTGTCTAAAAATGGTTTTCTAATGTGCAAAGGGGTAAAAGGTGAATTTTCATTAGGGGTGAAAATTCATGCTTATACATTTTCCCCCCACTTTAGCTAGCATGAGTTATGATGAGTGCTTCAGTAAAGTAGAGTATTAAGAAGTAACAAGGTAAGAGATGTATACCTGTATCGTTGAGGAAGCAGAATGCGATCTGGTGGACCCAAGAGTGCAGGACAAGAAAAGGACTTCATAAATCCATGGACCTATAAAGCTAAAGAAAGAAAGCACCTTACAGACCCGTAAACCTTCAAGGAAGGTATCCTCCAAGAACTCTCACATGAAGGAAACCAAGAAAGTTCCTTACAGACTCGTAGACCTACAAAGAAGGTATCCTCCAAGAACTCTCACATGAAGGGAACCAAGAAAGTGCCTTATAGACCTGTAGACCTACAAGGGAGGTATCCTCTAAGAACTCTCACATGAAGGAAAAAAATAAAGTTCCTTACAGATCGGAAGACCTGCAAGGAAGGTATCATTCAAGAATGCTCACATGAAGGAAATGAAGAAAGCACCTCACAGACCCACAGACCTGCAAGGAAGATATTCTCCAAGAACTCTCACATGAAGGAAACTAAGGAAGTGCCTCACAGACCCACAGACTTGCAAGGAATGTATCCTCCAAGAACTCTCACATGAAGGAGACCGAGAAAAGGGGACTTCATAGAGTCAGAGATGGCGACATGTTTACTTGCAAATATAACATGTTAGGAAGCAGTCATGCAAGCCAGTGAACCGGAAGTCACACAAACCATCGCTAAGTTGTAAGGCTTTCAAAGGGGTCCCTCAAGAACCCTTCAGAAGGAAGAGGGGTTCACTCAAGGGACACACTATTTGAAAAGTAAAGTCTAGCTGGGTTGCCCCCAAGCTAGACGCAAGGATGTGAAAAATGTCTAGTTGGGTTGTCCCCAAGCTAGATGCAAAGATGTGAAGTAAGTCTAGTTAGCCTGCCCCCGAACTAGATGCAAAGATGTGATTTAAAGGAGAAAATATTTCAAAGAGGTCCCTCGAGAACCCTTCAAAATATAGAGGGGGTCCATTCAAGGAAAATATATCTCCAGAACAAGTTATCACTATCTAAAACATAAAGGGGAGGAGAACCATGCAAGATATTTAGAACATTCAAGATAGAGGTAAACCTTGATATCACTTTTCATGTGAAGGAGAGGTAAGGGGATCAACAAATCAATTATTGATGGCACTTGAAT
Source organism: Sequoiadendron giganteum (assembly GCA_007115665.2). Taxonomy (NCBI): domain Eukaryota; kingdom Viridiplantae; phylum Streptophyta; class Pinopsida; order Cupressales; family Cupressaceae; genus Sequoiadendron; species Sequoiadendron giganteum. The sequence continues at coordinate 613,534,707 of CM021108.1, read as the reverse complement.
CATGAAGTTGTTGTATTTTTTCATTCAAGGCCTTACATTCGCTAGTGAAATGGCTAGGAACTTGATGGTATGCACAAAAAAAATTCATATGAGACTTCTTGTGTGTAGGAGGAGGAAGAGTAATCAAGTTGACTTTTAGAAGCCGCAACAAAATATGCTCTTGTTCAAAAAAATGATGAGGAGCAGGAATTAAACCTTTCTCTTGTAGAGGAAAAATTGACTACATAGAAAGAGATACGAAGGTAGAAGACAAAGAAGGATAGACCAATCCACGAGAATGAGGTTGAGAAGATGTCATGTCAATGTTAAACTATGGTTTCTAATTAGATTGTTCATTCAAGAAACCAAGCCCTAGATTATGCTTGTGAGGGAAAAACTATATAGGGACCTAAATGCCTTGTTTGTTATGCCCACAACCTTTATGCTCATAGCCATACTTAGAGATGAGCCATAACGTGTTTGAAAATCAAGAGAAGAGGGGGGATCCTCATAGAGAGCATTATTCTAGCTAGGGGGGACATAGTCTTCTACGAGATCATCATCATCTTTATTGATAGGTATGTCAACATTATCCTCCTTAGTAGAAGTGTAATCCTCTTCTTCAGAAGCAGGATGAACACTAATAACATTAAAGTTCACATTCACATTATCCCATGATATAGAGAAATAACCATCTTCAATAGCGGGTGTGAATGATGTTGTCAAAAGTTCTAAGCAGATATGGTCGACTTTATATTCCTGAATGGAGGAATTTGTAGAGTTTAAAGGACCCCAATCATCCCCAAAACATGCATTATTTTGAGAAGAGGTAGAAGGAGAAGACTAAAGATTTCTTGCTTTAGAAGAATCTTCCTTAGGGACATCTATCTAAAGAGTATCCTTTGTAGTAGATACTACAGGAGTAAACATTAACACATTGGAAGAAACTAAAGGAATAAGGGTAGGCACAACTGAAACCTAACCAAATACTTCCATCTCACACAAGTGCATAGCATAAGGGCCAACCCTATCTATGACTACTCAATTATTACAAATGAGCTTGATTGATTTGTGTAAGGTAGACGAGACTACACCCATAGCATGAATCCATGGTCTACCAAGAAGAAGGTTATATGGAAACTTATCTAACATAACATTAACAAGGGTAGGTACGATAATGAGTCTCAACCTTAAAGGAAAGACTATCATGTCTAAGGGTTGTCGAGCAACATTATCAAACCCATGAATGCTAATAGAAGAAGCATTAATAAAAGATGGATTGATATTAATGTTAAGCAATAGATCAATGCTACATATATTGAGCACCAAAATGGCATCAACGAGAGTATGTATAATGCCAATTTTATTAATATTGACTATAATCATTAGAGGATCCACTTGCTTCTGTACTTTTGGAGGTGGGAGTTCCTAAGGATAGAACATAATATTCAACGAATCTGCATGGATATAAGCTATCAATGCATCAACATCTATCGACCTAGTGAAAGGAGGCAAGATGATATTTTTCAAGGCTTCTTGAAGCATACCTTGTTGAACCAGAGCAGATTGAAGCAAGTCCCACAGTGAGATCTTAGCTAGAGTAACTTGAGGTTGATCGACAAGATTGTAATCACTAGGTGCTTTAGTTGTAGGTTCAAGTGCTTGAGGAATTCTTAGTTGTTTATTCATTCTAGTATCATAGGTACAAGCTACCACTCTATAAGAGGTAGCCTTAGAAAGATCAAGGTAATAAATATCAAATGGAACACCATCAATAGAACAAACCCTTTTAGGAGAAGGACTATGTAGAATCACAAAAATGACTAGTCTCTTAGGCCTTTGAGGGGCAACAGAGACATAGATTGCATTTACAGAATCATCACAACTAGTAGAACAATTATTAGAAGAAATATTCTCAACATCGATCCAAACAAGATCAAATGTGGAAGGAGATTCATCATGCATGAATGCATCATCTCTAGAGGATAGTGCATTAGAATAGATAAGAAATTCATTATTCACAAATGCAATGTCTCTAGAAGAGAGTGCATTGGAAAGAGTAGAAGATTCATGAATCGTGAATGCATCATCTCTAGAAGAGAGTGCATTGGAAGAAGATTCATCATTCACTAATGCATCATATTTGGAAGAGAGTGCACTGGAATGAAGAGAAGGTAGAGTGACATTTAGAAAGGTATCAATGATTTCATCTTCTTGCTACAAAATACCCTCTGAAGTAGGGAGAATTTCATGAGAAGGATCAGAGACACCGAGTGATAGGGGTAAAGCCAAGTCATCGTCACATTTATGAAATGGAACATGATAAATATTTTCAATATAATTAGATACATAACTAATAAAATAAGATATTAAAATTCATTAATATTTTTTAGGTATTTTATATGTTTTAGTAAATTGCATTTTTGGAGGTCTTTGGAGCGGAATTTAAGGTTAGAACTTACATCGGTCCCTAAAATTTGATTGTTGAAGGCACTAGTATTTAAGGGATTGAACTAGTTCTCTAGGATTCCTTTCCAATGGTGCAAACAATTCTGAAATCTGAGCACCAAGTCAAAAGCTATGACCCCACCAAGTAGGGGTAAACAAATTCCTAGTTTTTGAAAAAGATGTTCTTCACATCAGGTTCACTAAAATGTGGAGAAAGGGGATTCACTACTCATGAGTTATCTTCATTTAGAGAGCCTCAAGAGGTGAACAACCCTAAACTACCTCAAAGGATAGTGGCAAGAGTTCTAAAATTAGAAAGAGTAGGTCACAAAGATCTCAAGACAAAGAGACAAGCTCTCAACCAAAGGACGATAGTGCATAACATAGACAATAGTGCGGTGCGCTGAAATCTCATATGAAACATAGAGAAATAATGTCACATAAAATGATAAGGTGAATACTAGCAATCCAATTACTTAGAAATTCTAGACTGTAAGAAATAACAAAATGTGATAGAACTAAAGTAGACTGAAATAGAAGAGATAAAGACAAGGAGATGAAGGGAAAGGAAATACTTAGAATCATGTGAATGATGAATCCTCCAGCTCGTGAATGTCTTCAATGCCTGCACACAAGAGAGAGAGAATTTTGGGGATGTATAAGGGTTTGCCTTAGTCAAACCTCCATTTTGATGTTCCCACCTCCATAGACAACTAGATAGATAGATAGAATATAAAGCAAGAAATGAAGTAAAGTACACAAAAGAACTACAAAATAGTGTTATGCTACTCAACCAAGTAATAGAGGAGAGGACTGAAATATTACCACCTTCGCCCAAAGTTCTCATGGCTAGTGGGGGAGAAAATGAGAGGAACTCAAGCCTCTACTATTGTGGTGTTTCGTTCCACACTTGCTCTACTGTAGTGATGGAGTATTGATGTTTCTATTGTGAAGTGTAAAGTGTGGTGAAGGGATGGTGAGGAAGCTTCTTGGATCTTGTGAAGAGATTGTAGGAGATATTATGAAGGGATTGAAGAGAGGATGTGAAAAGATCTAACCATGAAATGGAATGAGAATGATTGAATATGAAAGAAAGGGTGAAGAACACGACCATATTTAGGTTAGTCAGCTGAAGAGGGCATTACAAGTCGACTCCCAATGGGAAGTGTAATGCCTCTATAGGCTCCATATGTAGGAATCCATCAGGGATAGAAGTATGCTATGCGGATGTCTTCCTATCGTGTGGAAATCTACGTTCCTCGTGGGCATCCTCAATAATAACTCCTCTTTGGATGCACAAAACAGATGCCAATTGGAATGAATGTAGTGGGCTTATGTGGAATTAAGCCTCTCAAGTTGGTTTTCTAAAGTTCATAGGGGTAAAAGGGGAATTTTTATTAGGGGTGCAATTTCACGCTTATACAGAAATAAAGTTCTTTCTTAAAAAATACTTTCACTATTTTTTTGAGGCAAGATGAATCGAGCTCAATTAGAGATCCTTTTACACAATCAATGAGGAAAATACATATGAATTAAATACACTAGGGTTCTTATGGGCATGGCCTGAGAACATGTTTTCCTTCACCAAGCATCGAACCCACTTGGGGTCTTACTAGAAAATTAAAATATAGATGAAAATAGAAGTGATTGAAGCTCATGCGAGCTTTGAAACATCTTAAAGAAAGAGTAAAGCATAATGAGGCCATGGCCATGAGGAGAACAAAACCAATATGGAGGAATATGGTCGCATCTGCAAGAAAAATGGAGCATGTAAAAGATAAATACTATTAGCATAATAAGCTTGTATCAAGATTTTTCTCACAGAAAATAAAAGAGATTCAAGTGATGAGAGATTACTTATCATTTTATGTAGAATCATGCATTTAAAATCCTTAGTGAAAGCTTAAAAAACTCTCTAGTATCAGCTCAAAGTGGAGAAGAGATCAACAAAGAAACATGGCACAAAGAAATGAATTAGAAAGCTACAGAGGTCATAGCCTAAATGCCCGAAAATTTCCTTAGAGTATAGTCAAAATGACGCAAATTGGAGAAGAAGCAAATTACCATTGAATTTTTGAAGGGATTCAACATCAAAAAGAGGAGAATCGACAAGGAGATGTAGAAGATGATGAAGTTTGGGCTTTGAAACCGTAGTTCCCATGGTGTCCAAGTGTATAGCTCTTTTCTTTCCAAAATTCCAAGTGAAAATGATGCGATGAATTAGGGATTGGTTTCAATTTTTATGTTAGGGTTTACCTTGTGCCCTAATTAAAATGGAATTTTTATCACTTTGTTACATCTCCTTCCCTCTCTACTTATCTTTATCTCCCCTCTCTCTCTCTTTACCTACCTCTCCCTCCATCACTTTGCTTCTCACTTATGTCTCCCTCCCCACCTCTTTCCCTCTATACTCTCTATATCTCCTCTCCCTCCCTCTACCTACATCTCTCTCTCACTCTCTTCCCCCTCTTTCTCTCTAACTCTCTCCTCTTTATCTCATAATTATCTCTCCATTCCTCTAACTCTCCCCTCTCTATCTCACCACTTTATATATATCTCTCTCTCACACACAAACCTATAGCTCCCTCACTATAACTCCCTCCCTCCCTCCCTCCTTCCCTCTCTAGTTCTCTCTATCTCTCCTCTCCCTCCCTCTCTCAACCTCACCCTCCCTCGCCTTTTTTTGTTTCTCTTCCCAGTCTCTCTCAATATTGTCCCTCCCTCCCCCCTATTTCTCTCTCAATTGATCCATTTCTCTATCTCACCATTCTCTCTCTCTCACTCACTCACACACACCTCTACCTCCATCCATACCTATCCCTCCCTCCCTCCCCTATCTACTCTCTATCTCTCCTCTCTCTTTCACTCTCTATACCTACCTCTCCCTCCATCACTCTCTCTCCATCCCTCTCTATCTCACTTATGTCTCCTTCCCTCTCTACTCTCTATCTCTCCTCTCGCTTCCTCTACCTCTCTCTCTCTCTCTATCTCTCCATCCCACTCTTTATCTCTCACTCTCTCCTCTCTATCTCACCATTATCTCTATCCCTACCTATCACCCCCTCTATAAATCACCATTCCCTCTCTCCCACTTTCCCTCCTTCCCTCTCTATGTATCACTTATCCCTTTCTACCTCTCCCTCCCTCCAACCTCCCTCTCTCTCTTTATCTCTATTTCTTACTCTCTCCTTACCTCTCTACTCTCTATCTCACCACTCTCTCCATCTCACTCTCCCTCCTTCCCTATCTCCCTCCTATACATCCCTCTCATTATCTCTCTACCTAAATCTCCCTCCACTACCTACCACTCTCTACCTCTCTCTCACTCCCCCTCTTTCTCTCTTACTCTCTCCTTCCCTCTCTACTCTTTATCTCCCCCCCTTCCCTCTCTATTCTCTTTCTCTCTCTCCCCCTTCCCATCTCCCATAATTTTCTCTCTTCTCAATCTCTCCCTCACTCTCACACTCATGTCTATCTCCTCATTTCCTCTCCCACCATCCCTGCACTCTCTCCTTCTCTCCATGTTTCATCTCTCTCTACATATCCTTCCCTCTCTATTTATATTTATCTCCCCTCTCACTATCTTTACCCAACTCTCCATCCATCACTCTATATCTCAACTGTGTCTCCTCCCTACCTCTTTCCCTCTCTACTCTCTATCACTCCTCTCCATCCCTCTACCTCTCTCTCTACCCCTTCTCTCTCTTTCACACACACACACACACACACACACACACACACACACACAGCTCTATATCCTCCCCACTTGTCCCTCAATCCCCTCTCTACTTCTCTCTATCTCTCCTCTCTCTCTGTATCCTTCCCTCTCTACCTATATTTATCTCCCCTATCCCTTTTTTTACCTACCTCTCCCTTCATTACTATGTATCTCACCTATGTTTCTCTACCTACATAGGGTTGAGGGATTAAGGGTTAAGGGTTGAGAATTGAGGGTTGAGTGTTTAATGTATAGGGTTTAAGGGTTTAGGGTTGAGGGTTGAGGGTATAGGGCTGAGGGATTAGGATTGAGGGTCCAACATATAAGGTAGAGGGTATAGGGTTTGAGGGATTAGGGTTTCAGGGTTGAGAGGTTGAGAGTTTAAGGGTTAAGGGATTATGGGTTGAGGGTTGAGGGATTAGGGTAGAGAGTTAACGTGGGCTTAAGGGTTTAAGAGTTGAGGGTATAGGGTAGAGAGGGAGGGAAGGATGGAGGGAGAAATGGAGGGATAAGTGAGATAGAGAGAAGGAGAGAAGAGGAGTGAGGGATAGATCTATATGAGTGTTCAGGATCCAATGTATAGGATAGAGGGTTGAGAATTAAGAGTATAGGGTTTATGGTATTGGGCTAAGCGTATAGGGTTGAGGGTAGAGGGTGGAAGGTTTAAGGGTTCAGGGTTTAGGGTTTAGGGTTGAGGGTTTATGGTATAGGTTTAAGGGTATATGGTTTAAGGATTAGGGTTGAAGGTCTAATGTATAAGGTAGAGGTTATAAGGGTTGACTATTTAGGGTTTAAGGGTTGAGGATTAAGGGATTAAGGGTTGAGGGTTGAGAATTGAGGGTTAAGGGTTTAATGTATAGGGTAGAGGGTAGAGGGTTTAAGGGTTGAGGGTCACGATTTTAAGTTTGAGGGTATAGGGTTGAGGGATTAGGGTTGATGGTCTGACATATACATGATATAGGGGTTGAAGGTTTAGGGTTAGGGGTTTAGTGTTGAAGGTAGAGGGTTGAGGGTTGAGGGTTTAAGGTTTGAGGGATAAAGGGTTAAGGGTTGAGGGATTAAGGTAGAGAGTTTAATTTGGTTTAAGGGTTTAAGGGTTGAGGGTACTGGGTTGAGGGTAGAGGGTAGAGGGTAGAGGGTTTAGGATTTAAGGGTTGAGGGTTGAGGGATTATTGAAGAGAAGGTGGGATAGATGGAGGGAGAGATGGAGGGATACGTGAGATAGAGATAAGAAGAGAAGAGGAGGGAGGGATAAAGACATATGAGGGTTGACTATTCAATGTATAGGTTAGATGGTTGAGAATTGAGGGTATAGGTTTGATGGTTTAAGTTATTGGGTTGAGGGGGGTATGTGCAGGATCATCATGGAAAAAATAGGCCCTTAAGTGGAAATATAAAGATTGAAAATTAGAGTTAGAAAACTTGACATAAAAATTTAAATAAGTTATCTATATTATTTCAAAAAAATGTAAAAATAGAATCTGTAGCAAATTGAATCTAGTTTCTAAACTACTAGACCTTTATTGAAAAAAAAAAATTTATTTCGTGAAAATTTGAAATTTCAATGCAGTAGTATTTAAATTTTAGGGTAAAAATAAGAAGTAGGTGTCTGTCTGACCACCCTAACCACCATAAAATGATAACATTTTTTTATATGCTTTTAGATATAAGTAAAGGACTCATGTCCCGATGTGATACATATTTTTTTGTAATTTGTTTCCAAGTACATAATTAATTATGAATTTTTTAATGCAACTTTTAAAAAATATAAAAGCTCATCTATCTAACCACATTAACTTGGTCAAAAATTCATGAAATTCAGTTTTTAGTTTTTTAATCCTATAGTATGTGAAGCATAGAATGTGATACATGTTTTGGATTCAAAAAATGTGATACCATTTGAAAGTTATAGATTTTTTTCAATCATCCTATCAATCAGGACTTTATTTGTAATTCGAATAGAAAATGAATAATAATTATTTATTAAATTCAAAGTAAAGCATAATTTATATTGGTGGAAATCTGGGAATCTCCTCTAAAAACCCTTTTCGTTTCATCAATTTTGGGTTAAAAAAAAGTCTTCAGCCACATGGGCCATCATATGGCTTACATATTGCCACTTTTTGGCCCATCTGATCTTGCACATACCTAGGGATTAGGGTTGAGGGTATAGGGTAGAAGGTTTAAGGGTTTAGGGTTTAAGGGTTTATGGTTGAGGGTTTAGGGATGAGGGTAGAGGGTTTGGGGTATAGGTTTGAGGGATTATAGTTAAGGGTCCAATGTATAGGGTAGAGTGTATAGGTTTGAGTAATTAGGGTAGAGGGTATTGGGTTAAGAGTAGAGGGTTTAAGGGTTGAGGGTTGAGAGTTTAAGGTTGAAGGTAGAGGGTATAGGGTTAAGGGATTGAAGTTTAGGGTAGAGGGTTGAGAGTAGAGGGTAGAGAGTTTAAGGGTATAGGGTTAAGGGTAGAAGGTAGAGGGTTTAGGATAAAGGGTTAAGGGTAGAGGGTTAAGGATTAAAGGGTTTAGGGTATAAGGGTTAAGGGTAGAGGGTAGAGGGTTAAGGGTATATGGGAGAGAGATAGATGGATTGAGTGAGAGAGAGAGAACTGAGAGAGGGAGATGGGGTAGGAGGGAGAGACTTGAAAGAGAGAAAGAGGGAGGGAGGGTTAAGGGTAGAGGGTTTAAGGGTTAAGGGTTAAGGGTTTAGGGTTAATGGTAGAGGGGAGAGAGATAAAGGGAGTGAGTGAGATATATATATATATATATATATAATTAAGAGAGGGAGAGGGGGTAGGAGGGAGAGTCTTGATAGAGAGAGATATGGATGGAGTGCAAGAGAGATAGAGGGTTATTGGTAGATGGTTAAGGGTAGATGGTAGAGGGTTTAAGGTTTAAGGGTTAAGGGAAGAGGGCTAAGGGTAGAGGGGAGAGACATAGAAGGAGTGAATGAGTGAGAGAGACCTGAGATAGGGAGAAGGGGTAGAGGGAGAGACTTGAGAGAGAGAGAGGGAGAAGGATTGGGAGAGAGATAGAGGGTAGAGGGTTTTATGTGTTTACTATTTAAGGGTTAAGGGTAGAGGGGAGAGAGATAGAGAGAGGTGATATAGAGATAAGTAGAGAGGTAAATAAGGTGGATATATTTAGAGAGAGGAGGAAAGGAGGGAGAGAGAAAAAGTAATAGAGGAAAAACATGGTAGAGAGAAGTAGATATGAAAGATGAGATAGAGGGAGAGGTATGGATGGAGAGAGAGGTGAGAAAAAAACAAAGATAGGTGTAGGTAGATAGAGGGAGGAGGAGATAAAGAGAAGTAGAGGATAGAGTTAGGGGTAGAGGGTAGAGTGTTTAAGGTTTTAGGGTTTAATGGTTAAGGTTTTAGGGTTTATGGTTAAGGGTAAAGGGGAGAGAGATATACGGAGTTAGTGAGAGAGAGAGGGAGGGAGTGGGAGAGAGATATAGGGTAGAGGGTTAAGGGTAGAGGGTATAGGGTAGAGGGTAGAGGTTAAGGGTAGAGGGGAGAGAGATAGAAGGAGTGAGTGAGAGAGAGAGAGAGAGACTTGAGAGAGGGAGAGGGGGTAGGAGGGAGAGACTTGAGAGAGAGAGAGGGAGGGAGGGAGTTGGAGATAGATAGAGGGTAGAGGGTAGAGAGTTTAAGGGTTAAGGGTTTAGGGTTAAGGATAGAGGGGAGATATATAGATTGAGTGAGTGAGAGAGAGAGATATGAGATAGGGAGATGAGGTAGGAGGGAGAGACCTAAGAGAGAGATAGGGGGGGAGTTGGAGAGAGATAGAGGGTAGAGGGTAGAGTGTTTAAGGGATTAGGTTTTTAGGGTTAAGGGTATAGGGGAGAGAGATAAAGGGAGTGAGTGAGAGAGAGTGAGGGAGTGGGAGAGATATAGAGGGTAGACGGTTAAGGGATAAGGGTAGAGAGGAGAGAGATAAAAGGAGTGAGTGAGTGAGAGAGAGACCTAAGAGACGGAGAGATTTGATAGAGAGATAGAGGGAGGGAGGGAGTGGGAGGTAGATAGAGGGCGGAGGGTTAAGGGTAGATGATAAAGGGTTTAAGGGTTTAGGGTTTAGGGTTAAGGGTAAAGGGGAGTGAGATAGAGTGAGTGAGTGAGTGAGAGAGAGAGACCTAAGAGAGAGAGAGCGGGTAGGAGGGAGAGTCTTGAGAGAGAGAGGAGGGATGAGGGAGAGTGTCTATATCTCCCCTCCCTCTCTCTCTCCATCAAGTCTCTCCCTCCTACCCCCTCTCCCTCTCTTAGGTCTCTCTCTTATTGACTCTTATCTCTCCCCCCTCTACCCTTAACCCTTTAAACTATACCCTATACCATTAACCATCTACCCTCTATCTCTCTCCCACTCCCTCTCTCTTTCTCTCAAATATCTCCCTCCTACACCCTCTCCCTCTCTTAGGTTTCTCTCTCTTAGTCACTCCATCTATCTCACTTCCCTCTACCATAAACCCTAAAAACTTAACCATTAAACCCTCTACCCTATACCCTTAACCCTCTCTCCCTCTATATCTCTCCCACTCTCTCCCTCTCTCTCTCTCTCAATTATCTCCCTCCTATTTCCTTTCCCTCTCTTAGGTCTCTCTCTCTCACTTCACTAATCTCCATCTCTCTCCCCTCTACCTTTAACCCTTAAAACTTAAATTATTAAAGCACTAACCCTCTACCCTTAACCCTTAAACCCTAAGCCCTCTACCCTACACCCTTAACCCTCCATCCCTCTCTCTCTACCACTCCCTCCCTTTCTCTCTCTCTCAACCCTCTCCATCCTACCCCATCTCACTCTCTTAGGTCTCTCTCTCTCTCAGTCACTCCTCTATCTCTCTCCCCTCTACACTTAAGCCTAAACCCTAAACCATTAATCTTTAAACCCTCTAAACTCTACCCTTAACCATGCCTCCCTCTATCTCTCTCCCACTCCCTCCCTCCTTCTCTCTCTCTCTCTCTCCCTCCTACACCCTATTCCTCTCTCAAGTCTCTCTCTCACTCACTCCCTCTATCTCTTTCCCATCTACCCTTAACCCTTAAACCTTAAATCCTTAAACCCTTAACCCTCTACCATTAACCCTAATCCCTAAAACCTTAACCCTTAAACTCTCTACCCTCCCTGCATCTATATATCTCCTGCTCCCTCCCTCAATATATCTCTAAACCCTCTCCCTCCTATCCCCTCTCTCTCTCTCAAGTCTATCTCTTAGGTAGAGGGTAGAGGGTTTTAAGGGTTTAGTGTTTAAGGGTTAAGGGTTTAGGGTTTAGGGTTTAGGGTTTAGGGTTAAGGGTAGAGGGGATAAATACATAGGGAGTGATTGAGAGAGAGAGAGATACCCGAGAGAGAAAGAGGGGGCATGAGGGAGAGGGTTGAGAGAGAAAGATGGAGGGAGTGGGAGAGAGATAGAGTGAGGGAATTTTAAGGGTAGAGGGTAGAAGGTTTAAGGGTTTAAGGGTTAAGGGTTTATGGTTTAGGTTTAAGGGTAGAGGGGAGAGAGAGAGAGGGAGTGAGTGAGAAAGAGAGACCTGAGAGAGGGAGATGGGGTAGGAGGGAGATTCTTGAGAGAGATAGAGGGTAGAGGGTTAAGGGTAGAGTGTAGAGGGTTTAAGGGTTTAGAGACTTGAGAGAAGGAGAGGAGTTCGGAGTGAGAGACTTGAGAGAGAGTGTGTAGAGGGTTTAAGGGTTAAGGGTAGAGGGGAGAGATATAGATGGATTTAGTGAGAGAAAGTGAGTGGGAATGATTTGGAGAGAGATAGATGGTAGAGGGTAGAGGGTTAAAGGTATAGTGAGAGAGATAGGAGTGAGTGAGTGAGTGAGAGACTGGAGAGAGGGAGAGACTTCAGAGAGATGGAGGGAGGGAGGGAGTGGGAGAGAGATAGAGGGTAGAGGGTTAAGTGTAGAGGGTAGAGGGTAGAGGGTTTAAGGGTTAAGGGTTTGGGGTTAGGGGGAGAGGGGAGAGAGATAGAGGGAGTGAGTAAGAGAGAGAGAAGGAGCAAGTGGGAGAGAGGTAGAGGTAGAGGGTAGAGGGTTTAAGGGTTAAGGGTATAGGGCTAAGGGTAGAGAGGAGAGACATAGGAGTGAGTGAGTGAGTGAGAGAGATAATTGAGAGAGGGAGAGGGGATTGGTGGGAGATACTTGAGAGAGAGAGAGAGAAAGAGAGAGAGGGAGTGGGAGAGAGATATAGAGGGTAAAGGGTTGATGGTATATGGTAGAGGGTTTTAAAGGTTTAGGGTTTAAGGGTTAAGGGTAGAGGGGAGAGAGATATAGGTAGTGAGTGAGAGAGATAAAGAGACTTGAGAGAGAGAGATAGAGAGAGAAGGGGTAGGTAGAGAGGGAGAGGGAAGAGATAGGGATATGAGAGATAGAAAGATGAGGGAGGGATAGATATTTAGGTAGAGAGGGAAGGAGAAGTTAGAGTTAGAAGAAGTAAGGTCGAGAGAATGAGGTATAGATGGATAGGTAGGTAGAGAGAAAAAGAGAGGGAAGGAGAGATGGAGGGAAAGGTAGGGATGGAGAGAGAGATAGGTAGAGAGAGGAAGAGGAGAAATAGATAAGTGGAGAGGGAAGGAGAGATGGATGAAGAGGTAGGGATCGAGAAAGAGATCAGTATTTAGAGAGAGAGGTGAGAGAGTGAAATAGAGAGAGAGAGGTAGGTAAGGAGAGGGAGGGGAGATAAAGGGAAGTAGAGAGGGGAGGAGAGAGGGAAGAAGCTGTAGGGATGAAGGAAGAGATAGGTGAGATAGAGATAGATGAGGGAGGGAGGGATATTTAGGGGGAGAGGTGAGATAGAGAGAAAGAAAATAAAGAGGGAACGGGGCAAGAGATAGAGAGAGGTGATAGAGAGAAGTAGAGACGTAAGGAGGAAGGTAGAGATATTGAGAGAGGGAAAGAGAGAGGGAGAGAGAAAGATGTATATAGGGGTAGGTTAGATAGAGATATGTAGAGTGAAGTTTGGTGGAAGAGAGAGAGGAGGGAGGGATACGTAAAAATGGGTAGTTGAGATAGATAGAAGGAGAGAGATATAGGTAGAGAGGAAAATGAGAGATAGAAAGAGGAAGAGAGAGAGAGGAGAGATAGAAAGAAGGGGAGGGAGGGAGAGATAGAGAGAGTAGAGAGGGAGGAGAGAGGTGATAAAGAGAGAAGTAGAGAGGGAAAGAAGGTGGAGATATTGAGAGAGAGGAGGCAAGGATGGAGATAGAAATAGGTATAGAGGGACAAATAGGTAGAGAGAAGTATATATGGAAGGAGATATATAGGGAGAGGAATGAATGGAGACAGAGGTGAGATAGAAATAGAGAGAGTTCTAGGTAGGTAGAGGGAGGATGAGATAAAGAGAGGTATAGAGGGAAGGAGAGAGGGAGGAAGAGGTAGGGATGGAGAGAGAGAGGTGAGAGAGATAAGAGAGAGGTGAGATAGAGAGAAAGAGAGTGGAGAGGGAAGGGGAGAGAGAGAAGTGAGATAGGTGATAGAGATGTGTGATGGAAAAAAAGGTAGATAGATAAGAAGGAAGGTGGAGATATTGTGAGGGAAGGACGGGGGAGAGAGAAGGATGCATAGAGGGATAGGTTAGATAGAAATTGTGTGGTAATTTATTGTTTCTATTGTCCTTTGGGGTTCACACGTTGGGGCGTCACACCATTGGTATCAGAGCCTTGGTTCGTACACTAGGCACTTTGAGACCATTATTTTAACCTTGCATTTAGAATTTTGAGTTGAAGTTTTCAATCTTCTGCCATCCTCACTATCAATTTCAAAGTTGATCACTAGGTGGTGTCGGTTCAATGATGCAAAATGGGTGGAAAGGATAGGACCCTCGGTGTAGTGCGTAATGCAACGATATTATTCCTACCTGGGATGCATTATGGACCTTTGTGTTATCTCATGATGTGACTTTTGATGATGTAAATTTGTGTGCGTATGTTGAAAAAGTATGTTCTAAACCTAGAAATTTGTACCTCTGATGTGTTAGATTGTTGTGCTCTTTTGAGGCTTAGGGGATTAAATTTAGGCCTAGGATACCTTTGTGGTAAAATTGTTGGATAGTTGACCCTCATATTCGAATTTGGGTCTAATGAGCCTATTATGATTACAGACATGGAAAAGTCAAAGTTTGGAAAAAGGAAAGGGAAGGTAGTTAAGAGGATTAAAAAAGAGGTTGCGGAGAAAGGGAAATTGACACCGGATGAACAACCCAAGGATTCTGAAGATGAAACCTTGGCTAATGCCTTTATTTGAATAGAGATAGAGAAGGCCAAGAAGGTTGCTGAATCCAAGCTCCCTGCTGGATTTAAAAATCCTTCTATAATCCGTGACTGGCCATTGGGGTGTGAACCCCATGTTCCCATTTTTTCCAGAAAGGAGAAGGAGTGTCTACGTGCACATCCTTCTTCTTCTTGAAACATGGTAATTGACTCAGATGAGGACCCAGAGGAGTTTCCTCTAACCGATAGCGAGTAGCTTCCTCTGCATTGGAAATTTTTATGACATACTATGTACCTTGAGACTATGTTGGTGGTTGATCACCATTTTGACTTGTTAGTTGACAACTTGGGTTGTTGGGATGATTATGATACTCTCTTTTCTGATATTGATGATATGATTATATCATTTCTTTTTTATAATTTTTCTATGTAAGTAAGTTTTATGTAATTTCTATTATAGATGATTAGGATTTGAGTATGCTTCTTTTGATATAATTCCTTTGATTTTATTAGGCATTCTATATGTGCAAAAGTACATTTAAAGATTGAATTCTGATTAGATAGTGTATTATTATCATAATAGTATATATACATGTAATGTATTGAAGTTATAGGAAAAAGGATAGGGTCATCTTGTAATTTAATGACTTTATTAAAAATAAGTAGAAGAGTTCATTAGTAAAGTGAATTTAATTTCACTCAGTTAGGATACTTATGTCAATTTACTTCATAGAAAATTTGTTCTATTTGATGAAAATACATCCTATATCTTTACGCACTTTGTGTTTTTGAAATAAAAGGGGTTGTGTTTTCTATATTTTGTAAAGGTGTAGATTATGATTTTGGGTCATGTATATTGTGTAATTAGTGTTGTAAGGAGCGTAATTCAGTAAAATTATAGAAAAATTTAAATGCTATGCATACCCATATTTCTCTTACTATTTGATGCTCTCTATGCTATATGTAGTTAATTGTTTAACCATTCTATTTGGACTTGGGTAATAGTTTATTTAGTATGAGGACTATTCTATTGTTATGGATGAATATGCTATGATGACATTAGGTTCATATTATATTAATGGTTTATTTGATTATGTTATTATATGAATTATTTCGATACTTATTGAGCATTGGACTAATGTAGATATATGGTGGCTATGTATATGATGTTAGGATTATGACATAATGTTATGTGCTATGGTTTTGTTCTGAATCAGGTGAGAAGGACAGTTAAGCATCACTCTCTTGTGAGTGTCTTGCTATGCCACGATTCCTTCTCACGGTGTGATTTCTTTTGATATATATATTCTCTCGACAATGTGTTTTGATACAGGTTTTCAAGTACTAGGCATTGAATCCACCTACACTAGCAAGTTTGAGCATGCCTTACACAGCCAAATGAGCATGATGTGGAAAACTAGAGTTGACAAGAGAGCTCCCTATCCTAGTCCATCACCTCGTCTTTACATCTAATGATGCCATATGTTTGTGACTCTGTTTCTATTTTGGTAAATTTTTATTTTCAGTTGATTAATCTTAATTGTTTAATTGATACTATTTTAATTATTTGGTTTAGTTATTTGTTCGTTGTGTTGCTGTGCATATGATTACATATGTTTATGTCACTAGTGATTCTCATGAGTGAGTTGATGCCAAGGGGGGGAGGATGTAGTGTCCCTCCATTTCGACCATCTTGGATTTTGAGTAAGTTCGTTTAGTTAAATTGCATTGTCTGTTTGTGTTCAATATTACATTGTTAAAATTGCTTTTGAAATTTTAAAGATAATGTAATAATATAACTAACCTTGATTAATCAATTTAATTAAAATTAAATTGATTACAAGGTGACTTAGTCATTTAGGGGGGGAGGTAAAATGATAATTAAATGAATTATGAAAAGGTGTTATATGTATTTTGATTATTAATTAAAACAACGAGATTATAATACTTAATGATAAAGAAACAAATAAAGCTAAATATTATTATTATCATTAGTTTTAATTAACTAATGGGAGAGTAATTTAAGTGGTGTTGATTTATATTACCTATTCCGTTATTTTCTTATTTCACTTGAAAGTGTAATCACCTTCATTATTGTTACTTTATTACCGCTTAAAATAAATAAATAAATAAAAATTAGCTTCTATATAGATACAGGTATTGAAAGAGATATATATTTAATTAGTTAAAATTAGTTGAAATTTCCTAAGCAAAAATTTTCTTGTGTTTCTTTTGTTGGGAAATAGGGTTTATGCCATTTCTTTTAAGCCTTCAAGATTTAGGTTAGTTAAGTTATTTATTACATAGACTCCATCCAAGTAAATAGCAGAGAGAAATCAAGTTTTCACTTGAATCAGGTGTAATATATAAGAAAATGGAAATAAGATAAATTGGGTAAACAAATGCTTATAAGAAATAAGATAATTTTACTTTATGAATAATTAAATTAAGGATAAGTGGAGTTGAATTGTTTAATTTTGAAAATAGAATAAATTTTTATCTTTCTCCATGCAATCCACCTGTCTTATGGAGGGAACCTGACTTTACACTTGTTAGTTCCAAGTGTTTGAAAGTTTCTAAAGCTTTTATTTCCCTCGCATCTATCCATTGCATGGGTTGGGACATTTTACCCTCTCTACACCTGTCCAATGCATGAAAATCTACTTTACACCCGTTATTTGCATATGCTTAAAATTTTGCAAAAGCTTTTATTTCCTTACGGTTGGCAATTGCATTGGGGGGAGGAACCGAGTAAAAGAAAAACGCACTCTGGCCAAAAAGAAAAAAAAGAAAAGAAAAGGAGGAAGAGGACATTGGGATCTGGAGGAGAGGAGGTTAACGGGAGTAACAAAGGAGCTTGAGGAAGCCATAAAAGTGTGAAGGTAATTTGTATTTTATTTTCTTTTATACTTCCTACGCTATTTTAATTTAATCCCTTTCATTATTATTCAATGGATGCCAATCTTTTATTCCTTTCACGAGTGGTGTTGGGTTATTTCTTTTAATCAATAAGTATATATAATCTCCTTGCTACCTTCAACAACTTACCACTGTTGTCATGTTTAGACTTTGGAGGGTGTATAAATTTAAATAATGTCCCTGATACCATTCTCAACCTATCACAATTGAAGTATTTAGGCTCTAGAGAGTGTATAAGTTTAAATAGCCTCTTGATACTGTTGGCAACCAGTTCTTGAAAATAGAATGTTGTAGAGGTTTAAATAATCTCCCTGTTCCCATCCGCAACCTGTCTCAGCTGCAACAATTGAGCAGATTAGCCTAAAATTATATATATCTATATAAATATATGATATATATGTTTATGTGTTTTAAGCAATATGAAGTTGTTTAAACAATAATTTATTTTATTTTAAACTAAATATATATATATAATTATATGTGCATATGTTGAGTAAAAACCTAAATGATGGATGTTGGAAATTCACTAAGGGTTTAGTTATTTAAAAACAACTGCCTTTACAATAAATGGTCTTGTAAGCTAAATACGTTGAGAAGTTAAAATAGAGGAAATAAAGTGTTAGAGAGAAATGTTATTGATTATATTACATTTGTTTTGTGCATTGTAAATTAAGAGAATTTAAGACAGCAACTATGTAATAACAAATTAGAGTAGTAATATTATTATTAGTTAAAACTGGTATTAATGTTTTATTCTCAAAATTATTAGGAATTTCATATTTGATTTATTGGTATGATAATTTTATTACCTTAAATATGGTATTACTTAACAAAAAGTTATTTGAGAATATTGCTTTAAGTTGTAAATTTTAATAGGGTTTCATTTTACTTTGTTAGTGAATTTAGGAATCAAATAAGTAAATATTGATGATTAAAAGATTTAATTAAGTTGAGTGAATTGAAAGTTATAGAATAGAATTTTAAATTTATAAGTAATATTTAATTATATTCTTATGTAGGAAAGGTATTTCGTGGATTAAAATTAAAGAGTCGCTTTTTTAGAAAATATGAGTAAATTTAGTCTTTTTTTTTATAATATTAAAAATTTAAGTAAATATCCTTTAAGAGAATTAGTTAATTAAGTTAAATTAAAAAGAAAATATAGAATTTAGGAGATAATGCTTTCATAATAGAATAGAAGTTAAAAGGATATTAATTCTGAGTAAGTTAATACCTCAGAAAAAGTGGTAATTAAGAAATAGATAAATAAAAGAAGATATAAAGAAATCAATATTCATTATTATTTTTACTGAGAAGTTAAATTTGAAAATATTGATTAACTTGAAGAAGTTAAAGTGAATACGTAAATTTGGAAATAGTAATTTATAAGGAAATCAATATTCATTATTATTTTTATGAGAAGTTAAATTTAAAAATATTAATTTACTTTAAGAAGTAAATTTATTTTAAGTAGTAAAAAGGATATTAATTTGAAGAAAGTTGATATCCCGAGAAAAGAAGTAGTTAAGAAATAAATAAATGAAAGAAAATTTAAAGAAATCAATATTCATTTCTTTTTACTTAAAATTGAAAAGTTGAATATGTAAATATTAATTTATTTTATTTAGTTAAAATGAATAAGTAAATTTGGGAATACTAATGTACTTTAAGAAGTGAAATTATTTCAAAAGAATTCAAAATGATATCATTTTAGAACAAGCTAATATCTCCAAGAAAAATAGTAATATAAGTATATAGAAATAAATAAATTATTACTTTTCATTTAAATTTGTAAAGTTTAATTTGGAAATATTAATTTACTTTAAGAAGCTAAAAAAAATAAAATCTTAGTGTTGTGTTTCTCACTTAGAAGAAGGGTACACTAGGACTATGCAAAATGATATGGTATTGTTTTGTATATTTAAATATATTTGGTGATGATTTTAGTAATCCAAGAAAGAGATACATGAACATATAGATGGTTTATTGAATTGTATATTAGGTTATGAAATTTAGAAGTCAAGGGGTAATATTTAATATTTTCTAATTAATAATAGCATTGAAGAGAACTTTGCTTAGGTGATTTTTTTCAATCTTTGGAAGTTAATAAAATGAATAAGGATATATTTAAATTGGAAATTTTATGGGTTACTTATTCACTAATTCTTAAGTTGTTATCTAACTGATCTTCTGTTTTTATTGATAATATATATATATATATATATATATATATATACACACAAAGGTGGCATTGATTAATCACTAGATGGTAAACATTGAATAATGTTAGAGTATGACCCTTAGTCAAACTATTATACTATCCTAGAAGCTATTGAGAAAACCTACTTCTTAAGAATTTATACTACTTAATGGAAGATATATAGTCATTTTGCGGTTCCATGATGTGGGTCTTCTTTATGTGTTAAGTTTGATTAAGGAGACTTGTTGCAATGACTTTATTGTAATCTTATTTCATGATGGTTGGGAACTTGAAGAATTTGAATTACCCTTCATGGGAGTTTATGGATTTTTGATATTTTAGGCTTCCAGAGGCAACGGAGAAACTTGAATTGTATTGATTTTCCATGGTTGGACCTTTGTAATTCATTGATCTTATTTCCAATTTTGAGTTTTTGTGGGTGTTACCTTGTACCATGGTGTTGAATTTGATGTGGCTTTGAGAGAGATGGTTCATGCTATTGGGTCTCAAAAATGCAGGTTTGAACCAAGAGAGGTTGCCAAGCTCTCACAATGCTTTTGGCCAATGTACAAGGCCAATTGGTGATATTGAACCTTCTTCTCTTTAGGTTATGCTAGACCAAGGTGGGTGAACCTAATGAATGATGCAGATTTAAATGTACTTCCTGATGCAACAATCTACCCACAATGGCAAAGGTAATGGATAAACAAAGTCATTACACCTACTCCTACTCCTACTACACAAATGAAAGGTATTTGAATAAATTTTTTATAATGAATTATATCCTCTGGGACATGACAGATCAGTACCTTCTATATATTGGGAAACAGAGTCAAAAATAGAAAATGACATGTGTTTTCCTTCTCTTGTTTAATTTCAAGTTGTTAGGCAATTTATAAAATAAAATCTTATGACTGGCATACAATTTTATTTATTTATGGCTTACATAAATTATGCTAGAATGTTTTCCAACTTGGTTCTACTTAAATCATCCAAAAGAAATATCTCAAGCACTATGACTTACTTGAAGGGTTTTAATTCTGACTTGAGACACCAACAAATAAAATCACAGAAAGTGAAAACGTGCACCTTGATGAATCAAAATTTATGCTTGATACATTAACTCAAATGATCAAAAAAAATTTTATTGGAGAGAACCAAGATAAAAGTAATACAAATCATAGCATCTCAGCAACTGAACTCAGAAAGGAAAACCATCAATTAAAAACAATTATCTCCACTGATCCTATTTCAGGAAGATCTGCTACATTATTTTCATTCCCAGTCCCTTCTTAGGAAAATATAACTCTTATCCTAACTCCTACTACCCCTTGCCTCTCTTTCGGACTTTTCAAATCATTTATACATCAAATTTGAAGAGTCACAACCCTTCACTGTTTTGGTAAAACTGTTTGAAATTCTACAACAGAGATTTAAATTTTTTAATTATGTTGCCTCTCGGCAAATTAAATATTTTTACAATAGTCGAGCTTTGATTTTAATCTAATACTTTAATCGCCTTCAATATTTCACTTTTGTATCCTTTTATTATTCCTTCCATTCAACAATGGTCAACTTTTGACTAGGACCACCTACCATCTCCTACTACGACCCCTTATTGTCACCACCGCGGCCTCCTCCTTACCCTTCCGCAATACTATGATGGCTATTCTACAAACTGCTAGCCATTTTTCCTGTTGTTAACTCACCACCTATCCTCATCCATTGCACTACCACGGTCACTCGCCTGACTACTAGCAGTACCATGGTAACCGTCTCTTAACTGTTGGCTGCTTCCACTGACCGCTTGCTAACCTTGTCACCACGCTACCATGGACAGGGTGATGTCCCCCTGTGGTATAATGGTAAGGGTTAATATGACTCCCCAAGCCGATACCGTTGTACCGCTGACCCCCTTATGTGAGGCCATGGTTAGGCGGTGAATAATATATAAAGTGAGCTTTTAAGGGAGCGGTAGTGATATAAATTATATGAGCATTTTTTAGAAAGGGGAAAAATGAATTTCATATGAAAAGATAGGAAAATGATGGGTTCAAATGAGAATAAAACCTTAGTTTTTTATGGATTTTTATAGAAATTTGTGGGAAAACCTTAGGGTTTTAGATGGAAATTTTCATCTCTAACACATGCCTCACACATGCATTCATTTTATGTTTGGTACACCCCTTGTTGTAGTCTTGTTTCAAAACTGTTGGAGAGGGTGCCTCTTCATGGGGGCCAGTGCACAAAGGGGCTGTTAGGGTAACCCATGGAAGAGTTTCCTAAACAAGTGTATGTAAATAATGAGCTAGTGGGGTTTGGGTTGTTAAACATTAAACAAGATTAATTATGTGCCTCACCCATATCATTAGCGCTACCACAGGCTAAGGATGGGATGAGAAGACTTGGTTAGTAAGATCATTGCCTTGTCCTCACGAAAGGAAAGTGGTCCCTCATGAGTCACCCTATAGAGATGTGCCTTGGGATAATCAGTTAGGATAACCATAGATGGAGGCGACACCTTGTGATATGTTTTCTAGATAATCCATGTAAGGCCATGTGATGACACTCTCCCACAATACCTATTTATTTTCCCTTGTTAGGTTGCCTCTGGGAGTGTTGTTTGAATTGTTGATGTTGTTGAGGTAATTGGTCCTTGGTGTTTGTTTTTGAAGCCTCCAATTTCTATATTTTAGTGTTGCACACATGCCTCATGACAACTTGATTGATGTTAATGAAAGGTGCTCTTGATATTTATTGTTGGTTGATATTGTGATTTCATTTGTAGGCTTTGGATCCTATTGTTGTTGGCACCTCTTATGGTTATTTAGTGTTGATCTATAATTTTGGCATTTGGTTTTTTTGTGGCTATGTGATGGAAATGTTATGGGTTGTTATCTTATATTGTTGTTATCCTTGTTGTGGATTCTAGTTTGCAATTGGTTCATTTGACTGTTTTGGTTGAGGAATGGGGATCTTTCTTGTAAACTCCTAGCATGGGGGGTGGTCTTTTGGGTCCACGTAGTCGGGTGGAATGTGCTATGCATATCATTGGGTCCCCAGTCTAAGTTCCTGTTGATGTTGTTGATCCAAGACTCTACCTCAATTATTTTGTACCATGTTCAATTATGTAATATTCTTATATTTGATGTATCCTTTCCTCCATGTGATAGGATGCATATGTACTCCTGCAGTGATGTAATGAAATCTTGAAATGATTGTAATGTATTATTTTACCTTTGTAAACCTTATGAGGTAGTTTTTATCTGATGTGTTGTATCTATGGAAATATACTACACAATTTTCATATAGAACTGTTAATAAAATGTTATTGGTATCTTTTTTTTTTTTTTAATCATGGATGGTTTTATATTATCTTGATTTGTTCATTACCATCATGGTATTAGTTTAGGGTTTCTTGATGTCATCTCGTGTACCCCAGAGGATGTAATGGTAGTTGTAATCATATAATTTCCTTATATCTAATATATGTTCATGTTCATCTTATGTATTGTCCTACTTTCAAAAGAAAAATTGTGCAGTAATTTGTTGTTTTTGTTGTCCTTTGGGGTTCACACGTCGGGGCATCACATGGAGAGATAGAGAGAGTAGAGAGGGAGGAGAGAGGTGACAGAGAGAGAAATAGAGAGGGAAAGAAGGTGGGGATATTGAGAGAGAGGAGGCAAGGATGGAGATAGTGTAATACCCCTCTGTTTTGCTTCTCGTTTGGTTTGCTTTATGCTATGTGTGGTTGTTGTTACTTTGATACTAGATACATTTTGTTATGATATTTTGTTTGCTACTATTGAACAACAACTATATTATGTGATGTGATTTAGTTATCTAAGACTTTAGTTTACATGCTTTAATGATGTAATGATGTTAGTAGATATAACATGTGATTTTATATGAGATTATTGGATTATGATGGAAGTGTCAGTTTTGATGAGTGTATTGGTGAAGAAGACGGGTTCGCATCACTCGCTTGTGAGCGCCTTGCGAATCCGTAATTCCTTCTTCACAGTGTGTATTATATGCTGGATATATTGTATGATGTTTATTTGGTTGTAGGATTGCAGGTACATGACATTGACTCCACCTGGTTTCACAGGTTTGAGCGTGTCGATCCAACGGTTAAGTTGAACGGGAGATAGTAGCTAGGTAACTTGTGTCAAGTCTACACCCTAGCCATAGTGTGTCGTTAGTGGTATGTGTCGAGTCATTCATTGCCTTGGTTTAATATTATTTAATTCTGAAGGATTCTTGATTTGGAAATAGATATTTAGAATAATTGCATTTAAATCATGTTGATGGTTATTTAATTAAAATTATGCAATGTGGATAAAAGTTTATATTTAAATTAATTAATTATATTTAATTTATTTAAATAATTAAATTTAATCCAAGGGGGTTGAATTTAGTTATTAAATAATTAAATTAATTAATTAAACGTGATACAAGAAAATGAAAGGAAATAAAAGAATTAAAATTAATTTTGGAATTTAATTTCAATGTGTGGGAATTAAATTAGAAATTATAATTAAATGTTTATTTGGGAAATGAGTTTCAACTTTGGAAATAAATTTATTATTTGAAATTGCATTTTAAATTGAAAGTGGGTTTTCAAAAATTGAAATTGAAATTGAAATTGAAATTGAAATTGAAATTGAAATATCTAATTTGCATGTAATGTGAATTAGGGTGGTATTAGGTATTTTTGTTTTATAATGAATGCATGTTTTAATTTTAGGGCAGAAAGTTTTTAGAAAAATTCATTTTTACAGCAAAGAAGAAATCTTGGAAAAATTTGCACAAAGAAGGGTTTGAAGAAAGTTTTGACTGTTGAATCGATTGGATGAAAGATTGTTTGCATTTGTTGAGTTTTGGATTGGATTCATTGGATAATTGAAGAAAATTGGGGAGATCTTTGGAGGAGGTTTACATCAGAAATTCATCTTTGCATGTAGCTTCTTGAACCAGGTTTTCCTCTTTGTGTTTTATTGTTCTTGACTATTTTTAAAATAGTAGTGATTAAAGATTTGTTTGTTAGATCTATTTTAGAAAATAAATTTGTTGTTAGAAGAAAAGAATCAAATAGATTTGCAGCTTTTGCTTTGTGAAAATTCTTGAGTGAAAATTGTGAAAACCTTAGTTGAATTTAATTTGTTTGAGGAAATCGATTATTGTGTTTTGGATTCAAACATAGAGATTGAGCAATGTTTTTTATAATGTTTTTAGAAAATGAAACCCTCTATTTATTATTAAAAAATCGGATTTTAAAATCCGCAGGTAGTTATATTTTTCAAGGTAAAATGGTCTGGTTGCGTCGCATATAACTCCACTTTCACAAACTGGGTTGTCAGAAATTTAAAGGGTTTCTGCGCCTTGGAATTTTTTATCCCTGTAAAAAAATCACAAATACCCAGATCGTAGTTTTTGAGTTATGCTTGAAACATGAGACTGTTGTTAAGTTATTTTTCCATGGCTGCTTTGATAATAAAATATTAATAAATTGATATTTATAAATATTAATATTTTATGTATTGTTATTATAATATTAAAATATTATTTGATAATATTTTATATTATAATTTATAATATTAAAATATTATATTTATTTATATTATTTTAAATAAAATCTGTATATTAGATTAGTGGAAATAAAATTATAAACGTATGGGGAAATTATTGTTTATTCTAAAATGGCATGTTAAAGTTTAATTGAAGGAGTTAAATATCTGATTTAAAGAATGCATAATTTAAGATTTAATTGTGAAATTTAAATTCATATGTAAAAGGTCCAATTATTAATTTGATTTAATTGGAAAAATATATATATGATATTGGGTTATAGTCCAAATACTGATCTTATTTTAACACAATAAGTTATGGAAGAGACCAAATGTTAATTTGATTAATTTTATAATGATTTAATTTGCAAGGGTAATTGGTTATTTAATTTAAGTGAAATGTTTTGAGTTATAGTTGAAAATATTTATTTTGTTAAGAGCAATTAGAGAATTAAATATTAGTGTAATTTCTCCCCAAAATTTAATATGTTTTATTTGTTGAAATTTAATATGTTTTATACAAATAATGTATTAGCTAATAAAATATATTAATATATATACATATGATGTATATTTACATGTTGTTTTCAATCAGGAGTATAATTAGTTTTTAATTTGTTTTATTTAAGTGCATGTATTTGAGTTGCATGGAGATTTAAAAAAAAAAGATAAAGTTAAATGCATAATTAAACTGTTAGGGAAATGATATTTTAAGATATTTTATAATTGCAAGGTCAAATAGATAAGGAAAGAGATATTTTATAAATTCCATGCTTAGGTAGGAAATTGATTGAATTATATGAGTTAGATAGAAAATGAAAGAAATCCAATTAGATGTGTACTTGTGTTGGTTTTTCAATGCATGGTCGAATTGTTAAGAAAAAAGATATTTAAATATATCAAAGAATTGTAGAAGTATTTATATTTGAATGTTTGTTTAATTAATGAGATTTTCTTGGAAAAAAATAAAATGAATGCATGGTTAAATAGAAAAGCCAAGAGTTATTTTTATACATTGATAAAATGGCATGTTTTGAATAGAGAATTGAAAAGATATAGGTTTTGGATAGAAATAGAATATAGTAATGGCAATAGTTTATGTTGTATTGGAAGTAAATCTAGGAAATGAATATATTTGAAAAGACAAATATTTATGATGTTTTATTTATTTTCATAGAGCAATTTAATCATTGTGAATGAAATATTAAAGAATATATGTAATTAAATTTATTAATATATATTTGGTGTCTATATAATATGGAGCATATATATATATTAAGTGTAAATTCATTATCGTATTTTATTTTAATAAGATGCATGCAATATATTATTGAATAGAGATTTAAAATGGATTGATTAGTGTATATGGGTAAATGGGTAGAGAAAAGATATTTTATTATGTTAAAGTGATTGCATGTTCTAAATAGGAAATTGAATGAAATATAAGATTTGGTTAGGAAATGGAAAGAGTTTACTTGCATGATTTTGTGTCAATTTAAAAGTAAATTAAGAAGTTGTTTATATTGATGAGGCAAGTAGTTATCCTAATTTGCTTTCTTTCCATTAGAGCAATTAATTCATTGTGAATGAAATATGAAAGAGATATGGATTTAGTATATCCAAAAGTAGTAGCTTCCTCATGATTATCTTGAATGATTTAATTCTTTGTATTCAGTAAAGAGAAGTAAGTTTAAATATTTTAGATTCTCAATAATGAAAGAGGAAATAGGGGTTATGATTATTTTAGATGATCTAGTTATCACGTCTTTGAATTTGTCGACACTACCTATTGAACGAGTATGGATTTAGGAAATACAAATATTAGATTTGATTTATGACTTGAATGCTTTTGTTGCTATGTCATCAAGTTGCATTGTGGGTTTTGAGATTTAGCGTCAGTCCTAAATTATAAGACTTCCAGAAGAACTTAGTGGATGAGGGTTATCGAATCTTTATGTCAACCAGTTTTTCTTCCCTTGTGTAGTGCATGGTGTATTTTTAGTTATTACCCGGTTTTCATGAACAAGGATGTTTGCACCTCTTTAGTTTAGGAGCAGATTATGGGATCCATGTCTCCTTGTATGGAGTGACCTTGTTATGTGGTTTCATCTTGTTGCCTCCTGTGAAAGGAGTGGACTATGTGTTTTGTTGCCTCCAAAATGGTTGGAGTGAGTTCTTATCTTATTTTTTCCCTTGGGATGGAGTGGTTATGATTCTTAAGTGTATGCTCTTGAGATTCCCTTGGTGATTGGTATTTGTATACGTGTATGGTTCTCTGAACATAATTGGTCTATTTTATGTCTGGAAGCAATGTGACCTATGTCAATGAAGTGAGAGTTGTACTTGTTTATTGCATTTGCTTGGATATTTCAGTATGGGTTAGTTTGAGTCTACCTTTGGTTAGAGGTAGTAGTATCTTGATCATGTTGTGTGGTTACTATCTCCTAGCATGGGGGGTGGGCCTTCGGGTACCACATGGTTGGGTGGAACATGCACCAAAACCATTGGGTCCCCCTTGATCTTCAGTTCTTGGTGGTGAGACATCCATATGGATAGCTCGCGGTTCTTATTGTATTTTCTTGCATTGTAATATTTCAGATTGTATAAGTTATTTTATCCCTCTTATGTTTATGAGGTGAGATTATGTAATTCTTATACTTTTGTACTATTGTCTCATTCTGGGAATGAGTGGTGTAACTATTGGATTAAGTTAATATTTATGAGATTGTATCTTGGATGTTCATCTTATTATGTTATGTGGTATTCCCATGATGTATGATGTTTATTTCATAAAGGTTATAATGCTATGGTTATATGTAATATGTATGTGTGGGTTTAAGTAATCCTAACCTTGTAGCCTTAGAGGTTGTTGATAATTAGTAAGTGAATGTGTATGTTATTGCACTTTAAAAAAATAAAAATTGCTTCACTTAAGTTGTTAATTACAACTTCTTTTAAGGTTACTTGGCGGGGCATTATAGATAGAAATAGGTATAGAGGGACACCTAGGTAGAGAGAAGTAGATATGAAAGGAGATATATAGTGAGAGGAATGGATGGAGAGAGAGGTGAGAAAAAAATAGAGAGAGGTCTAGGTAGGTATAGGGAGGATGAGATAAAGAGAGGTATAGAGGGAAGGAGAGAGGGAGGAAGAGGTAGGTATGGAGAGAGAGAGGTGAGAGAGATAATAGAGAGGAGGGAGGGATAGGTAGGGAGAGAGAGGTGAGATAGAGAGAAATGGAGTAGAGAGGGAAGGGGAGAGAGAGAAGTGAGATAGGTGATAGAGATGTGTGATGGAGAGAAAAGTCGAGAGGTAAGAAGGAAGGTGGAGATATTGAGAGGGAAGGAGGGGGGAGAGAGAAGGATGCATAGAGGGATAGGTTAGATAGCGAGAAGTAGAGAGAAAATGTGGGTGAAAGGAAGAGAGAGGAAGAGAGAGGGGGAGAAACAAAGGTGAGATAGAGAGAATTAGAAAGGGAAGGAAAGAGAAGGTGAGATAGAGAAATTTAGAAAATGAGGGAGGGAAGGAGATAAGTGAAATAGAGATAACTAGAGAGGGAAGGAGAGAGAATGGAGAGATAGAGAGTAGAGAAGGAAGGAGAGAGAGGGAAGATGAGAGTGAGAGATAAAGAGGGGAGAGAGGGAGAGAGGGATAGGTATGTAAAGAGAGAAGTTATATAGAGAGTAGAGAGAGATATATAGAGATAAATTGAGAGGGAGGGGAGATAGATAAATATAGAGAGGGAAGGAGGGATGGAGATAGATATTAGAGAGGGAAGGAGAGAGAGATGGACATGTAGAGATGTAATTATTGAGCTCAAGGAAGAGATTTTCAGATAAAGGGATGGAGATAGTGAGAGAGAGAGGTCTAGAGAATAAGAGATGAAAATGAGTGATATAGAGAGAGAAAGATGAAATTTGACCTCCTCATTACTAAAATTTGACTAAGTCTAAAATTCTTAAGATCTTCCAAAAACTAGAATTTGCATTATAACTCCTAGAGATTTGAAACCACTCTCAAAAATCCTGCCTATATCCATGAAATATAACTTAAAGTATAATAAATTAAATGTCCATATGTATATAGTTTCCCTGATAGAAAAAGAGAAAATCAAAGAGTTTAGAAACATGCATTCCAAAAGTCATGAATGCCATTTGGTGCTCACCAAATTTGGCGCTAGCCAAATGAAGCAACCTATTTGGCGCACACCAAATTTGGCGAGCACCAAATAGGTTGCATTGGAAAATACCAACCCAATGGGTTGGATTTTGTATTGGGCATCCGACCCAAAGGTTTGGACAACCATTTCATGAAAAATACATGGTTTTTTGAAAGGGTGCCAAATTTCTTCATATTTTTGTTTGTTCTCCCCATCTCATTTGCATGTCTTTCAATGAAATTTTATAAAAAAACTATTATAGCTTTAACCTCTCTGTTAACTATCTAAATATATAAATTTTTTTTCATTTTGATTTAGCTAAGGTTTTGATCCATGAATTCTATTGTAAATGCCTCCATTTTTTGTCAAAAACCAACATGTGCTAGTTTTAGGATAGATTTTTACTCGTTCATTGAAACATGAAAAAAATTCAATTTTCGATTAGTTTTGAAAAAATTTAGGGGGGAGCACACTCTAATTTCATCTTTCTAGGATGTGTCCACTTTGAGAATTCATAAAATATTATATATTCATTAAAAAAATTATCTGAAAAAATGAGGATAAACTACATGGTTTTAGCTAATTTCTCACTATTGGGATTTTTGAAATTCTTAAAAAATGTTAATCAAAAAGGGGGGAGCCCTTAGGCGCTATGCTATTTTTTGATAAAAACGGGACCTGTTTTGGGCCCCCCTTTTTTGAGACCCTTAATCTTCATTAATTTCAAAAAAAATTACTAGCTTAGAAACTAGACTCAGAGCACTTCAAATTTTTTTCTTGCTGCATCTTGATATTTTGAGCATAACTATCTTCATTTTCTCATGCAAATCAGATTTTGTTGATTTAAAAAAAAAAAGTGGCATCTTAAGGGCCAAAATTGTGCGACAAATCCATGCACTTACCCATACATTTAGAGAAAATTTTCATTTCCTTGGTTCAAATTATTGCTTCTTCCTCCCCTTCTCATTCAAAGAGTCTTGTAAACATTTGATGTACTCATATTTTGAGCTTGTTACTCCTTCATTTCAATAAAACTGTAGGGTTTTCCTTCTCAGTTTCTTTTTTCTTCATTCTTACAGTGTCAATTAGATGTTTATTGTGACTCAAAAAATATGATCCTTTCTATGCCTTGTCATTGTAAGTGTGTGTGTGAGAGTATCATATAAGTCGGGTTCTATTTTGTGTTCAAGCTTATGAATCTTCATACAAATTACTATTGAGTTATATGTGTTGAATGAGATTATGAGAGTTAAAGTTTTGAGAGGTTGTTGTGGGTGAAGTTATCAAAATATTTTGAAGTTTCTAGTAAATCATCTTTAGATTTTAGGATGTCTCTTTTAGTTTTATTCCTAACTCTTTCCCTTGAAATTATTTTATATTAGGTGGTTTCCTAGAGGGAACCAACCCACTCTAGAGATTTTCTCTCATCTATAGATTACCCACAATCTGAGAGCGTTTCCATGTTGCAACATGATAGGCATTTATAATTTGAAAAAGGGTGCAATTTTGATTGCCAACAGTTTTTGACATGCTCAGTGGGACTCTAAAAACTTGTTTTTAGATTTGTTTTTCAAATTTGAAGCTCTTGTTTGGTATATGTAGTAGTATTTTCTAGCCTTTGGAGGTTTCAAAATATACCTGGTGACTTCATTCATTGGTTTTGCAAGAAAACTTAAGTGTTGGTATCATACAAAATCATTTATTCACTCCATTTTCTAGCTTCTACATGAGTAAAAATTTCAAATTTTAATAGCCAATATGAATATTATTAGCCATATCAGCATAATAATGTTACTAGTTTAAATTCCATGGCTTTTCAAAATTAGCATGTACAATATAATTACCACACATCCACCCATGCCCAATATCCATCTCAACCTTCATATGCTCAAAAGAAGCTCACAAATAATGAAAAGGAGGATATTGCAAGCCTAAAGGGTGAGTTGCTTAACTTCATTCTTGATTTCACAAAGTAGGTAGAGGAGATCAAGAGGTGGCATGAGTACAATCAACAACATGAAGAGATGGCTTATCAAGCCTATCTCTCTGAGAAGGGATCAAAAACACAAAGGTACGAAGCCCAAGAAACTCCCACACTTCCTGATCAACCTACTGAAGAAGAGGTTTTAATCACGAATTCCCAATTTTAAGATAAAATGAACCTCCTTATACTTCTAAAGTTGAGATTCTGAATTTTAGGGAAGATAGAGTCTTTAGCTTTTCAAGCCAACCTCTTAATCTCAAAATTCCTAGTTTTATATGTCTTCATCCCTTGCGAGTTGAAGAAAATGATCACATTCAATCTAGAATAGTTCCAGAACAACCACTTGAGCAATATTCTTCCTTGCATAAAACCCAAGAAGATCCCCCAATTTCCCCACTTGATGAAACTAAGGAGAAACCCTTTGATCAAGGTGTTGCACTCCTGTGGGAGGAGATTAGGAAGGTTCATTTATCACATTTGATTATACAAAAAGAGGTTGTTGCTCCAGATGATTCTTTGTTTGTATTTACTAATGAGCTTCTTGGTTTTATTGAAGAAAATGAAAATGTTTTAGTATTCATCTCAAAGGATAAACTAATGCAGAAAAATATTGATAATTATTTTGAGGTATCAAGTTGGCACAACAATGAGGAAGACCTAGAATATCAAGAAGATGCTAAACAAAATGAGAGGTCACTGGTTGAAGGAATTCCATCTAAAAATTGGAACTTGGGGAAGCAAAAGGAGTGCAAGTGTGAGCCAATTGTGGAATTTGAGAAGATTAGTGAATGCTACCACAAGCCAATACATGACAACAACTCTGAGTCGGATAATCTAGAGCTAGAGGAGGATATGTTTCAAGCTGAAATTGAGCTATTCTGCTCATGTTTAGAAGATATGCCAACATATTTGAATGAGAGTTACCTTGAACAACATGGGGTATGTGTAAGATCATGATGGGACAAATAGTGGCGATATGTAAGTGATATGATGGACCATGTGACTGCTGAATTTTTTTTACCCAAAATTGATGAAATGAAAAGGGTTCTAAAAGGAGATTCTCAGCTTTCCACCAATACAAATTACGCTTTACTTCGAATTTAATAAATAATTATTATTCATTTTCTATTTGAATTACGACTAAAGTCCTGATTGATAGGCTCATTTTAAAAAATCTATAACTTTCAAATAGTATCACATCTTTTGAATCCAAAACATGTGTCACATTCCATGCTTTGCATACTATACGATAAAAAAATTAATTGAATTTCATGAATTTTTGACCAAGTTAAGGTGGTCAGACATATGAGTTTTTACATTTTTTAAAGTTTGTAATAAAAAAATCATAATCAATTATTTACTTGGAAAAAAATACAAAAAAATATGCATCACATCGGGACATGAGTCCTCTACTTATATCTAAAATATTATAAAAAAATATTACCATTTTATTGTGGTTATGGTGGTCAGACAAACACCTACTTCTTATTTGTTTCCTGAAATTTAAGTACTGTAGACATGGAAAATGTACAAGTTTGTTTTGGCACACCTGATCCCGATTACTAACAATGTTTCCTCTTAAATCAAATTCTTAGCATTTCATCACTTTCTATCCTTTAATTCAATAAATCACTACTTATTGGATTAAGTCTATCACCTCCTTTGATTAAATTAATGAATTTAATCTAATTAACCTTAAATTGCTATTTAATTAAATAAATCATTTTATTTGATTAAAATCTCTAAAGTTCTCTTATTAAATTAAATAAATTAAACCTTATTTGATTTAATCTAACACATTCCTTCTTTATTAAATAAATCATTTCCTCTCAATTTCTGACTTAAATCAATTCATAAATCTAAGTCTAAATTGTCACATCACCTAATTCTCCATTAAATTAATCAAAACATTGATTAAGTTAATCTTTCTCACTAAAATTCTCTAGAGAATGCAACTTGCACAATAAATCAATTACTTTGGTTTATTAATTCCTCTATTTTCTCTCACAAAGCATCAAAAGAGAATATTCCTTATTTGAATTCAAAAAAGCCAAGTGGACTTGGTCCTTCCAACAAGGCATTCAATGCCTCTTACATGTCCTTGACCTCAAGCCAAGTGACATTAACTTCATTCCTTTTCCCTCTTCAACATGTCATTTCTCAAATTTGAAATGCCACCTAAATGCATTTATTGGCACATTGGCCAAAACTTGCACATTCCTCATCCAATCACATTTGGACAAGTGGCACAATGCCTTTGGACTATCTTTTGTCCCACATTGCTTATTTCCACTATCTCTTCCAAGATTTGAATCTATAAATTGGAGACTCTTTTCCTTAATCTTCATCCACAATTTATTTGCAAAGTTACTCTCTTCAATTGAGAACTAATTTTGTCCATTTCATCCATACATTCCTCATATTTTCACATTTACATTAAGGCTATGCTCAAATCTCTTTGGAGATTTGACCATTGATTCAATCAACTTACATTTGCACATAGGAATTTGGAAAGGGCCAATTGCAACATATCATTGGCACCAATTCCCCCATGGGATCATCATTTTGTTTACTTAATTAGGACTGATTTTCATTCATTTTAGTTGTTCTTCCTTTGTTCCTATTTTAAGTTTATTAACAAATGGATTTTATGGGGAATCCCTCATTGTTTGCTTGCATTTAGATCTAACACTAACAATGTTTGTCATCTTTGTGCTATTGCAGGTTTAGGGGTTTACATTTTGGCGCTAGAAGGAGGGCATTAAGTCAAAAAATTCAATTATGTTTTTAAATTCCGCAGTTTCTAACCTTTTGTTGTAGACACAGGCAAACTAGCCCGCGCGGCGCTATATCACGTCACGTCCAGCTCCACAACATTGTACTTCACCGCTTTCAGTTTTGTGGCTCCATATCGACCCACCGTTACATTGTCCAAACTATGCCGCAGATTCCCACCTGTCACTTTTTTTAAATTTCCTAAGCTCACCGCGCAGGTCCTAACTTCGCTGCTTTCACCATCACGACTCTATTTTGAACCGTGCTTTCTCCAAACTCCACCGCATCACTATTCCCGCCCATAAATTTTAAATTTTTAAAGTAGGCCGCTTCCAAATTGCACTACATGCCTTTGTCGTGCCGCTTTTGCGCTCTTTGTCTATGCAGAGCGCTTCCCAAAGTCACCCGCACGACACTATATAGCTCCGCTTGTCTTCCAAACTTCGCCGCCTCTCCAAACTCCACCGCTTTTCAAAACTTCACCATGGGAAGACAGTAAAATTTTAAATTAACATGTGCTTTTTAAGTTTAGGATTTTTTAACCTTTCAATCTGATTCCCATCTTTATTGCTATCTGTTTTACTATGATTTTGCAGGTTGGAGCAAAGGAATGAGTCATTATGACATCATGTTCACAAAACCAAAGTGTTCCTAAATGCTAAAAGTGTTCTTTAACACTTCTTAAGAAAGTTTGTTAAAAATCTTTGGCCTTAGGAAAACTAATTTTACTTTGGGCTTTAAAAAGAACAATTAAATTTCTTTTATGATATCATTTTTATTTTGTGCAAAGTGTTTCTAAACACTTAAGTGTTCTTCAACACTTTTCAAGAAACTTGTTAAAATCTTTGATCTTAGAACACTAAATTTTCATTGGGATCTAAAAAGAACAATCAAAATTTGTTTTCTAAAGTTGCCAAGGGGCTAAAGAGAACTTTAAGAAAATACACTAGATTTGGTTTGAAAGGTAACAATTGAACAAGGCAAATTCACATTTCTATTTGGTGCTTAAAAAGAGGCCATTATTGCTTTGAGGACTAAAATGAACAAGTGCCTTTTATGTTTTGCAATTTTTTTCACAAATTAACATCATTAAAATGCGTATGTGCTTCTCTCATGCTTTATAGCAATCGTGAGAATCAAAAGCATTTTTGTGATATTAACTTGTCAAAAAGATTGCCTCCACATTTTGATTTGGGCACTTAAAAATTGAACAAAGCATGCAAGTGTGAGCATGACATATTGTGGAGGTTTTCCCCTTTATTTTTCAACAAAGGTTGTGTAAATGATAGGATATGTTAGCTCGCTATTGTTTATTTTAGAGGGCCTGCCTTGTGGGAAAAAGTAATCACTCAAGGGAACGACCCAACCAGGAACACGCTAAAGCCAAGCGACTTCCACTTGGGATATAAGTGTGGATATTGGAACAAAGGCCAATATCATGAGGACTATTTCGACGAGATGGACAACAATGGACTCTCGCTGATGTTGGATAATCCCCCACGAACAGAATGCCCGAATTAGAACCCCTTGTTTAGAAAAAGGCCAAAACCTTGTCTATCTTGTTGGTGCAAAAGGTTATGTCCTTTGAAGCTGCCCCACATTATACATGCAGTCTTGTTGTGGAAATGGAAAGTATGCCATGGGAGATTTATGGGTACTAATGCTTGGCTGACCCAAATAAGTGAGTGCCATGGAGGGGAGCGAGTGTGGTCAAGCATTTAGCCATTTGCACAAGATATGCATAGTTGGATTTATCCAAGTGGGAACCCAACAAGATATTGCCTCATCATCCTAGGAGTGTAAAAGTGCTTGGAAAGAACACATTTCTTGATCTTGAAAACATTTGAAAAATGAACATACACAAAAACCTTGAAATTTCAAACACCTTGTGGGAAACAAATACCTATTGATGAACTTGGCCACTTTTGCTTTCCCTAGGAATCATATTCCTAGAGGTTTCTAAGTGCATAAGTTCTACCGTCATTTGTTTTCAATAAGGGTAAACATAAGGAAATTTTGCCCTATTTTCCTCGATTTTCACACAAAGGACCTTGTGGGATGAGAAAGAAAATGGGACACTAGACATATAGTTTGGAGCCTAAGCAAGCAAGTGTCTTAGATAAAAAGAACCTCATTTAACCAAGATAAAGAGACAAATTGAATTACACATGTGTTATTTCCAACGATTTCCCGCAAGATTAAAATTCCAAAGCCAAAATTCAAGAAAGTGAGTCTAAAAATATGTGAGCAATGCCTTGAGGTGCTCCTTGAAGTAAGGGAGAGAATTTTATAAAATTTCTACAAAAAAGCCTCAAGGAACAATCCCGCCTTGTATGCATTTTATTGCCAACAAAATCTTGAACTTTTTCAAAGGTTTTTTTTTCTCCCATAGGAAGTCTAGCATGTTCTTCAATACCAAGGTTTTGTAGAGAGAGTCGCATCTAGGTTAAGGTTCAAAGATCAAATTTGTCATTCCCATTCATTCCTCCATCAACCAAATCTCATTTCATCATCAAACCTTTTGAGAGCTCTAGAATCAATCATCACGCTAAACTTAGAGGGCTAAATCAACATCATCATATCTTGGCTTAACACACCTAGCCAACATAGTCTTAACCATTGGACAAATTTTCTTTGAGATAGCATAACTTCTTAAAGTTGATTAAGTTCTCAAACACATTGGATTAACACAATTAGTCAATTCATCCATTTGTGCAAGTTCCCCTAGGATAATGCAACTTCCTAGGGAAAACAACTTCACAACAATCTTGTTTGACTTAACACATCTAGTCAAATTATCACGATCAATCAAATCAAAAGCCCTTACAAGTTTAGCACATACCTTCAAAATTTCTTCAAAAAGGTTTTCACTCATCCCATCCATTTAATCCATCACCATTACCACCATCTTTGATCTCTTAGCTTCCCTAGTTCTTCTCTTTTGGACCTAAAGGATTAGAATCGAACAAATCCCTATTTTTTATGGTCCAAACAAGATCTCAACACAAGAAATACATGGAGAACATCAAAGAAATATTAGCTTCTATGGACATGAGTCATTTAAACACCAAAGTGAACCTAGCGGGATCAAGCAATCCCCCAAGCAACTCTCCCTTATCATCACAAAATCCTCAAGAGGAGAGTCATCAAGAGGACAACAGAAATGAAGACATAGGGATGACACAAATCGAAATCATGGAAATGGTTCAAAATCCAAAGAACCACAAAATTGTCAGTGCTATGTTCAAATACCTAAATATGATAGCAAGAGGAGGGGTCATGCCCCCTCCTGACCTTAACACAAGCACTAGTACATATGTGCCTATTCCAAATGCATCCCCATTGTCAAACATCAATCAAGAAGTACCTTGTACCGCATCAATCATCATACCAACCTCCCTGAATGTGAACAAGGGGAGTGCCATGTTCCAAGAATTGCTAAAACACCACCTTGTGGCTAACAAAAAAGAAATCATCACCCCCACACCAGCCACATCCATTCCAGAAAACCCATCTCACCCATACGTCCCACTCACCTTTCATAGCCATGTTGTCTCATCTTCATTCCGTGCAGCACCCACTGGTCAATTAGATGTACAAGTTTCACTACCAATTGAAGAAGGAAACTTGTTTGAAACATTTTATGTTACAAATCCTTTCTTCCAAAGCAACATTCCACCTCTTCCCCCATTTCCATTTGCCACCACATCACCCCTTGGATTGGGTTTTCCTCCTATCAACACTGATGGTTTCTTGGAACCGAGCAATCAAAACATCACTCCCAATTCCATATTATTGCCCACATCATCACAACAACAAGTGGCAACCATACAAGCCACCACCACAATTGGTCCTCAATTATCCGAAAGCATACCATTTCAAGGACCAATCATTTCAACCACCCCCCCCACAACCCAAATCCCCATCACCACCATAATCCCTTTGCTTACCACAAGGGTTGGCACAATTCCTATTCCACCACCAATCCCACCAAAAGTCAATATTGCAAACTCATTCACCATGCTAATCCAAACACTCCAAAAAGCCAACCAACAAAGAGTACTTCAACAAGCTCAAGCACAAGCTGAAGCACAAGCACAAGTGCAAGCACAAGCCCAAGCACAAGTGCAAGCACAAGTCCAAGCACAAGCACAAGCACAAGCTCAAGCACAAGCTCAAGCACAAGTCTAAGCACAAGCTCAAGCACAAGCCCAAGTGTAGGCACAAGTGCAAGTTCAAGCACAAGCTCAAGCACAATTGCAAGTGATCCATCTACAAGCCTACCAGCAAGCCCTGCAAGAATTTCAGGCACAACAACAAGCTAAACAACAAGCCTTGTTAGCACAACAGTAGCTCGACCAACAACAAGCCTTGTTGGCACAACAACAGCTAGACCAATAGCAAGCTTTACTAGCTCAATAACAGATTGACCAACAACAAGCTTCATAGGAACAACAACAGATGGACCAACAACAAGCATTGTTGGAACAACAAGTGCAACAGGATCAACAACAAGCGTTGTTGAAGAAAATGCAAGCATACCACCAAGCTTTGAATGCACAACCAAGCTTGCAGCAAATGCCCACTAGTACTCTCCTCACCCATCAAACACCTCGAACACTTCATAAGTCATTCATCCCACCCCCCGATTCAAGCAAGGATGTCGCAACACAAATAAAACTGCTCTGACAACAGGTGTTGGACTTGCAAGTAGGAAAAACCACAAGGACACTAGGGAACTTGTGCCCTTATCCGTTCGATAGGAGTCTCACCATGGTACCATTCCCAAAGGGATTTGAGATCCCCAAATTTGATAAATACAATGGAACGGGCAACCCTGAAAACCACGCCAGGGAATTTCAGGTACACTGCATGGAAGTCGCATATGATGACACATACCTAATGCGACTTTTCCCCTGAAGCCTGACTGGTCCAGCTATGGAATGGTTTTGCTGCCTACCCACGAACATTAAAACATATGAGGAAATAGTGGAGGCTTTCCTTAAAAATTACACTTTCAATATGGGTGCGGATGTTAGTTTGGAAGAACTATCTGCACTCAAACAAGAAAAAGGAGAGTTATTCGCATCCTTCTTGCAAAGATGGAGATCCAAGGCCAATTAGAGCAAGTGGGCTAGATGCCAGAAGAACAACAAGTCTGCACCATCATAGCCAATCTTGATAAAAACTTGGCTTTTTACTTAAAAATGCAGTGCATCACATCGTACGACCAATTGATTCCAAAGGCGCTCAACATCGAAAGAGCCCTTACTGTGCGAGGAGGCGCACCAACATTCACTCCACTGTAGGATAACCACCCATCTAACAACTACAATGATAAACCTCGAACATGGTTGAGGAATAAAAATATCACGAATGACGGCGTGGTCGATGCTAAGGTAGTCATCAGTGCTCCTAAGCAAAATACCCAGAACCGTCATCAACCGTAAAATCATAATCACAACAATGTGTAGACTAATGCGGTAGTAGCACAATCACAACCACCTTCCACCAATCAAGTCAAAAATTTGGGTAATCAAGGAGGACCACCTCCCCGCAACAAGTTTCCCCCCAAGAGGAAGTTCACAGCCCTTGGTGAATCGATTGAGTCTATAATGAAGAAGATGGTCAAAGAGAATCTAATCAAGATCTCTAACTCTAAGCAATACACAGAGCCCATGACCAAACCGCTATGGTACAATGAGAATCTCCTTTGTGACTTTCACAAAGTCAAAGGACACACCACCACCAATTGCATAGACTCAAAAATATCATCCAAGACCTCATTGAGGACAAGGTCATTAATATCAAGCAGCCGTCCGGAAACCAAGACCTGAAAATTTACACGAATCCGATGCCGAATCATAACCAAGGAAATAATCAAGGAAATAATAAGGGCAAGAAAAAGTATGCTAGTGCAAATCTAGTATATGAGGAGATAGTTGGATGTGTTGACAAAATGGTCACTGTTATAAATATCAAGGGAGCCAACAATGACTGTGCAGTCACCACATGAGGTGGAAAGGTTACCATCATTGGGCACTTGCTAAGACCCCCATTACCAATACAAAGGCCATCCCCTATGATTACAATGTTATTGACCAGTTGAAAAGAACACCCACCGAAATCTCCATCATGGAATTACTAAAAAATCTTCGCCGCGCATTGATAGATCCTTGATGAAGTGCTAGCTGTGTCTACCATTACTGCCACCCTTGACACAGAGCAATTTCAGGCTATGGTGGGTAACATCACTACCCCAAATCTCATCACATTTTCAAACCAAGATTCCCCCCCACAGCTATCTCATAACCGCGCACTCCACCTCCAAGTATTAATACATAAAAAGAAAGCCAAACGAGTCCTGGTAGATAGTGGTGCAGGTATTAATATTTGTTGGCTAAAGCTTATAAAGAAATTGGGATTCGCTGAGGATTCCATCAATAAGAACAAAAGCATCACAATAAGAGCATATGATGACTAGGAAAGAGTGTCTCAAGGCACTATCAAGATCCCCATCCAAGTGGGGCCAACAACTATGGAAACTACCTGTCAAGTACTTGACCTTGACCTATCGTACAACATCCTCTTGGGATGCCCATGGATACATGGAATGAAGACAGTAGCCTCAACCTATCACCAGTGCATTAAATTCTCATATCAGAATGAGGAGGTCACTATACATGGGGATCCTGAACCTTTCGCCTATTGCAAAAACTTGGAAGCCAAGTTTTACAAGATCCCTCAAGTACCCAAAAATGATGAAAGACCATCTACTTCATACATAGACCCAGCTAATCTCACCTCCACTTCTGCGACAGAGACACCCACCATCCTCGACATATCCGAGATTAAGAACATGATACAGGACAATGGATGTGATGATTATAGAATGGAGAGAAATGCTTTTGTTGTAGGAGAGTTACCACAATCTCTTAGGTCGCATGGGAAACCACAGCTGATTCAAACACCTGTCCGCACTAGAACAGAACCCTCTGGATTCCACCGTTGGGGGGATCTCAATCGGGAGAATGTGGATGAGGAGGACATCACAAACAATCTATACCAAGATGAAAGACCCACTCCCACCTTTCCCATGGAGGAAACTAACAGAGGGTTACAAATGATGTTTTGTATGGGCTATAACAGGAATGAGAGCCTAGGAAAAAACAGTGATGGACGGTTGGAGCCCATCATTGTGGAAAGAAGAATGTGAAACCTTGGCCTCACTTATACTCCTCTGAGTACAAAAGTACGTGGTAGAGGTACTCCCAGAAGAGTAGGTAGGTCCTCTCCTTAGGTGACAATAACCACTCCTAGACCACCTGTTTGCTTAGGGATCCCACTCGACAATTACACCTTTGACGTCACTGATGTTTGTGCTAGTAGTGGTGATGAGGATACCATAGCAAGTCTCCCTAGGCTTTTCAAGGATTCCACCTTGTTAATGATAAGCACCTCCATAGCTGAGTCAAACCAACCTACTCACCGAATTACGTTAGTACACCCCCAACTCATCGATCACAACCAACGGGGACCACTGATTCTAGACTCATTCGAAAATGATGAGGCTCTCTCGGAATTCATGGGACTAAGGGATACAGTTTCGTGCGGAGATCACAAGGCTAGATTCAACATCACACTGAGCACACAAGCATACTATGGGGAGACGATTGAGTCCTTCAGTCACAAAAGAAAAATATCGAGAATAAGCTTGGAGTTATTGAGTGAAAACCAAACTATGGCACTCTCTAACCATAAAATAGTAAAAATAAAAGACACATCCAATGGTGAAAACCTCTCTGAGGTGCCAGAGGATGAAGGATTCAATCTTCCCCCTACTGCTCTACATTAGAAGAAGTCAACAGTATTGGCAGAACAGTGCAACCCTATCAACCTAGGAATAGAAATAGAGCCGCAAATCACATTCTACGCCCAGACACTTCAAATAGAGGAACAAGAACTATTGACAACATTCCTAAAGGAAAGAAAGGTAATTTTTGCATGGACCTATGTAGACATGCCAGGTCTAGACCTTGAAGTAGTAGTTCATCATTTGGTCGTTTACCCCAGAGCAAAACTAGTTAGACAAAAGCTAAGGAAGATGCACCCACAAATAGCCTTGCTCGTAAAGATTGAGCTGCAGAAACTTTTGGATGTTGGCTTCATATGCCTGATCGACAATCCAGAATGGGTATCAAATCTTGTACCAGTCTCAAAACTGAAAGGGGGCATCACCATCTGCACTGATTTTAGAGACCTAAACAAAGCATTTCCTAAGGATGATTTTCCACTACCCAACATTGACATGATAGTGGATATGACGGTCGGACATGAGATGCTATCCCTAATGGATGGCTTCTCAAGGTATAATCAAATAATGATAGCAAAAGAAGACCAACATAAGATGGCCTTTACATGTCCCTGGGCCACTTACTGCTGGAATGTAATGCCATTTGGGTTGAAAAATGAAGGAGCTACATACCAAAGAGCCATGACATTAATCTTCCATGACATGATCCATAAAACAGTCAAAGATTATGTGGATGACGTACTGGCTAAATCAAAGAAGAGACATGACCACGTAGCAACTCTAAGTGCTATCTTTGACAAGCTCAAACAATATAAGGTTAGACTCAACCCGAAGAAGTGTGTCTTTGGGGTACAATCGGGAAAGCTGCTAGGATACATAGTTTCAATGAGAGGAATAGAGGTGGACCCTACAAAGGTAAAAGAAATCCTTGAAATGGAAGCAC
This sequence comes from Sequoiadendron giganteum, assembly GCA_007115665.2. Classification (NCBI taxonomy): domain Eukaryota; kingdom Viridiplantae; phylum Streptophyta; class Pinopsida; order Cupressales; family Cupressaceae; genus Sequoiadendron; species Sequoiadendron giganteum. The sequence goes on along the minus strand of CM021108.1, from coordinate 613,491,996 downwards.
CACGAATGTTAAAACAACTAAGAGGATTGCAAGGTAGACTCCAGTCCATCCGGATATTCATAGCACAATTGGCAGATAAGTAGATTGCCTATTCACACCTACTTCACAAGGGAGTAGCTTTCAGATGGCACGAAAAATGCAAGTAAGAATTCAGTAAAATAAAAGAATACCTACTTACAACACCTGTGTTGATGCCACCAATTGTCGGGAAACCATTAATCCTATACATCGTAGCAACAACAGCCGCCCTTGGGGCCCTTTTAGCCCAACATGATGAAAATGGAACTGAGTAGGCTATCTACTACATTAGCAGAACAATGGTGGGGCACGAGCTCAATTACACATCAATAGAAAAAGCTTGCCTAACACTGGTATTTGCAGCTCGGAAATTCAAACACTACATGCTAGCTCACCAAATCAGGTTGATTGCCAAGATAGACCCTCTAAAATACCTACTGTCAAAAGCAACGCTTATAGGTAGAATTGCTAAGTGGGTAATGATATTGTCTGAACATGATATCGAGTATGTAGAATGAAAAGCCATAAAAGGACAAGTCATTGCGGATCAACTCATAGAATCTCCCATCTAAACATATAACCCACCCATATCAAAATTCCTAGATGAGTCCCTTTTTAACCTTGGTGTATCGGACCACTGGAAATTATACTTTGATGGCTCCCACATGCAACATGGATCAGGAGCTGGTGTGTTCTTCATCACCCCGCAAGGAGACTGCATACCTAGATCATACAAACTGGCGTTCCCTTGTACCAACATTATTGCAGAATATGAGGCCTTGACCATAGGCCTCAAGATTGCAGCATAGTGGCAAATTATGGCACTAAAAGTCTATGGGGACTTGCAACTTATCATCAACCAAGTCAACGGTGAATACCAAACTAAGGATGATAAGCTTGCACCATACAAAAATATGGTAGAAAGCCTAAAAGAATCATTCATTGACATCACCTTCGAGTAGATACCAAGGAAAAACAATAGAGTAGCCGATGCAATGGCGACTATTGGATCATTACTAGAAATCCCCCGCAATGTCTCAAAACATGAATTCCTCATAGAGCAGCTTCTCATACCCACATTCGAGGTACCAGAGTCAAAATACGCGTGTGAACTTGTTGGTCCCGGTGATCTTTGGTATCATGATATATACACCTACCTAAAGTTAGGAATCCTCCCCATTGACATCACGCCAAACCTAAAATGCACTTTTGTCAAAAGGTCTTCATGATTTGTCATCCTAGGAGAAACCCTCTTCCTAAGAAGTATCGATGGAACCTTGCTACATTTTTTAAAACCTGAGGAGGCTACGACTGCTCTAACTAAGGTACACAATGGCACATATGGATCACACTCGAGTGGTATGACCTTGGCTAAGAAATTGTTGAGACCTGGGTACTACTGGCCGACAATGGAGAGAGAGGCACACAACTTTGTCAGAAGATTCCTGCAATGCCAATAGCGTGGAGACCTTATTCATGCACTAGCTCAAGAATTGCACCCTATCATTACACCTTGGCCCTTTTCACAGTGGGGACTGAATCTCATTGGTAAAATTTCACCCACCTCATCCAATGGCCACAAGTTCATTATCACTACCACTAAATGCTTCACTAAGTGGGTCAAAGCAATTCCCATGACCTACATCACTGGAAAGCAGATATCCAAGTTCATCCTGAATTACCTCATTTTTCGATACGGTGTTCCCCAATCCATTATCTCTGATAATGGGACACCTTTCAAGAATCAGGATGTCCATGATTTATGTGAAAAATTTAAAATCCAACACCACTTTTCCACTCCATACTATCCACAAGGCAATGGCCAAGTAGAAGCTACGAATAAAACCATCCTGCAAATCCTCAAGAAAATAGTCAATGCTTTTGGTCGTGACTGGCATCTGTAGCTAAATCTCACCTTATGGGCCTACCGTACCAGCATCTGCACACCAACAGGTGCCACCCCATTCTCTTTGGTCTACGGATTAGAAGCCATCCTCCCTATTGAGATCGAGCTCCTGCCACTGAGAATATCAATGCAAAACCTCATCACAGATGAGGAATACAGGGTCACAAGACTCAATGAGCTGGAATTACTAGATGAAAGGCACATGGATGCCCTTAATCATCTACAAGTGTATCAGAATCACCTAAAAGGAGCTACAACAAGAAAATTAGACAACGCACTTTCCAAGTTGGTGATCTCATACTGAAAGAAAACCAAAAGAATGTGCCAAATCCGGATACAAAGGGAAAGTTTGAGCCCAACTGGATAGGACCCTTTATCATAACTACAAGTTACAAATTGGGGGCATATCAGTTGTTGACACTAGAAGACGAGCCCCTGCAGGAGCCCATAAATAGTTCTCACCTCAAAAAGTTTTATGCCTAAATCTTGCAAGGTATAGAACCAAAAAATACAAAAACAATCGAGAAAAGTCCTGAAAAATTGGTTACCTTGATGAAAACCTAGCAAACAGACGTCTTGGCGACAAAAAAATAAAATATCAAATCAAAAAATAATAAAAATAATAAAAAGAAAAAAAATCGTCCTCTAGTGAAAACCACTTCGGTGGTGCTTTGGGCAAGTACCTTGGTCAAAACCTGACAAATAGGCACCAAGTGTAAATAAAGCACCTCCCCCATCTACCAGGATTTGCATGACTTAGTCCATCACATCTCAAAACACCCATCCACTCATCCACTCACATCCATACGATAGCCTACATTGGTGTCTATACCATATTCCACCATGGAACTACTTGGTTTTTCTAAGGTCAGTTTGTCCTACCTTTATTGAAGTAGTCTATTGCACCACACTAGGGGCATGTTCTACAAACATCAGATTAGATTCATGTATATTCTCGTGATCTTTTTTCAAAATTCATCAGAAAAACCAAAAAACATTCAAAAATTCAAAACATCCAAATCATCAAAAATCCAAAAACATATCAAAATATCAAAAAATCTTCAAAAAATTCATGATTGAGTCTTGTCAGTATTTCACCTTGTTGAACTACATCATCTATGAGCTTGAACGTAGGCAAGGGTGATCTTTGATCATCCCCCGAGACAATTAGGGCCAGTCCTTTAGGCGTTCATCGGATTGGCAATCCGTTTGCCCATCTAGTCTGCATCTTAAGTTAGTCCTGTAAGCAATAAAAAGGGGGGGGCAATCTGTTTGTCCATCCATCTTATCGTCAAGTTAGCCCATTATCAGTCGAACTCCATGGTCTCTACGTATATAACGTAGGCAAAGCTCATCTATGGATCAGCTCCCAAGACCCCTAGGATAGGTCTTTAAGTTAGTTTGTTTGTCTTAAATCTTGAAAATTCCAAAAACATTCAAACATCTCAAAAATTCAAAAAATAGCCTCAAAATATCTAAAAAAACCCAAAATGGTGCATCCATTTCATCTTGGTTTCACCCGCAATAATCACCATTCCTAATAAATCAATCGTCACTTTCACCCTTTGGTGAGTTAGTCAGAAGCAAGTTTAGCAGGTTAAAAAAGAGAATGCCCAATCGTCAAAAGTCTTGGAGGTCTAAGTAAGTAAGCAAGCAAGTTGTTCACCTCAGAGTATCAATAGCTTATCACCCAATCGGTCCCATCAAAACCCTGATCACTACATGTCCTAGGATGAAACTTTCCTGCAATGGACATAAGCATCAGGTAACCCTCACAGTAGTTAGTCATGGCTAGCGGTATGAAGAACATTAGCTTGTTTGTTTACTTTATTTGGTCTCTTTTTGACTTATCTTATTTTTGTGCTCATTCCAAAGACCTCTCGATGATGCCTAAACAAAACAGGTTTAGAGAGAAAGGAATGGGGTAGTGATCATTATCTTTTTTTATCTGCTATGCTTGTGGGATATGCTTGTAAAATAACCTAGTTATACATGTTTCATTTGGTTTGTATGAAGGATATTTTAGGTATCTTGTTGACCACATAGGAAAGCTTGCTTTTCTGTGTTTTGGTCCAAGATGTTTAGAATGTCTGAACTACATCCTGAATAAAATATGTATGTTAAGTATGAACAAGAATACTCCTAACTGTTTAATGAGTCAGAGTCCATCACACTAAGTACCACGCCATCCTAGTTCTCAATACCTTGATGCATCATACCCATGTGTGTTATCAAACATAATGCAATTGACCCTTTGAAAATCCCAATTCCTAGCAATACAAATCACCATCATCATCCTAACTAATTCATTATTTTTGCATTTCTTCTACCTTCTTTCCACACTAACATGGTATTATAATAGTAATCAAAACATCGCCCATGCATACATCCTACATCCACTAGATTGTCAACATCTTAAGGACATCATTACATCATACATTATCATTTGCAACCATTACCATTTGCATCCATTACCATCATTAATATGTATTACATCATTTAAAACACGGAAAATACAAAAAGAAATGCATTCATTACAAACACTACATCACATAAAGCATAAGGATAGAAACATCTCATAAAGTATCACACATTTGCATAACATGAAAGGGTGAATCATCTCATATATATCAAAAAATACTGTTATGATACAAATTGAATCAGGTGTACATCAAGTACATAATACAATAAGGCCAAAATACTGCAGCCCATATATCAAAAATGAATCAAACTATCTGGTGATCAAAAAGGGGGTGGGCCCTATTGGCTAATGCCCTCTCCATCCTGCCTCTCACCATGTACCTCTACTAGTTGCCTCGCTGTCTGCTGTAAAAATTCTCGCACGCGGTGGTAGGATGGTACTACCTGCTAATAATGGTGTCGATAGTACTTGGCCTCTCTGATGGCATCCCTATAATCTTAGATATCGACTGATCGGCCCTGGGATGTGGAAGCAACACTCTCTAATTGTCTCCACCAGCCCATCTCCTGATCCCTCTTGGATCATGCCTGATCTCTCTCTGCTGACAGTATGGCAACCCACTATCGAGCCTCATCCTGCTCAGCTATCAGAACCTATATCAACATGTCATGGGCGTCTGGTTGTCCTGTTGGCTGCCTTGCTGGCTATCCTACTAGCTAGCCCACTGGATGTCTTGCTGGCTGTCCTACTGGCTGTACTACTGACTGCTGCTATGCTAGCACATGGGGCTGCTCATCCTGTCCTGGCATGTGGGGTTGCCCATCCTATCCTGCCACCTAGGGCTGCCCATCCTTCCCTACCGCATGCTGCACAAGATCCCTCAGAGGTGACTGCTGAGGAGGTGGTACACCTCCTTGACCCCTGCCTGCTGACCTACCCTTCGGCCTATGATGAGGAAGCACTGTCCTCGGAACTGTCAATCTCACTAGCGGCTTGAACCATGCCCTAAATGCTGGAGTAACTCCTGCGTCTAGTGGCCCCTGATCATATGCTTAAGGCCAAGCCACCAACTACCTGAATGAGGTCACTGCCTCATCTACTAGAATGGGCTATCCCCATCTTGTCTCCCTGACTGTACGGGCAAAGATGGTTGTATACTGAGCGTTGGGTATATCCTGCACCTCCTCGAACTGTCTAGCCACTCTACCTAGAAGATATCTCTCTATCAATATATGCTCTTGACCCTACATAAGTCTGTCCTGGTGGGCAAAGAAAAGCTACTTTGCATCATCCATCCATGGGCCCATACCCATATATGACCTCCAAATGAATACTGTTATCTCATCCAGAACCCGCCGCCAGTGGGCTATGTCGTCTATGCCCATATGGGTGAAGCGAATTGTCGCTTGACTATACTACCACACAAAAGGGTCATCAATGTCTAAAACAACATGTGTCACAAACAAGTGAAGTACAGGAATCCGTTCAAAACCCCGATAATGAAGAAGAGTCAATCCCACCCCAAGAGCCCGACCCTCCAGATAAGCAAACTCATGTAAATCTCTGTATAAGGAGGCCAACAACACTAGACCCTAGGTATAATGCACTCGGTGAGCACACATCTGCTGCCACGCTAGTCCCCAACCTAGACTGAAGTATCGGCCACGCCGATCAGGAGCTACAAGGCCATAAATAATGGCAGCCAGAATAAGGCTATAAGTAGGGGCTATCCCCAGGTATCTCTCCAGATCTATTTGACCATCGCAGAGCATGAGCTCATCCAAACCCATAACACTCAAGAAGGCATTCCTCCCCTCCTCTATATCATAAATCACTCACTCTCCATGAATAGGTAGTCACAGGATGCACCAGACATCCTCAAGAGTGATAGTGGCCTTGCTAGTGGGAAGATGAAAAGATGAAGTCTCATTGTGCCATCGCTCAGCCAAAGAATGCATCATACCCAGATGTGCTCACATAGGAGGGACATAGGCAACAAACCATAGACCAAGCATCCCCAGCTGCTCCTGAAGAAATATGTGCATATCAGATAATCGCTCAAGAACCGTCCATTGGTGCTCCCTTGAATGAATAACCTTGGGTGTCTCCTACACAAGTAAGGTACTGTGTCAACTCCCCTAAAAAATTCTAGTGTCCGTTATCGGCTTTTGCTTTTGAAACAACAAAAGTGGTGTTGTTTGCAAAAGCGGGGTAGTTTGAAGGTCTCCAAACTGCATCGCACGGGGGATTTAGATAGAAAAGTGAACCGCGTGGCGTTGTTTGACCAGGCGGCCAACTTAAAACTTAAAAATTTCCAAAGCATAAACTATGTCGTGCGGTGCTCTATGCACTTGCGGCCCTATATGGGACCGCACGGGCTAGTTTGGAGAGTTGCCATGGTGCAATATCACACTGCGCCGGCTCGACCGTACTTAAACCCTATTAAATGCATGAAAAGGTGAGAAAATTAAAAGTGGGATAGGGGTACATACCACGGGTCCTGTTATGACTGGTCGCTAAAATACTCGTACCACTCTGACACATGTAGGGGAAGCTCTCATTGCACCATTGTGTCTGGAACTCAGAGCTCAAATGTCAATTTCTTCAAAGGTAGGAGTGCAAATGTTTTGAAAATGACCCCTTGAGGTCTATTTAAGCCTAAAAATTAGGGTTCTTTTTGACCTAATTTGACATTCTGGAGGGGGTTTTTTGCCCTGATCCCGTTTTTTCCTAACCAAAGGTCATTCTTCATCCCTTCTGGCATTTTAATGCATTTTTCGGGCATTCTGGGGCATTTCTGGTCTGTCAGACACCTTGTCATCTTTTTTCGTGAAATCATCCAAAAATTTAAAATTTTCATCTGATCTCTCAAGGGGGCAATATCCAGTAGTATCCTTCTGCTGGGGCAGCAGTGGGGCACCTAAAATTTTTCAAGAAAATCCGGACCTTTGATCACAACAGTTTATTCTTTAAATCAATGCAACAAGTACATTGCTTTAAAGAGGGGCAAAATGTAGACATGGAAAATGTACAAGTTTGTTTTGGCACACTTGATCTCGATTACTAACAATGTTTCCTCTTAAATCAAATTCTCAGCATTTCATCACTTTCTATCCTTTAATTAAATAAATCACTACTTATTGGATTAAGTTTATCACCTCCTTTGATTAAATTAATCAATTTAATTTAATTAACTTTACATTGCTATTTAATTAAATAAATCATTTTATTTGATTAAAATCTCTAAATTCCTCTTATTAGATTAAATAGATTAAACCTTATTTGATTTAATCTAACACATTCCTTCTTTATTAAATAAATCAAATCATTTATTTAATAAATCATTTCCTCTCAATTTATGACTTGAATCAATTCATAAATCTAAGTCTAAATTGTCACATCACCTAATTCTCCATTAAATTAATCAAAACATTGATTAAGTTAATCTTTCTCACTAAAATTGTCTAGAGAACGCAAGTTGAACAATAAATCAATTACTTTGATTTATTAATTCCTCTATTTTCTCTCACAAAGCATCAAAAGAGAATATTCCTTATTTGAATTCAAAAAGGCCAAGTGGACTTGGTCCTTCCAACAAGGCATTCAATGCCTCTTACATGTCCTTGACCTTGAGCCAAGTGACATTAACTTCATTCCTTTTCCCTCTTCAATATGTCATTTCTCAAATTTGAAATGCCACCTAAATGCATTTATTGGCACATTGGCCAAAACTTGCACATTCCTCATCCAATCACATTTGGACAAGTGGCACAATGCCATTGGACTATCTTTTGTCCCACATTGCTTATTTCCACTATCTCTTCCAAGATTTGAATCTATAAATTGGAGACTCTTCTCCTCAATCTTCATCCACAATTTATATGCAAAGTTACTCTCTTCAATTGAGAACTAATTTTGCCCATTTCATCCATACATTCCTCATATTTTCACATTTACATTAAGGCTATGCTCAAATCTCTTTCGAGATTTGACCATTGATTCAATCAACTCACATTTGCACATAGGAATTTGGAAAGGGCCAATTGCAACATATCATTGGCACCAATTCCCCCATGGGATCATCATTTTGTTTACTTAATTAGGACTGATTTTCATTCATTTTAGTTGTTCTTCCTTTGTTCCTATTTTAAGTTTATTAACAAATGGATTTTATGGGGAATCCCTCATTGTTTGCTTGCATTTAGATCTAACACTAACAATGTTTGTCATCTTTGTGCTATTGCAGGTTTAGGGGTTCACAAGTACTACTGCATTGCAATTTCAAATTTTCACCAAATAGATTTAAAAAAAAAAAAACCTAGTAGTTTAGATTCTACATTCAATTTTCTAGAGATTCTATTCTTACATATTTTTGAAATAATATAGATAACTTATTCAAATTTTTACGTCAGGTTTCCTCACTCTAATTTTTTGAATTTACATCGCCACTTAAGGGCCTATTTTTTCCGTGATGATCCTGCACATACCCCACAAGCAAAATGTTGAGGTGGCTTTTTTCTCAGACAAGCCACTAGTTATGGAGCAGCCTAACCAACGATGTGATTCTAACTTTTTGGAGGTGCTCTTCTACTGCATAAAGGATCTTGAAGCTACTGCTTCAATTGAGGTTTTGTTGGAAGAGTCTTTCTATAGGTTTGAGCACTTGCCTTCCTTCATTAAGGAAGAAGAGCATTATTTGGAGCATATTTCCTTAGTAACGATGCATATTTTGAGCTGAAACTAGATATTACAAAGAGCATTCCAATATTTGACAATTTTGATGAACTATTGGCTTCTATAATGGAGGAAGAGTCAACATGGCAAGCCATCATGAAAGGTGAGGATGATACTATTAATTCTAATCACTTGAATTATTATTTTTCCAAGCCAAAGCCTTCAAAGGGATGTCCTATAAGGCATCTATCTTGGATAGAAACCAACAAGAAGGAGTAGCCTCACAATGACAATGTTGATCTCGAGCATCAAGGGGGTATCATTTTGAGTGCAATGAGTTCACTCTTCCACTTGAGCACCACTGGGTTGAAAATCAATATTAGTGGGTAAGTGACTACTTTTCTCTCCTTCGAAGGGTTTTGCTGAAAATTTCTGGATATTTGATTTTTCTCCACATCTCTTGGTAGATTCACAAGCAATTAGAGCATTACAAGTTGGTTAAGAGAGGAAGGTATTTTTCAAAACTAGTTAATAGTTTTTTCTTAGTGCCATTTTCACTGGTTAGTATAGGTTAGAGGTATTTTTATGCTAATAAGTGCTTGGAGAAATTTAGTTTTAGTTTTTTTCTTTCCCTAAGTGTTGATGCAAATTATTTCTAGCCACAAGGGCCTTTTGGTTTACTTTCAGTTTGGTTTGGTTTTGTTTTTTGCTATTTTTTGGAGTGTTGCAAGTTTTAGTTTCATGAATTTTCTTAGTTTTGAGAAGCGAAGATTTGACTCTGCACACAAAGGATTTGTTTAAGGCAACTGGTCTAATGCTTAGCAAGAAAGCATTCAATAGAAATGACCAAGAATGTTACCAAATTTTTACCACAACTCAAATTGGTGGAGCTGATTAAACTTTATTCATTTTAAGTTGAAAATATTTCAATTCATATTTGCATTGTTTAAACCATTTCATTATTGAAGTTTAAAAGTAGAGTTTCAGTTAAAATGTGCAATGTGTTTTCAACAAAAAAGAGCATTCAATTTTCCATTCAATGATTGGATCATTAAGTAAATTACATGGGATATATATAATATTTTTAATTCTTTATTGATTTATCCATTTTATAATATTGCATACTTTTTTGCAAATGAGATATACAGAATTGAACAAGGTTGCTTGTTTTCATATTCATTGGAAAGAAAAAGAGAGAAAATGTTGTGCACAAGCCGTGGCAGTAGCCGAACCAACATATCATGGGGAATGAACTATACAACTGAAGATGAAAATGAAATCAAGCATATAACAAAATACATATCCATCATTACATAGATTTTCGTCTTCAGTTGGTCTTCATTGTTGTTGCTCTTGCTAGCTCCCGATCTTGAGTGAACCTGCATCACGTTGAGGAAAAACTATTAGAGTTTTGGGTATGAACATCACTATGTGCTCTATCAATAGAAATATAATGCATTTCCCATAATGTATTGAATTAGTTGAATAAACATCAGAAGTATGCAAGAGAGCCTAAAAATGAAATATCATAGGAAACATTGAGCTTTATTGTGCTTTTTTATCTAACATGTTTGTTCACTATACAAGTATAGGAGAAATAATGTTTCTAATTCATTTATGAAGACATAATAGTATGTGGTTTCAAAATGGTCTCCCACAAGGGTTGAGCTCAACTTGCTACCCCTTAACATTCAAGAGGGGATTGCGAAAGGAAACACATTCATAGTTTCCCAAAAGAAATATGCATATGAAGGATTATATCATAAGTATTGTAAGAGCTTAATAAATTGATTATTTAGGACAATCAAGTCCAGGAATGCAATGATTTTATACTAATAAGTGATGAATTTCCCACATAGATTATCACAAGGAGTACGTCATCATGAAGTGTGCTAGTGAATAGACATACATAATAAGTTCACAATTAAAAATGCAATTGAAATAGTTTGAGAAAGCTTTAAGACATCATGACAAGTTTCACATATTCCAATATCTTTTGTACACTATGGGTAAATTTTCATTGTGCTTGTAATCACTAGAAAAAAGCTTCATAATACCTAATAGGTAGATCTTGTTTCCCAAATGCAAGTGTTTAAGAGAAACATCCAGTGTGCATTCCCACATATATACAAAATGGAAGCAAGAAATAGGTAACCAATGTATGCATCTGAAAGCCATGGCAAAAGAGACAACTAGTGCTATAATGGAGCTACATTGTTTTTCTCAAAACAAGTGATGCATATAATCAATTTTCTTCACTAAATGTGTTTCAAATAATAGTGATCCAGTTTGTTAAAACATACAGGTTAAGAAGTGAAAGTTTGGATTTTGAGAACAAGCAAGATGAAGCTATGGTGCATGCATTAAAGGAAGTAAAGTATGTTGTTTTCTTCCAAAGATTAAACAATATTGAGAAGCTGAGAATGCATTTTTTTGAAAGAAAATCAATAATTTCTTTGATGGAGCTAGGGTTTCGAAAGAAAAAATGAACATAAAAAATGAAGGCATCATCATTTATATTGCATTTTAGAAACCCATAAATGCATGAATGGTTGTGGTCATTAAGGGTTTCAAAACCCAAAAAATGGTGAAACAAAGTTCTTTCTTAACAAAGACTTCTGCTGTTGTTTTGAGGGAAGCTAAATCAAGTTCTATTAGAGATCCTTTTACATAGGAAAGGAGGCAAATACAAATGAATTAAATACACTGGGGTTTTTATGGTCGCGACCTTAGAACATGTTTTCCTTCACCAAGCATCAAACACACTTGGGGTTTTGCTAGAAAATAAAAATACAAATGAAAATAGAAGATATTCAAGCTCATGTGAGCTTTGAAGAATCCAAAATCAATAGTGAGGCATAATGAGGTCGTGGCCATGAGGAGAACAAAACACATATGGAGGAATATGTCTACAGCTGGAAGCAAAATGGAGCATGTAAAAGATAAATACTATTAGCATAATGAGCTCAAATTGAGTTTTTTCTCACAAAAAATAAAAGAGATTCGAGTGATGAGAGCTTACCTATCATTTTTTGTAGAATGATGCATTTAAAATCCTTAGAGAAAGATTAAAAAATTCTCTAGTCTTGGCTTGAAGTGGAGAAGAAATCAACAAAAAAAAAAGGCACAAAGAAATGAATTAGAAAGCTACAGAGGTCATGGCCTAAAAGCCTAAAAATTTCATTAGAATAGAGTTAAAATGACCCAAATTGGAGAAGAAGAAACTTACCATCAAATTCTTGAAGGGATTCAACATCAGAAAGAGGAGAATTGACAAGGAGATGTAGAAGATGAAAATGTTTGAGCTTTCAAACCCTATTTCCCATGGAAACCAAGTGAAAAGCTCTTTTCTATCTGAAATTCCAAGTGAAAATGATGCGAAGAATTAGGGATTGGTTTTGATTTTGATGTTAGGGTTTACCTTGTTCCCTAATTTGAATGGAATTTTTATCATTTTTTTTTTAAAATAAAGCCTTCACTAATTCCTTTGAAATAATATGTCAACCATGCCCTTAAATTTTATGTCAACCTTAGGAGTTGTGACTTTGATTTAATTCATGCCCCTATCAAGAAATCAAGTCGATGCCTTATGATACATAGTTTTCCCTAAGTCTGGAATGCTTTAGTTTCTCCTTGAAACTTTGAGTAGGCATATATGATAAGTGCCTTATATTTTATGAGTTTTTATAGAAAAATCAAATATAATAGAAACCTTTTAATCTTCATTAGAAAAGTAGAATATCAATGCCTTGGGGAATATTTTATTTTTGAAAAATTAAATTAGAATTAGATTGAGTTTTTTTGTAAAAAAATCAAAGCTACGGATATTGTAAAACAAATATTAACATAATATTTCTATAAATTATCTTAATATCTGATATTTCTAAATGGAGTTTTGATAAAAGAAGTGTTGATAAATATTTCTATTATGAGTTTGAGTTTTGGGAAAGTTTGAAAAGGAAGCGATCAAATTGATATTTCTTTGTCAATTTCCAATTCGTTGAGCCTAATTTTTCGGTCTTTTTGGGTCGACACTCCTTGGAGGGAATATTGCAAACTTTCTATGTCATTTTGGATTAGCTTTGGGCCTGATTTTTTAAGCTTTTCATGGGATTTCGAAAATGAGTTGAAGTTGCTATCTTGGAGATCTTTTTGATGCTAAATTTTTCTATTTTCACTATTGGAGATACTTGAGAGATATAAGTTTGGAGAAAATTTTAATTTTCTCATCTCATATTATCATTTCTTTCTCTCGTTCTCATGCAGAGAGTCTTGTAAACATTGGATGTACTTATATTTTGAGCTTGTTACTCCATTTCAATAAAACAACAAGGTTTTCCTTCTTATTTTCTTGTTTCTTCATTCTTAAAATGTCAGTTAGATGTTTATTGTGACTTAAAACAAAGGATCCTTTCTATGTCTTGTCATTGTAAGTCTGTATGTGAGAGTATCATATAATTGAAGTTTTTTTATGTGTTCAACCTTATTAACCTTCATACAAATTACTATTGAATTATATGTTTTGAGTGAGATTGTGAGAGTTAAAGTTTTGAGAGGTTGTTGTGGGTGAATTTATCAAAATCTTTTGATGTTTTTAGTAAATAATCTTTAGATTTTAGAATGTCTCTTTTAGTTTCTTCCTAACTCTTTCCCTTGAAAGTATTTTAGATTAGGTGGTTTTCTAGAGGGAACCAGCCCACTTTGGAGATTCGATCTCGTCTATAGATTACCCATTATTTGAGAGTGTTTCCATGTTGCAATAGGATAGGAAATTATAACTTGGCTAAGGGTGCAATCTTGATTGCCAACAATTTGATCAACATTAGGTGAATCATCATTCTTGGAAAAATTGCATCTAGTCACCATAGGTGTTCTAACAAGCTTACAATCATCCATTTGAAACATTTTCAACATGTTTTTAGCATACTTGTTTTTTTAAATAAAAATTCCTTTGTCTAATTGTGAAATTTGCAAACCAAGAAAGTAGGATAGCTCACCTATCATTGACATTTCAAATTCTTGTTGCATTTGATAAGAAAATTCCTTGCACAAATTGTCATGACTTCAACTAAAGATGATATCATCTACATAGAAAACAACTATAATCTATGTTTACCTCTCACTTTGGTGTATATATTGTTATCAACACATCCTTTCCTGAATCCTTGTTGATGTAAACAGTTGTCCAATGTAGAGTACCATGCTCTAGGTGCTTCCTTTGACCCATATAGAGTTTTTCTCAATTTGCATAAATAATCTCCTTTTTCAAGTGACTCAAACCCTTCAGGTTGTTCCATGTAGACTTCTTCCTCAAGGTTACCATTCAAGAATGTAGACTTAACATCCATTTGATAAAATATGTAGTTCTTATATGTTGAGAATGCTAAGAAAATTCTAATAGCCTCTAGTCCTCAAAATCTATGCCCTCAGCTTGTGAGTATCCCTTTCATACTAGTCTATCTTTATTTCTAATCACTTTACCTTCTTCATTTACTTTTTTCCTATAGACCCATTTTGTACCAATAATTTTCTTATTAGGTGGCCTTGGAACTAAATCTCATTTTTTGTTTCATTCAATCTGCTCTAGCTCCTCTTTCATAGCCTTTATCCAATATTCACTCTTGTTAGCCTCATTTTAACTCTTTGGTTCTATTTCAGTTAGAAGACACAAGTTTAATTGATCATCATTTCTAGCATGTCTTCTTTTAGTTTGCACACTAGTACCTTTGCTTCCTTTAATATGATTTTTAGGGTGGTACTTCTAAACATAATTTCTTGGTGGTTTGTTTGGAGTTTTTTCAAATACATCTTCTTAATTTTCTAATTTCTCTTCACCTTCATTATGATGTTCTTCAATCTGATTTTCTGATTTTTTCCTTGACTGCTGCAAATCTCCATCTATTCTCATATGTACACACTCAACTACTCTCTTGAGGCATTTTTTGAAACACTTATATTCCTTACTATGATTTGAGTGTCCTAATAATATTTCATCATCACATATTGCATCAAAGATACCAAGCCCATCATCATCTTTATTAATGAAACACTTACTACAAAAAAACTTGAAGTGTTTGATAGAAGGTTTCTTACCATATCATATCTCATAAGATGCCCTTTTACTATTCACTCTTAGTTGGGCCATGTTTAGTGTGTATACTACTGTATGAACAATATCTTTCCAATAAACATCTGGTAGATTTGACTCATTAAGAATAGTTCTTTCCACTTATTTCACGTTCCTATTCTTCCTATCAACAATTCCATTTTCTTGAGGTTTTTGGGCAACAGAATTTTGTATTCTAATCCCATGTTGTTCATGATAGTCTTAAAACTGATTTGATGTAAATTTTCCACCATGGTCTAATCCTTGAGTAGTCATCAATTAGAAAGATAAATTATTTGTCACCATTTAAATATCTTGTCCTTGTAGGAACACATAAATCTATATGTACTAACTCAAGTGGCCTTGTGGTTGAGTACTCTTTAGTCTTGAAACTCACTTTGGTTTTCTTTCCTTTTTGACATTCATTCCAAATAGTTTTTGTTGGTTAAGTTATCTTTGGAATGCATATCACATAAACTTTTGAGCTTACCTTAAGAATATTGTCAAAATTTATGTGTCCTAGCCTCTTGTGCCATAACCAACTCTCATCCACCTATCTATTCATACATTGAGCTTCATGAAATTCTCTCAAGTTGTAGAAATTTCCATCTATTCTTTTACCTTCAAAAACTAATTTTCCATTGTTCTCTTTCTTTATTTCACATCCTTTGGAATCAAATGAAAATTTAGAACTGTTGTCACACATTTGACTAAGACCAATTAAGTTATGTTTTATCCCTTCAACATAGTATACATCCTTTGTGAGTAGTTTCTCATCAATGCTTGGGGTTCCTTTACCTTTTATCTTGATTGAGGAGTTATTACGAAGCTTAACTGAACCACCATTCCAATCTTCTAACTATTTAAATTTATTCCTATCTCTAGTCATGTGGTTGGATCAACCACTATCTATCAGGTCCATATATTTTTCTTCTATGTGTGTAATGTTGTCTGTGCTAACATGCTCGATTGAACTTTTTCTTTACTCATCTCTTTCCATTCTTTCTTGGTTTCAATCTTCTTTTCTTCTACTATTTGTCCATTTTTGTTCTTGGAGGCATCAACTACATTATTTTTAAGTTTAGAATATCTTTCTCTAAAAAACTTTGCAGTGTGTCCATAGTTATGATAGTGGTAGAATTCAATATTCTCATTCAATGTAGGAAAGTTGAAGCTTTTACTAGTCTAACTTAAAATTTTAAAATCTACACTCCTATATCCTAGATTATTGTAATTGTAACACACAATATCCAAATCTCTCAATGATGCAAAATATTTTTTTCTCATGAAATTTGGAGTTTCTCTTTTCAAAATTTTGCAATGTATGAACTTAAGACCATATGCATTACATCTAAAACAATAACCATATAATTTAGGGGTGTACCAATTATTATATTGAGAAACACTTATAGTTGTTTCTACAACAACAGTAAACCTTCTCATTCTTGGGTTAGCAACATTAAAATGTAGGACAACAATGCTATCGTTTAGGGAAACAATACTATCTCTTGGGGCAGCAAAATTTTCACTTGTGTAGCAGTGAAACCAATCTTCTTTTTGAGTTTTTCACCCATATTAGAGCTCTCACCATGTTCATAGCCAACACCACTATAATATTTGTTACTTTTTTGCTTACGAAGTTTATCATTTAGTGCATTATTGTTGCTCTCATTTTTCATTCTCAACTTTAAATTTTCTTGGCAAGTTTCTAACTCTTTTTTGGGCGATCCTGCAATGTTGGTTTACAATTTCTGGGAGATTTAGTTTTTTTCTGAAATCACATATTTTTAGAAAATATAATGATTTAAGCCTTAAAACATTCCATTTTAAGGATTCTAATTGAAGAGAGTTTGATCAAACCTCATTGGATAGAACCCACCTAGTATTAAACCATACCTATAATGGAGTCTCCTTTACACCTATCAAAATGGTGATAAAAAATCACTTTTGATTTACCTTTTGGGGGATCAAATAAATTCATTTAAATTTTGTTTTTTATAAGTATGTATTCCTTATTATAAGCTTCCCAAAAAGTATAATTTTAAATAAATTTAATTTAATTTTTATATTTATTTTTTATTTCTTGTTAATGTAGATTTTTCACCAAAAATCAAGCTCTTTGTTCTGCACATGTGGAAAAAGAGAATATTATCAATTATTTTTTTGAAAAATATGAGTGCACTAGATATTGAAGTCCTTGATCCAACAAAAAAAAAAAAAATTGATACATACGTGTGAAGTTGTGTTATATGGTCCACCTATATCTGAATTGTAATTGGTTTGACTTTGAAACTTGATTAAGGAAAAATATTCAATAAAACACTAGAAACCAATTTGAAGCACTAGATATCACAATTACAAATCTAAATTTGAAAAATTAAAATTTTATCCTTAATGGAAAAAAATTATGTGTTATACAGTGAGTGTAACTCTTTAAAAATGGTCTTTACTGAAAAAATAGTTTTCGAAGGAGATGGAAAAAAAAGTGCAATTTGATTCCAAATTTTTTGAAAAAAAATATATTTAGAATCTACAAAGAAAATCTCACAAATCACTAGTTTGCAACATTTTCAAATTCCTCACAGTTTAGCCACTATAGGTGTCTGAAAGTGAAGATTTAGGTAGAAAAAATCAGTTCAGTGTCCAATTTGGAAAAAAATTCTAAACCAATATTGTGGGATCACCCTTCTTAGAGTTACTACCTCTTTTTCCAACATATGACATTCTTTTTTCTTTGCATCAACTTCTGATTTCAATACTTCACCCATTATTTGCACTTCTTTTGTTTCTTTAAAATGATAATACTCTTTTCTAACTAGTCTTGTTCTTAAATCTGGCATGCTCTTTCATCAAATGTCTAATTCATTAAGAGCACAAACTAGCTCTCCTTCAAGATCAACCACAACAAAATATTCATCTTCCTAATCATTATCAATTGTATTTGAATTTTCAGATTGGCCATTATTTTCAATCTTTCAAGTCTTCTTGTCATTTATAATTTCTTGAGCCATGAAGACCCCTTTCTCATCTTCACTAGTGTCTTCAACTAAATCACTTTCATCATCCAATGTTTCACTTTCAATAGTGAGAAGACTTCTTAGGTCTAAACTTATTAGTTTCTTAAATGATTTCTTCCTTCTTCTCATAAGGACACTTAGCATAAAAATGTCCAATCTTTCCACAATTAAAATAATTAAAGGGTAGCTTGTCCTTATACTTTTCTGATCCTTTCTTTATTTTCTTGACAAAATTTACTTCAGCATTTTCAAGTTCTTCTTGATCAACATTTTATGCTACCTCTTTTCCTTTCTTCACTAATTTGAAGGAAAATTCTCTCTTAGAATGTTCAACAATCACAGTCCTCATTTCGTAGGCTAATAATGAGCCAAATAATTCATCCATGGAGAAATTATTCAAGTCCGTACCTTCTTCTATGGCAGAAACTTTAGTGTCATATCTTTCTATTAATGACCTTAGAACTTTCTTAACAATTACATTATCATCAATTTCTTCACCAAGTTCTCTTACAACATTAACAATCTCATCCACTCTTCGTAGGTAACCTGAAATCTTCTCATCTTCCCTCATCTTTAGTCCTTCAAAATGAGCTCTGAGATTTTGTAATTTAGCTTCCTTCAAATTATCATCAGCTTCATAAATCTTTTTTAGTTTATCCCATGTTTTTTTTGTATATTTACATAACTTTGACAAACTCAGTATCAGACAATCTACTAAGAATAGCATGCTTGGCCTTGGAATTGTACTCATATTCTTTTTTAGCATTAGGGTTAGTTGGTGGAGTTTGGGGAACATTATAACCAATTTTTAGAATCAACCACACATCATAACCTAAGGAGGACAAGTAGGTGTCCATTATTCTACTCCAGAGCGCATAGTTAGTTCCATCAAACATAGGCACTTTCACAGAAGTGGATTCATGCATAGCCACTGGGTTCACAAATCACAATCTACCCAAGTTGGAGAAATATTTCTAATAGGGAACCCGAGGCTCTGATACCAATTGAAGGAACAAAAATACCACTGAGAGCGGGAAGGTGAATCAATGGAACACAAATTTTATCTTTCTAAGAAATCTAACAGTATGCACTAAAAGCATAGACAAAGAGCTAAAGAAGAGTAACTAAACCAAACTCACAAAATACATCTCACAACACATGATATATGAGGAAAACCCAAGATGGGGAAAACCCAGTGAGAATAGTTGCTAGAGATTACTCATCTAATCCAGCCTTACTATAAAAATTATTTCTAATTACAATTAATGGGCACCAACCCAAAGGAACACCAATTCCTATTTTATGAGCACCAACTCAAAGGAGCTTGTACCCCTAATCTAAGCAACCACTCAAATGATTACACAATAAAAGATTTTAGATACACTTTGAGTATCATGTTACAAATAAAATTTTGTAACTCATATATATTTATGCACTTGTGAAGTCTTTGTTGTTATTTTTGTCCTAAAAAAACTTCCAGTCTTTTATTAATAACTAAATCTACAAGTATTCTTGATTGCCCCCTTTTTTTTTATCTTCTATCCTCACAACAAAATCTGTGATCTCCGCCACATCCACACAATAATTCTCTTCAAAAATTTCACATGATTTCACACCCTTCTATAGTAATAAAAAATTCTTCACTTAAATATGCATACTCTATTTTTACAGAGTTATCTTCTCTCTTGCACTTCATAGTTTTCTCTTCCTATATTCTCCTCTCATCCCTCTACTCCACTCCTCACTCTAATTTTTTTTCTCTTCATCCTTCTCTCATCTCTCTATTTTTCCCCACTCTTCACTCTTCACTCATCTACAAAAATGATTAACTACCTTTTGTTGACTTCTTATGTGGTATTTCTCCTTGATGTCAAAACTTCCCTAGGTTGGTGCCTTGGAATTTCATAGCTTGGTCTAATTATGGAATTTTATTGGAACAATTGATATTTGGTATTCATTTGACATCGGAATAATATAAGGGTTTGATCATTTTTGTGTTTATGGTTTTGAGATACTCTTTGATCATTCCTTCTCTCTTTGTACATGGCAATTGGCATGGGATTATGGCTTTGTGAACTCTACATGAATTCAATATTTATCTCTTTACAAAGTTTTGGATAATATTTGGCACATTATATTTGGTCATACTGAGGTGGATATCCTATTTTTTTAATTGATATCTCTTGGCATTGGCCATTATCCTTGGCATATATGCTATTGGAATTCTATGTGATGGAAAATCAGGTTTGGTTAAAGGTTGAAATGTTTGATCTCTCACTGGCATTTGCATCAGGTCTATTGGTTGATATTTATTTGGGACTTAAGGCCAACAATGGGTAATGATGTTGATTTTGTTTATGTCACATTGGAAGTGACTTTTCCCTGACTACTTGGGAACTTCAAGTCTTATGAATTCAATACTTTAATTGAAATAATGCTTGGCATTATTGAGTTGGTAGTTTACTTGGCAATTAGTAAATGATTTATGTCTTTATTTTGGTCAGCATAATCATCTTTAATCTTCCCATGGAATTCAAAGGGTATCATGGGTTTTTGACTTATTATGACTGTCCTTTTAGACTCCAAATGCTATCGCATTTTGCAAAGGATTACATTTTGTTTGGATGGAAGTTTAGGTCAAAATATTATTTCCTTGCTCAAGGGCCTCAAACCTTATTCTAGATGCCTCAATGGAATCATTCCTTTGGCCGTTTCATTGTTCTCATTGGTTTTCTGACCTTGGACAATGATTGGGAATTGTTAGAAGACCATTACAATGGTATTTTTGTGTGTCAGCTTCCAGCCATTGAGTGAAGGCACAAGTTTTGAAGGTGTCTTGGTCGTTTTGTTTGTATGTAGATCTGGTAATATCTTTCATGACAAGAGCTCATCATTGATCACAGGTAATCCTTCTTAGGTATGTAGTGCAGTTGAATTAACTCAACTGGCAAGGTTGTTAGAGATACATGTTTTTTATTCTATTTGGAAAATGGAAAAAAGAAAAAGCAAGAGGTTTGTAAGAATATATAGTAATTTTTTTTTGAGTTAGAATTAAAGTGGATTTCGCATGCCTAGATCTCATTTTAAATAAGTATTATCATATCAGATTTAAGGAATGGCATTTTTGGGTAGTGGCTATTTTTGAAACCTAAATAATTTACTATGTTTCATACTTGGAGTCATTGGTAATCATTCTTAAATCATTCAATTTATTGTTTTAGTTTAACATCATAATGATCTTAGTTTGTTGAGAATTATTGGTTTAGTTACCTAAGTCTTTGCAACTATGATAATGGGTATTGTTCTTTGGATATCTTCTTAGCTTCACCTGATTCATGGGTAACTGCTCTTTGATTACTTTCCATATGAGGTTTAAATTGCTAAAAATATCTTTCAGTTACTTTTTATGCATGCACACATGCATTTCTTGATTCTATTTTTGGTTAAGCTTTGCTCTTGTAGGCTGCTCGTCTAGATAGGGATCTTTCACTGCTAGTTTTACATGCTATGTTTACTTTCCTTTCTTGGAGAAAAGATTATAAAAAAAATTCCTTTGTATTACCTGAACAGTAACTTGTTAAAGATGTGAAATCAGTGAAAAAGGTCACCTCTTCTTTTGTGAGAAAACAAATAGTTCCAGTTGTAATAGAAAGTTGTAATTTTTGATGTAAACTATAAATGGTTGAAAATAGAGAGATTAGGGCTTCATCATGACTGAAAAACCTAAAAAATAAATAGATACAAAAGTGAAAAATATAACACTTCTTGGATGAGATAGTCAAAATGGATTTTTGAAGCTAAAGAATTTGGATAACACAGTGTGTTATCTATTCTGGATTTTGTATCATGAAAGATTGAAAATGAGAGAGTGGGAAAAAGAAAGAAAGATCATATCATTATAATGCAGTTTGATGAGAAGTTGTATTGACATTGTAATTAGATTATTTCCTCAATCTTTATCAAGATTTGATAATGAATGGAACTCTAAAGAGTCATTCTTGACTCTTGAGAATTCTATGCATTATCTATCAAGAGGCACTTGACAAAAATAAGAGAAATAAAGAGATCGTCTGTATCATTGTATGTTCTATTGAAAAACTGAAAAGGGTTTGGTGATCCTTGAGATTGGTGTCTCTAAACAGAGGTTTTAGTGCTCCTTGAGTTGGTGCTCATAAATCAGCCATTGAGGCATTGTCAAAATACTTTTTTAAATTAAGCCAGTAAGGCAGTTTAGGAGTGATTTTTCCATCCTAGGAGGGTTTTCCACTCAAACATTTATGTGTCTCTCATTTGTGTGATTTATGTCTATCTTGCATAATACTAATTTATTTTATTGTGCTCATTTAGTTGGTCAATGCTCTGATACTTTAATGATGTTTAAATTTTTTATGTCAATTTGCTCAAGTCTATCATGCAAATTTAGATTGTGAAAATCTGATGCAAAATGTCTTTTATAAAGTGAATTAACTTCTGCATTCTGTGCTCATTATATGAATTCTCAAAATATTGTCAAATGCAAGTCAAGGTTGCATATTATGAAGTTTTATAGTTTTGTTGATAATACACAACAAGATTGTTCATAAAGCTTTAATTGAACAATATCATATGATGCTTTTCATATGGGTTGTAAATGTGAGTCAAGTTTAATATCAATCTAATCTAAAATTCTAATGTTCACATTGTGTTAAATTAGTAAAAATTTCATTATGCATTCATGTTAAAGGTTAAAATTAGTCCACTTTGATTCATCCCCCCCTCTTAGAGTGAATCTACTTCCAACAATTGGTATCAGAGCGTAAGGTCTTGCATTAGGTTTCATACCTAGGATTGATTCTAGTCTTGGAAGTCTATTTTTGGGTGTTGTGGAGTTTTTATCATGGCTAAGTGCAAAAGGAACAAAGGTCAAAATAAAGCTACTTGTTCCAAGTAAACTTTTGATAAATCAACGCCTACCAAGTCTAGTGAAGTTTTGTCTCAAGAATTACCCTTGCTAGTTAATACTAAAAGTGACTCTATAGTTGGTGAATTTGATCACTTAGTAAGTGAATTTGAATAAAAATATTGTGAAGGTGATGAGTTTGAAGTTGATTTAGAGGTAGAAATGCTTGTTTCCTTAGATGAGCTTAAGAGGATTAGAAAATAAAATCAAGATATTAAGGTATGCTTACAGTAAAGTGTCAGTGTCAATAAAGCTCTAATAAGAGATCATAATGATGATAAAAATACTATTGAATTTCTGAAATCCCAAATGGTTGACAAGAAAAATATTGAAGAGGGATTAGAATCCAAGTTAAAAGACAAGAATGAATTATGTAACAAACTAGAGAATGAGGTTGCCTCATTAAATAAATGTTCAGACAATGACTCTGTGTTGAAAGAACTAACTCTTAAAGATAATTTGATTATTAGTCAAAAAATTGAAATTGAATATGTAAGAGGATAGCAGTAGTTGTAAGGTTTGATTTGGAATTTAAAAATATTGAATTTATAAAAATTGAAGGATATGTAGTTGTATTAAGAAAAGAGCTTGAAAGTGTTAAGGTTCAATTGGATAAAAATCAGAAATTTGATAGCAGTACTAATTTATTGAATGAGATGATTGATAGACAAAAGCATTTTAAAGATCCTACAGGAGTGGGATATGAAGTTGGAAAAATCTTTGTAGAAGAATCTAAACATGAAACATTTTTTTCTACTGCAGATGGAAATTCATTTACAGCTAATAATACTCCAAGATTGAAAGTTGATCTCGGTCACCATATTGTTGTTGCTCAGACAGAAGAAAAGTGGGAATATGAAAGGAAAAAAAGACCATCAAGATCTCAGTTTATCAGGTATAACCACTCTCAATTTCATGGCTATTGTTACTGTTGTAATGCTTATGGACATAGAGAAATAAATTTTTGGATGAATAAAAGTCATAATCATGTGAAAACTCAAGAGAGGTTCATACAATGTGCCTAGAAGAAATTACTCTCACTATGGTCTAGACAACTCTATTATATGTTATAGGTGTAATGGGTTTGGACACAAAGCATAGTGGTGTAAGAAAAGTTTGATAAAGCCATCTAGGGACTACATTTTCAAACAAAAGGAAAAGACAAAGCCTATACAAGTATGGAGAAGAAAGCAAGAAAAGAAAAATAAATAACTAAATCTTGTTCCTGCTGCACAAAAATCATCACTAAGCATTTGAAAGACAATATGAAGATGGGGGAGATGATTAATGCATTTGAATAATCCCCTTTGATATCAAATAATAGTTAGTAGAATCTTATTGTTTGATAACCTATTTATCATCAAAAATGCATAACACAGATTTGTTTTACTGTCTATGTTGGGAATAATAGTGACAGCGAGTTGATGATAATTGTCTTAATGCAATGATCCATATATATCATCATTAAGTTAGAAGATGATTTATCATATGTCTATTGGTGGTGCAGCAGTTGATTCTTTTTGTTTCTTTGGGAGTGTCCTTAGTAAAAGATACTTGAAACACAATTACATTTTCCACCATTTGTGGGAAAATTATTATTGATCTTGCTTTGCTACAATGTATTGCTTGTGCTAGAAGGATCAACATTTTCTTTGTACTTATCAAAAAAAGGTGATGGTTTGTGTTACTTAAGAGTTTCATGAGGTCAAGATGCTTGAATAGTGAAGCAGTGCTCATTCTGTCTTTGTCATCAAATCTTGTTATATTGTCTCATCATTGTTTGATAAATTGAAACCATATCTAGCAACAACTTGATAAAATTTAGTGCCTTTATTTATATGAATGATGTTTCAGAAAAAAATCATGTTAATATAGTGATTTGTTTGATGTCTAAATTGAAATTTTGATAGAGGTAGTTAGTTGAAAAATATTAAACAGTAAATGTTGAAGTCTACAGTGTTGTGCTTGGAAAAAATGAACAACATACTAAGTAGTTGCTATAAAATCAGTTTTCGGGACTTGTAGTTACTGGTGTAGAATTTTTGACACTAATTATGTTGGTAAAGAACATGTATACTTGAGAAAAAACAAACAACATTGATGGAAGTTTGGGTATTCTTGGATGACAAAGATTTCAATATGCATCTAATGATAAATATTTTCACTTGATAGTTGAATTTTACATGATACCGATAGATTGGCAACTTGAGACTTATGTAGTGGACTGTATGCTACAAATTTGGTTGCTTTGTGTTATTTTGGTAAAAGATGTTATTCTAAAGAACAAGGTTAGTTGCAATGAAAATGTGTTGGCCTAATTATCTTACTACTCGTTCTTTAAGTAAGTGTTGAATATGCAGTTGTATCTTCTTTCTTGTTGAGGTATATAAATCTATTTTGGGTAGTAGTATACTTAAGTGCTTCATTTTCAAATAAATTTGATCATCATACTAGTTTAATTATGTTCATGGAGAAATGTGCAGTAATTTTTTTGATCAAAGAGTCACTATTTGAAGAATTTGCACATTTTCAATAAGTTTGAGAAAATAAATGGTGTCTTACATATCATAAAGGAATTTTTGTGAAGCTTCCTTGTTTGGGGAGCTTGGTTGTAAGGTTGCTCTCCTATAGATTTCCTATCATTGTTTGTTTCTCTAATTGTATTTGCACTTGGTTTCATTGGTTGTATTGGATTTTAGATGTTTATAGTGGTTGCTTATCTTTGGTAACTATACTAGCTTTGATGACACATTTACATAATCTGGGTGGTACATACTGTGAATAGTTGGTTCTTGGGTCACATGTTTCATTGCATGCTCTTAGTTTTTATATGATGGTACTGATGTTTTCCATATGCACATTACAACAGGATATGCACTTGTGCATGGTTATTCATACTGGAAATTATGTGTTTACAACTGACAATGAAGGATGAAGTTTTATATGACCAAAAGGTGGAACAGTTAGCCTTGATCTGTACTTTTGATTATGAATCTTTTGATAGGTTGCTTGGATAGTGGTTGTACAGTGATGTTCAAATTTGCAGCCTTATGATGTTGTTGGTTTTTCAGTCAGTTTGGTTTTCTCTTGATGTCCAACCCAAGATTGATACATTTGTTTAAATTCATGACATTAAAATGGTATCCATTGGCATTCATGATGTGGCAACTTACATATATTTATTAGGATATTCATGCTTCCTATTCATATTTCTCCTTTGCATATGCTTATGCTTTTGTTGGATTGACAGTGAGAATTATGCTACAGGTTGTTCAAGATCATGAATTTAGTTTATGTTACAGGTCACATTTTTGCATGGGCATGTATTTGTTTTAGGTACAAATTGGTATAACAAGTGACCATGGTATTAGCTATTAAAAAGAGGATTTCTCTACATTTGCATCAAAATGGAGGTGCTTGAAAGTATTGGTTCATTGTTTTCTATTCAATGTTTTGGTGATCATAATGGAACATATTCTTACCTTCACCAAGAACCATAAATTGTTTTTGATTCACTTGGCTTATGGTATTGGGTCTATATTTTTTTTAGCTGTATTCTGGTTATATCTGCAACTAAGTATTGATTAGTTGTTATATTTCATGAAGAAAATGGGGACAAATTGGTTTTTGTATATCACAAGATTCCTCCTTTATCCTTGTGACAAAAGGGGGAAAATGGTGGTTCAGATGACTCATATTTTTTCCATCAACGACAAATGGGGAGTTTGTTGACTTCTTCTATGGCATTTTTCCTTGATGTCAAAATTGCCCTGGGTTGGTGCCTTGCCATTTCACAGTTTGGTCTCATTATGGCATTTGATTAGCATAATTGATATTTGGTATTCATTTGACATTGGCATAATATAAGGCTTTGATAATTTTTGTGTTTATGGTTTTGAGATACTCTTTTATAATTCCTTCTCTCTTCGTACATGGTAATTGGCATGGGATTATGGCTTTGTGAACTCTGGATGAATTCAGTATTTATCTCTTCACAAGGTTTTGGATAATATTTGGAACATTATATTTGGTCATAATGAGGTGGCTATCATATTGTTTTAATTGATATCTCTTGGCATTGGCCATTTTCTTTGGCACACTATATGCTATTGGACTTGTATGTGATGGAAAATCGGCTTTGGTTAAAGGTTTAAATGTTTGATCTCTCACTAGCATTTGCATCAAGTCTATTGGTTGATATTTATTTGGGCCTTAAGGCCGACAATAGGTAATGATGTTGATTTTGTTTGTGTCACATTGGAAGTGAATTTTCCCTGACTAGTTGGGAACTTTAAGTCTTATGAATTCAACACTTTACTTGAAATAATGCTTGGCATTATTGAGTCTATAGTTTACTTGGAAATTAGTAGATGATTTATGTCTTTGTTTTGGTCAGCATAATCATCTTTAATCCTCCCACAGATTGGAAAGGGTATCATGGGTTTTTGACTTATTATGATTGTCCTTTCAGAATCTGAATGCTATCACATTTTTCAAAGGATTACATTTTGTTTGGATGGAAGTTTAGGTCAAAATATTATTTCCTTTCTCAAGGGTCTTGAACCTTACTTTGGCTGCTGCGAAGGAATCATTCCTTTGGCCGTTTCATTGTTCTCGCTAGTTTTTTGACCTTGGACAATGATTGGGAATTGTTAGAAGAGCATTACAATGGTCATTATATGTGTCAGCTTCCAGCCACTGGGTGAAGGCACTATTTTTGAAGGTGTCTTGTTTGTTTCGTTTGTATGCAGATCTGGCAAAATCTTTTGTGACAACAACTTCATCATTGATCACAGGTACTCCTTCTTATGTCTATAGTGCAGTTGCATTACCTCAACTTGCAAGGTTGTTAGAGATACATGTTTTTTCTTCTATTTGGAAAATGGAAAAAATAAAAATCAAGAGATTTGTAAGAAGATCTGGTAATTGTTTTCTCAGTCAGAATTAAAGTGGATTTTAGATGCCTAGATCTATTTTAAATAAGTATTATCATATCATATTTAAGGAATGGCATTTTTGGGTAGTGGGTATTTGTGAAACCTAAAGAATCTACTTTGTTTCACACTTGGAGTCATTGGTAACCATTCTTAAATGATTCAATTTATTGTTTCAGTTTCACATCATAATGATCTTGGTTTGTTGAGCATTATTGGTTTAGTTACTTAAGTCTTTGTAGCTATGATAATGGGTATTGTTCTTTGGATATCTTCTCAACTTCACCTGGTTCATGGGTAACTGCTCTTTTAGTACATTCTCTATGAGGTTTAAATTGCTAAAAATATCTATTAGTTACCATTTATGCATGCACACATGCATGTCTTGATTCTATTTTTGGTTAGGCTCTCCCCTACAGGATGATCGTCTGGATAGGGATCTGTCACCAGTATTTTTACATGCCTTGCCTAGAGAAAACATTCTACAAAAACATCCTTTGTATTACCTAAACAATAACTTGTTAAAAATGTGAAATCAGTGAAAAAGGTCACCTCTTCTTTTGCCAGAAAACAAACAATTTCAGCTGTAACCGAAAGTTGTAATTTTTGATGTAAACTATAAATGGTTGAAAATAGAGAGATTAGGGCTTCATCATTAATTAAAAACCTAAAAATAAATAGATACAGAAGTGTAGAATATAACACCTCTTGGATGAGATAGTCAAAATGGATTTTTGAAGCTGAAAAAATTGGAAAACATAGTGTGTTGTCTATTTTGTATTTTGTATCATGAAAGATTGAAAATGAGAGAGTGAGAAAAAGAAAGAAAGATCATATCACTATAATGTAGTTTGATGAGAAGTTTTATTGACATTGTAATTATATTATTTCCTCAATTTGTATCAAGATTTGATAATGAATGGAACTCTAAAGAGTCATTCTTGACTCTTGAGAATTCTATGCATTGTCTGTCAAGAGGCACTTGATAGAAATCAGAGAAACAAAGAGATCCTTTGTATCATTATAGGTTCTATTAAAAAAAATAAAAGGGGTTTGTGATCCTTGAGATCAGTGTCTCTAAACAGAGGGGTTGGTGCTCCTTGAGTCGGTGCTCTGAAATTAGCCATTGATGCATTGTTAAAATAATTTTTGAAATTAAGCCAGTAAGGCAGTTTAGGAGTGGTTTTTCTACCCTAGGAGGGTTTTCCACTCAGAAATTTATGTGTCTCTCATTTTTGTGATTTATGTCTATGTTGCATAATATTTATTTCAGTCATTTATGTTATTGTGCTCATTTAGTTGGTCAATGCTCTGATACTTTAAGGTTGTTTAAAAGTTTTATGTCAATTTTCTCAAGTCTGTCATGCAAATTTAGATTGTGCAAATCTGATGTAAAATGGTTTTTATAAAGTGAATTAACTTCTGCATTTTGTGATCATTATATGAATTCTCAAAATATTTTCAAATTCAAGTCAAGGTTGCATATTATGAAGTTTAATAGTTATGTTGATAATGCACAACAAGATTGTTCATAAAGCTTTAATTGATTCTTTTCATATGGGTTGTAAATGTCAGCCAAGTTTCATATCAGTCTGATCTAAATTGCTAATGTTCATATTGGTTTAAATTAGTAAAAGTTTCATTATGCATTCATGTTAAAATTTAAAATTAGTCCACTCCAATTCTTATCAGAGTGAATCCACTTCCGACACCTTTTTTATATATTACTTTTGTAGAATAACAAAATTTTGTAGCCAACCCTAAACAACTCTTTTCTACAATTTTTTGACAACAAATTTCTAACATTCCTATAGCAACATATGTTTAAATGGAGTCATCTTATCCTCCTCTTATTCCATTTGCTATATTTTAATACTCTTCTTGAGAAACTAAGTGATTTGATCCTGCTACTCCTATTTAGACTAGTTGTCATTAATGTGAAATTCCTCTTCTATATTTTTTAATCAAAACAACTACCAAATTCCTATAGCATCGATGGTTTGATTTTCCTAGTTTAACAATAGCTTGCAAATATGATTTCAACATATAATATACAATAAATAGGAAAATTTATCTAGGGCATCGCTAGACTCTACAAGAGGTATGCTATCCAAAAAAAATATTTGAAAATATTTTTTAGTTAGCATAACTAGAGGAAGAGACTTCACCGCCAAGCAAAGAATTCAACAAAAATTTAATTTTATTGACCACCAATGCAACTTGAGGACATAGAATCAAGATTATAAGACCTAATGCAAATTTGGTATGCATTGAGTTGAGATAACCGCCTTGCTAAACTGATGTGTCAACTTAGGGTTAAACCATCATACCTCATGTGGAAAAAAAAGACAGACAAAAAAATTCAACTTAGGGTTAAATCTGCACATTACTCTCTGCTATCATATCTTCTTGTAGCAATGACATAATGAAACTAATCTCCTTTAGCCATGCAAAATAGAACCCTATGCATACATAGACCCTAGAAAATAAAAGAGGAGTTAATCGGCCAAATCTTCCACATATTAACCATGTTATTAATATCATGTCATTCTTCCACATATTAACCATGTTATTAATATCATGTAATTATTCAAGTTAATCAGCCCAAGTTGCAGAATTTTCTTTTTTCATATTTAAATATTGACCAGTGTTGATTTTGATTTGAGCTGTGAAGTTCATGTAGCTATGTAGTTATATTCCTATTGTTGTGAGGTTTTTGTAGCTAGGAATTTGTCCTCTAGCTACACACTATGAGGTTCATGTAGCATGAGTTGCACATAGTGAGATTCCTGTAGCATGAGTTTCACATAGTGAAATTCTTGTAGCATGAGTTGACATAAATGGAAATCTAATGCCAACAATCTCAATGCAAACATATCTCTTTCCTTCCCTATCTAATCTATTTATCTCTATCTCACCTCTATCCCTACCCATCCTTCCCTCCCTCCCTCGTCTATCTCTATCTCACCTATCTCTCTCCATTCCTACCCCTCATTCTCTCTCCTCCCCTCTTTACTTATATCTCTCTCCCCCTCTCTCTACCTACCTCTCTCTCTACTTATATTTTTATCACATCTCTCTATCACTTCTCTCTCTACTATCTTTCTCTCTACCTCACCTCTCTCTCTATACCTATCCCTTCCTCCCTCCTCTATCTATATCTCACATCTCTCTCTTACCCTAACTACCTCCTTCCATCTCTACTTCTCTCTATCCCCCTATCTCTCTCTACCTACATGTCTCTCTACTTCTATCTCACCTCTCTCTTCATCCACACCTCTTCCTCAATCTCTCCTTCCCTCTCTTCTTGTCTCTACATACCTATTCATCTACGCCTCATTCTCCTTCCCTCCCTCTCTCATTTCCTCTCTCAATCTCTCTAGATTACATCTCTCTCTACTTCTCTCTCTCACACTTATCCCTCCCTCCCTCTCTTTCCTCCCCTCTCTAATCTCTTTATCTCAAATCTCTCTCCCTACATATGTATCCCTTCCTCTCTCTACCCCCCATCTTTCTATCTGTTGTGTCCCTCTCTCTCTCCTCTCCCTCTCTACCTACCCCCTCTCTCTCCTATTCCTCTCTACCCCCTCTTTCTATCTCTCCTCACCAACTCGGTACCCATATCTCCCTCTCTAATATCTATCTCAACTATCCCTCTTTACATATCCCTCCTTACCCTATCTCCCTTTCCCTCTCTTTGTTTCTATCTCTCTCTATATATATCACCTCTATCTCACCTCTCTCTCTCCCTCCCTCTCTCATCTCTCTACTTCTATTTATCCCCTCTCTTCATCTCTCTACCTACTTCTCTCTCTACCTACCTCTCCCTCCCTCCCCCCTCTCTCCCATCTGTACCTCTCTTTCTCCCACTCTCCCTCCTCTCTCTCTTTGATGTGCACCAAGATTTGATACAAAGGAGAGGAAGTTGGGGAGTTTGAGAGAGAGAGGGAAGGAGGGAGGGAGAGGTAGAGTTGGAGAGAGATAGAGAGAAGGAGAGGAGAGAGTGAGAGAGAAAAATGGGAGAAAGAGAGAGAGAGAGAGTGAGAGATAAATATGTGGAGGGAGAGTGAGAGGATATATATATATATATATATATAGAGAGAGAGAGAGAGAGATGGAGAAGTGAGAGAGTAGAGAGAGATGGGGAAGGAGGGAGAGAAAGAGAGAGGGGTGGAAGGAGGGAGAAGTGAGAGGGATAGAGGTGATAGAGAGATGTGATAAATATACATAGATAGAGATAATCACAAGATAAAGTGAATTATATAGGGAAGGAGAGAGTGAGAGAAAGAGGGAGGAGAGATAGGGAGAGGGTGAGAGAGAAATAGGGGGAAAGAGAGAGAGATAGAGGAGGGAGTAAGAGAGAGGTGAGGTAGAGAGTAGAGAGGTAAGGAGAGAGAGGGGGGAAGGTAGAAGTGAGAGAGAGAGGTGATAGAGAGAGGTGATAGACATAAGTAGATAGGGAGTAGAATTTTGAAAGAGTGAAGAATAAATCTCTTGATAAAATTTTTGTTTTCATTTATGTCACCATGATATATGAGTTGCAACTACAAGATTCAAAGTCATGTTGATTCGGTATTCTAAACTGGTAATGCAGATTTTTCTTATATTCTGCTCCAGATTTCCCCTCTGGTGATAGGTGTTACTTCATTTTTTTTGAAATGGTTTTTGGTTGATAAAAGAATACATGGATATGATATCATGTGTACAGATGATCATGGTTGTCACCAACATCATCTTTTTGTTGTTTACAATTTTGTTATTAGGTTTATCTTTGGCCGACCTAATAAGCAGTTGGAGGAGAAATGGATTAAATTTTTTTTTGTGCAATCCATGCCAACATGTAATGTTGTGCCACACATTTGAATTTCTTTTGAGAATTTTTATATTTACATGAAGCCGACTTAATTATTACTTATGGGAAAATTAGATATGTATACAAGATGTATTTTGAGATAGAAATATAAATAAGTGAGTATGTGAATGTTGGTAGATTAAGTGGATGCGAAAAGAGAGAACAATTATCTACTAACATGTGAAATTATTGAACTTCAAAGGAATTTAATCGACACTCTAAGGTGTACTTACATGGGTTCATTCTCTGGTTGTAAGAAATTTATGTTTCTATATTTTGTAGGCAGTGAGCCTCCAGTTTGGACAATGAGTCCCCGTAGTGAGCCATCATTTTGTAATATCTTATAACTAGTTATACTATATTGTTATTTAATCCTCACTGTGGTTTTTCCCACTGTGGATTTTCCATGTAAAAGTCTTTGTGTTCTTGTGCTATGTGCTTCATGCTCAGTTATTTTTTTTGCTTATCTTAATTATCTTATGCATTGGATTCATTGGATGGTATTTGTTCAATATGTTTAAGAAGATACTGATTCACCCCCCCTCTCAAACTAGATGTGTTGGTGAATTATTTATTGCATCAAGAAAATATTATGAAACCCACTATAGAAGTGTATGATTTAGTAGGAGAAGAAGATAAGGAAACAATAACAATGTCTATCATTAAATATGTTATTATATTGGAAGCTAAGTGGGATAATGTTAAGTGTGATGTACCTTAAAAATTATGGGAAGTACTGATGAAGAGAAGAGAAGATGTGGTTGAGTTGGAAGAAAAAAATAAAATCTAAGGCATATAAGGAAATTGCATCCTCTTTGTCTTTAGGTGATTTGGAAACTTTGAAGAAGATTTTTGCTAACATGTTCTAGGTGAAAAGGAGAGTTAATACTTTGATGACCAGAGACAAGATGGAAATAAAAAGGATAAGGAAGGAAACAATAAATACTATTAGAAGTAAAACTGTAAATTATGGAATGATTGGTGCATCTGGTACAACTCCTAAATCAAGAAAAGAAGCTTCTACAAAATTTAAGGAAGATCATCCTTTCGGTGCTGCTAATGAAAATGTAGCTCTAGAAATAAATGACTCCAATATCCTTCTAGAAATAGGTAGTAAAAATGTTCTACTAGAAATTAATGTTGCTAATGAGTCTCTAGAATGTGAAATCTAGGCTAAAGAAAATTTTGAAGTTATATCACATGATACCCCTTCGGTACACTCTAAAGAAGAAGAAAAAGATAAAGTAGAAGAAAAAGAAGAAGAAAAAGTAGAAAAGGGAAAGTAGAAGAAAATGAGATAGAAGAAAAGAGAGCACAGGAGGACAAAGCAAAGGAAGAAGAAGTTAGAAATAAGGAATTAGGTGATATTGCTGGAAAGAATGAAGAAGTGTATCAACATGTTGTGGCATCAAAAAATTCCACTAGAGAATTCTCCTTTTCTAATGATGTTTTGAAGGGCTTATTGTTTAAGAAGCTCAAATTCTAGCTGGTAATTCCTCTAGAACTCTTGCAGCTTCCCATGAATCAAGGCTATGCAGATCTGAACAAGATTTCTCCTATACATAAAATGGTGTTAGGTGATGTATTTCATGCATTCGATAGAAAATAAATCTTGGAAATAAATCAAAAGGGAACTGAGCTTATCGAAGATTCCATTAAGGCTTTGCAGGATATCACACCCAATACGTCATTATACACATCTCTCACTCTGGTTGAAAGCCTGAAGCTTTTGTTGGAATGCTTCAAGGAGTATGCCACTAGTCTTCATGAGAACAAAATAGGAAGTTGAAGAGAAATTGACTGAGAAAAGGCTATTGATCCTTCATTACAAATGTTCTTTGGCACATACCAATGTAGAAAAGAGTCTTGAATCTATAAAGGCTTGTGAATATGAAGCTAATTTTTTGTTTGCCTATTGCATGAGGTGGCCCAATGCCACACAAAGTATAAAAGATCTCATGGAATCCATTGAATCCCAGTTGACAACTATTTCTAGTACTTACAATGTATCCATGGACAAAGACATATCAACTTGGAATGCCATGTTTTTGCATAGAGAAAAATAATTCAAGGGTATGTGTAGGATCATGATGGGCCAAAAAGTGATGATATCTAAGTGATATGAAGACCCATGTGGCTGACAACTTTTTCTTTACCCAAAATTGATGAAATAAAAAGGGTTTTTAAAGGATATTCTCAGCTTTCCACCAATATAAATTATGTTTTACTTTGAATTAAATAAATAATTATTATTCATTTTCTATTTGAATTACGACTAAAGTCCTGATTGATAGGCTGATTGAAAAAAATCTTTAACTTTCAAATGGAATCATATTTTTTGAATCCAAAACATGTGTCACATTCTATGCTTCACATATTATAGGATTAAAAAAATAAAATTGAATTTCATAAATTTTTGACCAAGTTAAGGTGGTCATACAGATGGGGTTTTTATATTTTTTGAAATTTGTAATAAAAAATTCATAATTAATTATTTACTTAGAAAAAAAATTACAAAAAAATATGAATCACATCGAGACATGAGTCCCCTACTTATATTCAAAATCTCATAAATTTTTTTATCATTTTATTGTGGTTAGGGTGGTCACACAAACACCTACTTATTTTTTCCCTGAAATTTAAGTTCTACTGCATTGAAATTTCAAATTTTCACCAAATAGATTTTTTTTCTAAAAAAATAAACCTAGTAGTTTAGAAACTACATTTAGTTTTCTACAAATTCTATTCTTACATATTTTTGAAATAATATAGATAAATTAGTCAAATTTTTATGTCAAGTTTCCTAACTCTGATTTTCTGAATTTTATTGCCACTTAAGGGCCTATTCTTTCCATGATGACCCTGCACATACCCTCATGTTACAAAAGTAGAAGGCAGAGATAATTAAAAAAATTAGCCTTCTTGGTGACAATGTAAGGATGGAGTACACTCTAGTAGCCA
Source organism: Sequoiadendron giganteum (assembly GCA_007115665.2). Taxonomy (NCBI): domain Eukaryota; kingdom Viridiplantae; phylum Streptophyta; class Pinopsida; order Cupressales; family Cupressaceae; genus Sequoiadendron; species Sequoiadendron giganteum. The sequence continues at coordinate 613,456,167 of CM021108.1, read as the reverse complement.
ATTCTTTAGCTAATGCTGAAAAATTGGATGAGATCAATCTGACCTCGGATACTCTGGATGAGGCTAAAGAAAGTTTTATTGCATTAGATTCTTTGAGAAAAATTTTGATATCTACTAACTGGAGTTGGGAAAATGGTGAAGCAGCCTAGCAAGGCATTCTATAGGAACTTCAAAGTGATCCCTCCTTTGGGTAAAGTTTTTTTCTTGTTTTTACATTGTTTGGGTTAAACTCCTCAGGGGGAGTTCAGTAGTTTAATTCTTTGTGTTTTACATTTCATATCTTGTGTACATATTTTTCATATTTTTTTGATCAACCTTTGTCCTTGATGTCAAAGAGGGAGAAAGGAAAGAGAAATAGAGTATACTATCATGTACATAGGAAGTCTGTAAATTCTTTTGGCACATGTTTCCATCAATGAAAAAGGGGGAGATTGTTGGAAGAATGAAGAAGAAAACATCTCTTGATATATTTTTTGTTGTCATTGATGTCACCATTATATATGAGTTGCAAATGCAAGATTCAAATTCATGTTGATCCAGTATTCTAAATCAGTAATGCAGATTTGTCCTTCGATATTTTACTTTGAATTTCCCCTCTGGTGATAGTTGTTACTTTAGTTTTTGGGAAATGGTTTTTGGTTGATAAAATCATTCATGGATAGGATCTCATGCGTATAGATGATCATGGTTGTCGCCAGCATCATATTTTTCTCGTTTACAATTTTTTTATTAGGTGTATCTTTGGCGAACCTAATAAGTCGTTGAAGGAGCAATGGATTAGATTTTTGTTTGTGCAATCCATTTTGACATGTATTTGCATGCCAAACATTTGAATTTCTTTTGAGATTTTTTGTATTGAAATGAAGATGACTTGATTGTTACTTATGGGAAAATCATAAATATATATATAGGATGTCTTTGGAGATAGAAATATGAATAAGTGAGTATGTGAATGTTTGTAGATTAAGTGGATGCAAAAAGAGTGAACAATGATCTGCTAGCATGAAAAAATATTGAGCTTCAAAGGATCTGAATTGACACTATGAGGTGTACTTACATTAGTGCATTCTCTAGATAAAATCCATTTATGTTTCTATATTCTGTAGGCAGTGAGCCTCCATTTTGGATAGTGAGCCCCGATAGTGAGCCAACATTTTATAATACCATTTTTCCCACTCTAGGTTTCCACATAAAAGTATTGGTGTTCTTGTGCTATGTGCTTCATTTTCAATTAATTTTTATATTCTTATCTTAATTATCTTATGCATTGATTAATTGGATGGTATTTGTTCAATAAGTTTAAGAAGATACTGATTCACCCCCCCCTCTCAGTATCTTGGATATTTAACATAGAAGTGAGAGAGAGAGTTGATAAAGATAAGTAGAGAAGGAAGGAGGAAGGTGGAGATATTGAGAGAGGGAAGAAGTGAGAGAGAGAGGAAGAAGGATAGAGGGACTATGTTAGATATAAATAATTAGAGAGGGAAGGTGGGTAGGAGGAAGGAAGATAAATGGATAGAGAGGGAGGGGGATATAGAGAAACTTAGAGAGGGAATGAGGGAGGGAGGGAGTGAAAGAGAGGTGAGATAGAGATAAGTAGAGAGAGAGAGAATAGAAAGTTAGAGATAAGTAGAGAGAGAGAGATGAAATATATAGAGTAGGTAGGGAAGGGTAGAGGGAGAGAGTGAGAGAGAAAGAGGGGGAAGGAGAGAGAGAGATAGAAGAGGGAGTAAGGAAGAGGTTGGTAGAGAGAGAGGTGAGATAAAGAGAGTAGAGAGGTAGAGAGAGAGAAAGGGATAAGTGATATACAAAGATGATCAATAGAACTATATAAGGAAGGAGGAGAAGTGAGAGGGATGTGATAGAGAGAATTAGATAAGGAAGGAGGAAGGTGGAGATATTGAGAGAGGGAAGGATATAGGGAGAGAGAAAGATGGATAGATGGATTAGGTTAGATAGAAAGAAGTAGAGAGGGAAGGTGGGTGGGAGGAAGGAAGAGATGGGGATAGAGAGGGAGGGAGAGATAGAAAAAATTAGAGGGAAGGTGGGAGGGAGGGAAAGATAGGTGAGATATTTATACAAGTAGAGATAGGCAAGGAGGGGGAGAGAGAGAGGGTAAGAGGGAGGGAGGGATATAGAGAGTAGAGAGGAATGGAGGGAGAGAGATAGAGAGAGAATTATGGATAGGTAAAGAAGTAGATCTTGATCTCAAGGGAGAGAGAGTTAGATAGAGGGATGGAGATAGTGAGAGAGAGGTCTATTATAAGAGATAAATAATGAGATAGATAGACACAAAGAGAGAGATGATACAAATTTCTGATTATTAAAATTTGACCTCTTGATTACTAATATTTGACATGTTGATTACTAATAATTGACTGTCTGAAAAATTATAAGATCTTCCAAAAAATAGAATTTGTATTTTAACTCTAAGAGATCTGAAACCACTCTCAAACATCGTAGGACTATACACATGAAATATAAATTAAAGTATAAGAAAGTATATGTAAATGCCAATTTATACTTAAATTTTTATTTCATGTTTATAGTTTCCCTTGTAGAGAGATATAAACAAAAGGATAGAAAAAAGGAAGAGTTTAAAAATACATTCCAAAATTTCATGCTTCACCTTTGGAAAGTACCAAATGATGTAGCTCATTTGGCTAGCACCAAATTTGGTGCTTTCCAAATGATGCAACTCTTTTGGCTAGCACAAAATTTGGTGCTCGCCAAATGATGCAGTTCATTTGGTGAGCACCAAAGGATGCACTTCATTTGGTGAGCGCCAAAGGATGCACTTCATTTGGTGAGTGCCAAGTTTGGTGCTCATAAAATGAGTTGCATTTTGGAATATCGAGCCTTAGGCTCAGTCATTCAATCCATTTGGTGAGCACCAAATTTTTCACTCACCTAATTTTGTGCTCACCAAATGTTTATTTTGGGTAAAATAAGAAAAGTGACATCTTCTTTGTGTCAGAACTTGGTGCACTTACCTTGAAGTAAGATCTTCATTTTTTCTCTTGAGCTCATAACTTTTTGCCACAATCTCTAATTTTTTTAATTATTGCAATGTTGTAAATATATTGAGGAGTTCTATTATTCCATCCATGCACATTTTTTTGGTTCAGCCCCAAATATCTTTTATTTAGATTTTTATGTATTCACATTGTGGTTGATCACTAGAACATAATGTAACAAGGGAAGGTACAATTTTGATCTTTGCACTTCATTCCAATAAATTTAGATAGCTAAAATTTGTCATTTAATTTTAATAAATCTACTTTATTTTCCCATAATTATATTAGTTAAATAATATTTTTATTGTTTAATTAATATTTCTTAACTTTTTCATTATCATGCTTGTCATATATGAAATGGTTTTCCCATCTATCTCTAAGGTTTATCCCTTGGTAAATAATTATTGGGTAATTATTTACCTAGTTCATATCTCATTTTCCTTTTATACACTTTCCAAGCCAATTTTAATCTTCCATTAAACCCTAACCATCTCCTCATCATTTCCACACAAGATAATCAATAACTAACTTTGGATTTGACCAACCCAAACTCCAATGAGATCCACATGTCATACCAATTATTTTGAATGTGGTACTCCAAGGCATGACAATATTATATTCTCCATTTTTTTTATGGTACCTTGGAGCATGCAACAATCCTCTTCTTTTTCATTAATCATAATTTAAAATTACCAAAGTGTCCAAGGATATGGGTCAAGACATGTAATGCCCCGCCACATAGCCCTAGAGGAAGTTTTCAATTCACTATAAAAGTGTACTAATTTTTTTTTTAAAAGTGAATTAAACATACATGTTCATCTATAATTGACAACATCCCCTAGGGTTACATAACTGAGATTACTTAATTCCCCATTACCATACATCATTAAGATTCATTGCATTTAATTACTCAAATAAAAACATTCATTCAACATAAATAAATAACCAAATAAAAAGATAACATCCATAGCATATATCCTTTAAATGAATAACTGTTTACAATTCTCATTCCCAAAATGAGTCATAAATACATAAGTGTTTCAATTACATAAATCCACCTCATAAATACAAGAGGGGTAAAATCTAATTAATACATTTTGAAATACAAAGTACAAGAAATAATAACAAGATCCGCGAGCTATCCATCTAGATGTCTCACCACCAGATATTGAAGATCAAAGGGGGACCCAATGCTTTTGGTGCATGTTCCTCCCAACCAAGTGGTACCCGAAGGCCCACCCCCCATGCTAGGAGATAGTAACAAAACAACATCGACAAGAACTACTACCTCTAACCAAAGGTAGACTCATACTGACACAAACTGACTCAATCAAACACATGTACAATAAGAGTCTAACACTAACATAGTCACATTGCTTCCAGACATAAAATTGATCGAGTATGATAAGAATCCATACACAACATACAACACTATGGTATCCTAGCCAGAGTGTCATCACAAGGTTTGTCATGAGATATCCTCTAGGAATTCTTCATAGGCTCTGGTGATCTTGGTGACCTCAACTGAATCCCAGCCCTCATACTCACTCATGCGAAATCAACTACCTTTCGTATGGACAAGATAGTTGACCTTGTAATACCCCTCCATTTTGCTTCTCGTTACATATTGTTTTATGCTTTGCTTGGATTGCAGCTACTTTGATACTAGACATATTTTTATTATGATGTTTTGATCGCTACGCTTGAACGACAACTATTATTGTGTGATGTGATTATCTGATTTTATTTCACATGCTTTGATGAATTAATGATGTTAGTAGAATTATCATGTGATTATTTATGTGAATATTGTTTATGATGTTAGTGTCAGTCTTTGATGAGTGTATTTGTGAAGAAGATGGGTTCGCATCACTCGCTTGCGAGCGCCCTGCGAATCCGAGATTTCTTCTGAACGGTGTGAATTATATACTGGATATATTATGTTGTTTACTTGATTTCAGGTTGCAGGTACATGACATCGACTCCACCTGGTTTCACAGGTTTGAGCATGTCGATCCAACGGTTAAGTTGAACGGGAGATAGTAACTTGGTAACATGTGTCAGGTCTACACCCTAGCCTTTGTGTGTCGTCAGTTCTGATTATTGAGTCATGTTGTATCTTAATTGATGTTCTGTAATGTTTTGAAAAGTGCTTATTTATTAAATAGTTCTTTTAGAAATTTCGTTGGTTGAAAGAGATGTTTATTTTTATTTTGTATTAAAGTTATGCTTATTGGTTATATTTAAAATCATTATTGAAATTAAACTTAAAATATTTAATTTAATTAATTTAAATCTCAAGGGATTAAATTTAATTATTAAATAATTGTAAGTATGATAATTAAAGTTAAATTATTTAATTTATTAAATTTAAATCTCAAGGGACTAAATTTAATTATTAAATAATTGTAAGTAAATTAAATTAAAGTTGAATCATTTAAAAGATTAAATTAAATCAAAAAGGAAATTATAGGAAAGTGGAATTTTTACTTTAAAGTCAAATTAGGGCCTTCCAAAAAAGGGGAAATGAAATTAATATCTAAATTCAATTTTTGCATTGAATGTGAATTAGGGTTGCATTAGGTTATTTTAGAGTTGTGTGGAAATGATGTTTTATAAGATTAGGGCAGAAAAATTTGGGGATTCTTCTTCTTCCTATTTTTTTTTACAGGCAGGAAATTTTGGAGAGAGTTTGCACATAAAATTCTTGGAATTATTTTTTGTTTGGAGAATTAAATTGAAAGGAGAGAAAATTTTGTGAAGAAGGTGGAGCTATTGGATCAAAGCTTGTTGGAGATTCTTTGCATTGTGGAAAAGGAATTGTGAGGAGTTCAAAGGAAACTCTGCATCAAGAATTTTGGCTATTTCCTGTGGCTGCAAATAACCAGGTTTTCTTTTATTTCTTGTTTTATTGTGCCTAGTTTAATCTATTTTCTAAATGAAAAGAATTTGCAAATGGGTGATTTTTTTTTAAACCCTAGGTTAAACTTCAACATTTTGGTATTCAGATTTGTTTCTCAAAATGCAAACCCTTTTAGAAAATTCTGTTGAAAAACTCTAGATCAATATATTAATTTTCTTGTGTTTAAAATTATTTGAAATTAAAAAAAAAGGGGTTCTTTTGGTATTCAGATTATAAATTCTTGATTATGAGAGGTTTTATTTTTGTCAAAGTTTGTTACTGGTTTTTGAAATTTTTCTTTCAATTTCACCAGTAAAATGAATTCAAAAAAAAATATATTAATGTAAATATACATTACATGTATCATATTTTTAAAATATGATACATAGAAAATATATTTACAAAAATATATGTTTTTTATTTAAACTTTTGTTGTTTGGTTTTATGAAATCGCCGTCGTACAGTGACCTGCGTAAAATCATACTCTGTGTACGAAATTCTTTGATGTTAATTTTTGAATTAAAATTTTATTGAGTGGGGGGGTTCGGCCCCCACTGTACTTTGCCTTGGGGTACGCAGTACCCACTGGGCAGTGCGCCCACTGCATGGGGGGATGCACTATCTCATGGGGATTGCGGCCCCCATAGTTTATGTTGTCGACTGCTGTACTTAGAGTACAATCGGCGCAGGCTGTGCTGCGGTCTATGGACTATCCGCAGGTACCGGCGGTACCATCCTTCGGACGAGGTACCGTCCGAACCTGCATTTGTTTTTAATTTTTTAATTTTATTTTAAATTTTGATTTATTTGCTTTGCATTTTATTTTTAAATTTTGTTTATTTAAATTTTGTTTTAAATTTTATTTTTATTTTTCATTTGATTTATTATATATATATAATATTTAATTCATATATTTATTATATGTATTTTTATATTATATATGAATATATATAGATAGTATGTAATTAATATTATATATATTGTATATGTAATCTTATTTAAAGTTTCTCCTTGTATAATTGATTTATTGGATTAAGATAAAAATATTGATATTAATAGTGCATATTAATTTTAATATGAGGTGTTTTTCTTTGTAAATGTGCGTATTTAATATCTTGTTAAACATAGGATTACGTAATGACTTGGACAAACAATCTTGGTTGGATCTAGTATTGCTCATGATTAGAGTAAGTTGCGAAAAATGTTTATTTTATGAAAATTTATTGTTTCAAATGTAAATTTAGAATGACATTAATCTATTTGCTGCGAAAAGCATTAGATAGGAACATGGTTTTAGGATAACCAAATATAGTATTTCTTCATTGTCAATGAATGATTATAATGATCTTTTTTAATGATTACTTTGTGAATGGGTGTTCGAGTTTTGGATAGTAAAGTCTTCCAGTAAATGTGGGTCATTCCCTTGTTAAGTTATTGTTTGGTATTTCCTTGGGTAGTGTTACGAGTGTTTAGTTTGCCTCCTTGTGTTGGAGTGGATTTCTATGTTGTTGCCTCCTAGGATAGGAGAGAGTATATTGGTTCAATTCTATAACACTTGAGTAACCCTTGGAGTTTAGATTGTGTAGTGTGTTATCCAATTAGAAGAGTGGCTTTTGTTAGGGGCTGGAGCGCAAAGAGGTAAACCGGGTAACCTTCAAAAGTATTTTTAATTAGTGATAACTAAAATAATGTACTTAGATGACTAGGATGTAGTTCACATTAACCATGATAAATTAACCTCACTCACAGACACAATGGTTTGTTTAGACTTGGGGTGAGTGAGAAGGCCTGGAATGGCAAGATCACTATCTTGTCCTTATGAGAGGTAGTTGATTCCGCTTGAGTTAGGATGAGTACCGGGATTTGGTTGAGGTCACCAGGATTTTCGGAGCCTATGAAGAATATCCAGAGGAGATCTCATGACAAACCTTGCGATGAAACTCTATCTAGTATAACACTGTGTTTTGTTTTGTGTATGTTTTCTTCGGCACACTTAATTGTTTTATGTCTGGAAGCAACGTAACTTTTATTCGTGTTAGACTTATATTGTGCATATGTGTGGTTGAGCTAGTTGTGTCAGTATGAGTCTACCTTTGGTTAGAGGTAGTAGTTTTCTCGTCCATGATACCTTGTTACTATCTCCTAGCATGGGGGGTGGGCTTGCGGGTACCACATGGTTGGGTGGAACATGCACTAAAACCGTTGGGTCCCCTTGATCTTCAGTATTTGGTGGCGAGACTTCTTGATGGACATCTCGCATTTCTTACTTTTAATTCTTTTACTTTGTATCTCATAATGTAATGATGTTGATTTACCCCTCTTGTGTTTTGAGGTGGACCTTGTAATGATCACACTTATGTATTTGTACTCATTCCGGGAATGAGGAATGTAATAGATGTATGTAATTGATCTATGTAATGAATGCTTTATTTTATCTCGTATCTTTCTATGTTGTTGAATGTTATTACTTGAGTTATTTACTTTCAATGTAATTTAGATGATGTATGTTAATGGGGATTTAAGTAATCTCAGTTATGTAACCCTAGGGGATGTTGTCAATTATAGTTGAGCATGTGGGTTTAATTCAGTTCTTTAAAAAAAAAAAATTAGTACACTTGTTTAGTGAATTGAAACTTCCTCTAGGGTTGCATGGCAGGGCATTACACATGGTATCAGAGCCCTAGGTTTAAACACTGGGCACTCTGGGATTATGTTGTACCCATTAAGCTTAGTTGCCTAGGTTTTTAAGTGTACCTTGTCTAATATCCCTATTGTGTCTGTGTAGGAGTATGCCTCCTAAACGCGGACGAGGGAGAGGACATGGACATGGTCGAGTAGACGTACCTACAAGGAGTCGACATGAGTCTCCGCCACATGATACACTCATACCAGATCAGGAGGAACATCAGGCCTCACAGAATGGTCCAGGAGGCGGTGGACATCATGACCCTCCAGGGGTTGAAGCTACCCAAAAAGCTTTGGAAGACGCTTTGGCACTTCTAGGTCCGAAGCAGGTAGATGCAGAGGTTAACCCTGGGGTGAGAGCAGCTCTAGCACAGTCAGAGAGGTTAGCATCTTCTGATAAGAGAGATCTGATTCGGTCACAACCACCACTATTTGATGGAGAAGGTACAAGTTTAGAGGTTGAGATTTGGTTGATAGGCCTTGATCGATGCTTCTCCATGCAGCCCTACAATAGTAATACTAAAGCGCGGTGTGCTATTATTCACCTCCATGGTTTTGCAGCCACTTGGTGGAAGATAGAGGAGTAGAAGCTCCACATTGATATGAGTACTGTGTCTTGGGAGATCTTTCTTGAGTGGTTCAGAGCCCATTTTCTCTCTGATCACTAGCGTCAGCGTAGAGGCGATGAGTTCCATGCCTTACGATAGTTGGCCTTGACTGTAGACCAGTATGAGAGGCTATTTTACGAACTTAAACAGTTCACTGGGATAGGTGATGATGAGGGGATGCTCGTCTAGCATTTCATCAAGGGCTTAAACGCCCGTATTAGTGGAGGAGTGCGGGTTTTTGAACCAAAGTCTATGGAAGTAGCTGTGGAGAAGGCACGGCTTGTGGAGGAGAACCTGACTATGGCACTAGGAGGTCAGGCAGGAGTTGTTATTGGCAGTAGTGCAGGAGCTGGGTCTAGTGTTTGAGGTGGTCAGCCATAGGGAGCGGTGCCTCCTAAGACTCAGTAGGTATCAGCATAGGGTAGTCATTAGCAATCTTCGCAAGGGAAGTAGAAGGGTTTTCAGCAAGGACAGGGTAACAGGAACTGGAGGCACATGAAGCATTTCAATTCTAAGCAACCCGCTCAGAGCTTTTAGTCTATCTTTAGAGGCAATGCTCAGCAGTCGAGTGCACCAACAGGAGACAGAGGTCAAAGTAGAGGAACAGGTTGTTTCTCTTATGCTCAATAGGGCCATATTGCTAGGATGTGTCCCAATAAGAGCACGTCAGGATTCACTTAGAGACTAGTGGTGTCAAAGCCGACAATGGGAGATGCAGGCAGAGGGCACCATGTATTCAGAGCAGTTGATAAATGCCAGGCAGTGCATCAGGGTACTATAGTTGAGACTCATGGTATGATATTTGGTAACCTGGTTACTATCCTATTTGATTCAGGAGCATCCGACTCTTTTATTTCTTCATCTATAGTGTCACATTGCAGACTGGGAGCCATAAGGCAAGGCGATAGGTGGCAAGTTGAGTTAGCATCAGGTGCAAAAGTTGCATCGCATTTCGTAGTGCTTGATTGTAGGTTGGAGAGTGGACCACTTCGTACCACCTTAGATCTTTGAGTTATACCTTTGGGATCCTATGATGTAGTCATAGGTATGGATTGGCTTGAGGCTCACCGAGCAATTATTGATTGTCGAAGGAAGTCAATTCTATGTGTTAATGCATCTGGGGGTGAGGTTGAGATTATAGGAGTTCAGAGACCGATATCCTTGAGGATTATTTCAGCTATGCAGTTGAGGAGATGTGTTCGGTAAGGATGTCAATTGTTTGTTGTTTCAGTTGATGACTTGGGATTAGGAGACAGAGAGGAGAAGGTATCTCTGGGTAGTCATCCTGTACTTTAGGAGTTCTTTGATGTCTTTCCAGATGACATCTCGGGAATTCCACCGAGGAGAGATATGGATTTTAAGGTTGACTTAATACTTGGATCGGAGCCTATTTCACGAGCTCCCTACCGTATGACCACTCAAGAGCTGAAAGAGCTTCACTTGCAGTTGGAGGAGTTGTTGGAGAAGGGATTCATTCATCCTAGTGTTTCTCCATGGGGAGCACCTATCATCTTCGTGAAGAAGAAGGACGGTTCACTTTGGTTGTGCATTGATTATAGACAGCTCAACAAGGTAATGATCAAGAATCGTTATCCACTTCCCAGAATTGATGACTTGTCTGACCAAGTCAAAGGTTCTACAATCTTTTCGAAGATTGATCTTAAATTGAGATACCATCAACTCTGTATATTTGACACAGATATCCATAAGATGGCATTTCGAACGTGGTATGGTCACTACGAGTTTATGGTGGTACCATTCGGGTTGATGAATGCACCATCTGTGTTCATGAGTTTGATGAATGGAGTATTCTGCACTTACCTTGATAGGTTTGTTCTTGTGTTTCTTGATGACATATTGATATATTCCAGGACAATAGAGGAACATGAGGAGCATTTGTGACAGGTACTTCAGTGTTTACGGGAGAACCAACTTTATGCCAACTTGTCAAAATGCGAATTCTTCAAGTCTGAGATCATGTATCTTGGTCATGTGATCTCAAAAGAGGGAGTGTCTGTGGATCCTTGAAAGATCCAAGCTATTCTGGATTGGCCTACGCCCACGAATGTGGTAAAGATTCATGGTTTTATGGGACTTGCAGGATACTATAGGAGTTTTGTTCAGAACTTTTCCAAAGTAGGTCATCCTATCACTTCTCTTCAGAGAAAAGGGAAGAGGTTTGATTGGACAGAGAAGTGTGAGTCAGCTTTTCAGGTTCTTAAGGATAAGTTGACCAGTGCACCGATTTTAGCAATACCTGATCCTGCAGGAGATTTCATGGTTTGTACAGATGCACCCTTAGAGGGCTTAGGAGCAGTCCTGATGTAGGAGGGTAGAGTGATAGCATATGAGTCGCGAAAGCTTAAAGATCATGAACTGAATTATCCCACACATGATCTTGAGTTAGCGGCAGTAGTCCATGCACTGACCAGATGGAGACACTTTTTACTCGGGCAGAGATTTGAGCTTCATAGTGATCATAGGAGTCTCCAGTATATTTTCACTTAGCCGAACCTTAACGCTAGGCAGAGGTGTTGGATGGAGTTCCTTTGTGAGTATGACTTTGAGGTAAAGTACATTTAGGGGAAAGAGAACATTGTAGCTGATGCCCTCAGTAGGCGTAGGCATGTATTATCCGAGATGACTCTTATGGTAGACTTATGAAGTCAGATTCTTGCTACTCTTCCAGTAGACGGTTGGTATTAGGACGTGAGAGCAGAGATTGAGGCAAGTAGGCCTCTTGAGGGCAGGTTTACAGGTTATTCACTTGAGTCAGATGGGTTACTTAGGCATGCTAAGCATATTTATGTACCTTCAGTAGGTGGCCTTTGTACTTTGGTTTTGACAGAGGCACATGGTGCACCGTATTCAGCCCATCCTGGTGTGAAGAAGATGTACGCAGATTTGCGCCAGTTGTATGTCTGGCCAGGGATGAAACGTGATATTGTAGATTTTGTTGCTAGATGTTTGGAGTGTCAGTGAGTGAAGGCTAAACATCATCACCCAGCAGGCCTTCTTCAGCCACACCTTATACTTGAGTGGAAGTGGGATATTATCTCATTGGATTTCATTGTTGGTTTACCCAACTCCTAGCAATGACATGATGCTATTATGGTTACGATCGATAGGTTGACAAAGGTAGCACACTTCTCGCCTATGTGTTCTACCTATAATGCATCATCAATTGCTAGAGTGTTCATGGAGGATATTGTGAGGTTACACGGTATTCCAGGTCAGATTATTTCTGACAGGGATCCAGTGTTTACTTCAGCTCTTTGGATGTCATTGCAGCATGCTATGGGAACACAGTTGAACTTTAGCTTAGCGTATCACCCAGAGATAGATGGACAGACTGAGAGGGTTAATCAAATCCTCGAGGATATGCTACACATGTATGTTATGGACCAGTAAACACGATGGGAGGATTATCTCTATCTAGTGGAGTTTGCTTATAACAATAGTTACCAGAGTTCCATTGGCATGGCACCTTTCCAGGCATTGTATGGACGTCCTTGTCATACACCTTTGAGTTGGGATTGATTAGAGGATAGAGTGTTATTGGGACCAGAGATGTTACAGGATATGGAGCAGCAGGTGGATCAGATTAGAGAGCACCTAGTAGCAGCACAGGATAGGCAGAAGAAGTATGCGGATGTGCATAGGGTGGATCGTCAGTTTTCTGTAGGTGATAGAGTGTTCTTGCAGGTGCGTCCGCGAAAGAGTCCAATCCATTATGGAAAGGGTTCTAAGTCGGCACCTTGCTTTGTCGGACCTTTCGAGATACTCGAAAAGATTGGTCCAGTTGCTTACCATATTGCTTTGCCACCCAATCTTGCATGTATTCATGACATTTTCCATGTTTCTGTTCTTCGGCCTTATCATCCAGATGTTACTCACGTCCTTGATAGGAATTCTTTACAGGTAGAGGATGGGCAGCTGGCTTTGGAGCCCATGGCTGTAATGGAGCGCAGGATGCTTGCTCTTCGAGGGCGAGATATTGATCAAGTTCGAGTGCAGTGGGATCCCAGGAATGATGCTTCATCCACTTGGGAGGATGCAATTAGGATGAGGGAGTTATATCCCTACTTGTTTGCAGGCTTCCAGGAGTAAGCCTGGTCCTTGGGGGGGAGGATGTAATACCCCTCTGTTTTGCTTCTCGCCTCATGTTGTTTTATGCTTTGCTTGGATTGTAGCTACTTTGATACTGGACACATTTCTATTATGATGTTTTGATCGCTACTCTTGAGCGACAACTATTATTGTGTGATGTGATTATCTAATTTTATTTCACATGCTTTGATGAATTAATGATGTTAGTAGAATTATCATGTGATTATTTATGTGAATATTGTTTATGATGTTAGTGTCAGTCTTTGATGAGTGTATTGGTGAAGAAGACGGGTTCGCATCACTCGCTTGCGAGCACCCTGCGAATCCGAGATTTCTTCTTTACGGTGTGAATTATATACTGGATATATTATGTTGTTTACTTGATTTCAGGTTGCAGGTACATGACATCGACTCCACCTGGTTTCACAGGTTTGAGCATGTCGATCCAACGGTTAAGTTGAACGGGAGATAGTAACTTGGTAACATGTGTCAGGTCTACACCCTAGCCTTAGTGTGTCATCAGTTCTGATTATTGAGTCATGTTGTATCTTAATTGATGTTATGTAATGCTTTGAAAAGTGCTTATTTATTAAATAGTTCTTTTAGAAATTTCGTTGGTTGAAAGAGATATTTAGTTTTATTTTGTATTTAAGTTATGCTTATAGGTTATATTTAAAATCATTATTGAAATTAAACTTAAAATATTTAATTTAATTAATTTAAATCTCAAGGGATTAAATTTAATTATTAAATAATTGTAAGTATGATAATTAAAGTTAAATTATTTAATTTATTAAATTTAAATCTCAAGGGACTAAATTTAATTATTAAATAATTGTAAGTAAATTAAATTAAAGTTGAATCATTTAAAAGATTAAATTAAATCAAAAAGGAAATTATAGGAAAGTGGAATTTTTACTTTAAAGTCAAATTAGGGCCTTCCAAAAAAGGGGAAATGAAATTAATATCTAAATTCAATTTTTGCATTGAATGTGAATTAGGGTTGCATTAGGTTATTTTGGAGTTGTGTGGAAATGATGTTTTATAAGATTAGGGCAGAAAAATTTGGGGATTCTTCTTCTTCCTATTTTTTTTTACAAGCAGGAAATTTTGGAGAGAGTTTGCACATGAAAGTCTTGGAATTATTTTCTGTTTGGAGAATTAAATTGAAAGGAGAGAAAATTTTGTGAAGAAGGTGGAGCTATTGGATCAAAGCTTGTTGGAGATTCTTTACATTGTGGAAAAGGAATTGTGAGGAGTTCAAAGGAAACTCTGCATCAAGATTTTTGGCTATTTCCTGTGGCTGCAAATAACCAGGTTTTCTTTTATTTCTTGTTTTATTGTTCCTAGTTTAATCTATTTTCTAAATGAAAAGAATTTGCAAATGGGTGATTTTTTTTTAAACCCTAGGTTAAACTTCAACATTTTGGTATTCAGATTTGTTTTTCAAAATACAAACCCTTTTAGAAAATTCTGTTGAAAAACTCTAGATCAATATATTAATTTTCTTGTGTTTAAAATTATTTGAAATAAAAAAAAAAGGGGTTCTTTTGGTATTCAGATTATAAATTCTTGATTATGAGAGGTTTTATTTTTGTCAAAGTTTGTTACTGGTTTTTGAAATTTTTCTTTCAATTTCACCAGTAAAATGAATTCAAAAAAATATATATTAATGTAAATATACATTACATGTATCATATTTTTAAAATATGATACATAGAAAATATATTTACAAAAATATATGTTTTTTATTTAAACTTTTGTTGTTTGGTTTTATGAAATCGCTGCCGTACGGCGACCTGCGTAAAATCGTACTCTGCATACTAAATTCTTTGATGTTAATTTTTGAATTAAAATTTTATTGAGTGGGGGGGTTCGGCCCCCACTGTACTTTACCTTGGGGTACGTAGTACCCATTGGGCAATGCGCCCACCGCATGGGGGGGCGCACTGTCCCGTGGGGACTGCGGCCCCCACAGTGTATGTTGTCGGCCGCTGTACCTATAGCACAGTTAGCGTAGGCTGTGCTGTGGTCTACGGACTGTCTGCAGGTACCGGCGGTACCGTTCGTCGGACGAGGTACCGTCCAGACCTACATTTGTTTTTAATTTTTTAATTTTATTTTAAATTTTGATTTATTTGCTTTTCGTTTTATTTTTAAATTTTTTATTTATTTTTGATTTGATTTATTTTATATATATAATATTTAATTCATATATTTATTATATGTATTTTTATATTATATATGAATATATATAATATTTAATATATATAGATAGTATGTAATTAATATTATATATATTGTATATGTAATCTTATTTAAAGTTTCTCCGTGTATAATTGATTTATTGGATTAAGATAAAAATATTGATTTTAATAGTGCATATTAATTTTAATATGAGGTGTTTTTCTTTGTAAATGTGCATATTTAATATCTTGTTAAACATAGGATTACGTAATGACTTGGACAAACAATCTTGGTTGGATCTAATATTGCTCATGATTAGAGTAAGTTGCGAAAAATATTTATTTTATGGAAATTTATTGCTTCAAATGTAAATTTAGAATGACATTAATCCATTTGCTGCGAAATGCATTAGATAGGAACATGGTTTTAGGATAACCAAATATAGTATTTCTTTATTGTCAATGCATGATTATAATGATCTTTTTTAATGATTACTTTGTGAATGGGTGTTTGAGTTTTGGATTGTAAAGTCTTCTAGTAAATGTGGGTCATTCCCTTGTTAAGTTATTGTTTGGTATTCCCTTGGGTAGTGTTTCAAGTGTTTAGTTTGCCTCCTTGTGTTGGAGTGGATTTCTATGTTGTTGCCTCCTAGGATAGGAGAGAGTATATTGGTTCAATTATGTAACACTTGAGTCCCTTGGAATTTAGATTGTGTAGTGTGTTATGCAATTAGAAAAGTGGCTTTTGTTAGGGGCCGAAGCCCAAAGAGGTAAACCAGGTAACCTTCAAAAGTATTTTTAATACGTGATAACTAAAATAATGTACTTAGATGACTAGGATGTAGTTCATATTAACCAAGATAAATTAACCTCACTCACAAACACAAGGGTTTGTTTAGACTTGGGGTGAGTGAGAAGGCCTGGAATGGCAAGATCACTATCTTGTCCTTATGAGAGGTAGTTGATTCCACTTGAGTTAGTATGAGTGTCGGGATTCGGTTGAGGCCACCACGATTTTTGGAGCCTATGAAGAATATCCAGAGGAGATCTCATGACAAACCTTGCGATGACACTCTGTCTAGGATAACACTCTGTTTTGTTGTGTGTATGTTTTCTTTGGCACACTTAATTGTTTTATGTCTGGAAGCAATGTAACTTTGATTCGTGTTAGACTTATATTGTGCATATGTGTGGTTGAGCCAGTTGTGTCAGTATGAGTCTGCCTTTGGTTAGAGGTAGTAGTTTTCTCATCCATGATACCTTGTTACTATCTCCTAGCATGGGGGGTGGGCCTGCGGGTACCACATGGTTGGGTGGAACATGCACCAAAACCGTTGGGTCCCCTTGATCTTCAGTACTTGGTGGCGAGACTTCTAGATGGACATCTCACATTTCTTATTTTTAATTCTTGTACTTTGTATCTCATAATGTAATGATGTTGATTTACCCCTCTTGTGTTTTGAGGTGGACCTTGTAATGATCACACTTATGTATTTGTACTCATTCCGGGAATGAGGAATGTAATAGATGTATGTAATTGATTTATGTAATGAATGCTTTATTTTATCTCGTATCTTTCTATGTTGTTGAATGTTATTACTTGAGTTATTTACTTTCAATGTAATTTAGATGATGTATGTTAATGGGGATTTAAGTAATCTCAGTTATGTAACCCTAGGGGATGTTGTCAATTATAGTTGAGCATGTGGGTTTAATTCACTTCTTTTTTAAAAAAAAATTAGTACGCTTGTTTAGTGAATTGAAACTTCCTCTAGGGTTGCATGGCAGGGCATTATAGACCTTGCCATTCCAGGCCTTCTCACTCACCCCAAGTCTAAACAAGCCCTTGTGCCTATGAGTGAGGTTAATTTATCTTGATTAATGTGAAATGCATCCTAATCATGTAAGTAGATTACTTTAATGTTCACTTGTTAAAATCACTTCTGAAGGTTATCCAGTTTACCTCTTTGGGCTCCGACCCCTAACAAAAGCCTCTCTTCTAATGGATAACACACTACACTTTTCTAGACTCCAAGGGTAACTCAAGTGTTACTGATCTGAACAACATAATCTCTCCTATCCTAGGAGGAAACAATATAGAAATCCACCCCAACACTAGGAGGAAACAAAACACTTTTAGCACTACCCTAGGAAAAAAAAAATGAACATTAACTTAGCAAGGAATTAACCCCTGACCTCTTGAAGACTTTACAATATATAACACAATTTACCCGTTCCCCCAAGTAATCAACATAAAGAAATTTAACTTTAAAAAGCACAGGTAATGAAATACTCTATATTTGGATATCTTAAATCCATTTCTTTATCTAATGCATCTTGCAACAATCAAATTAATATCCTTTCATATTTTCATCAAACAAATACATCCTTCATTAAATAAATATATTTTCTCTATCTATCTAACCATGCATACTATTCGTTTCAGTTTTAAAGTCAATAAATAAATAATTTGCATGAAACCAAAAATTTGAAACAGAATATAAAATATATACCTGAATATACAAATCTAAATTAAAATAGAAATAAAATAACAACTATATTCAACATTGATTTTAACCTTCTATCCTACTAAAAACTTCTAGATTATAAAATTAATTACTTTTGGATGAAATCCAAACTCATATCTTCATTTCCCAATATAAACTTATAAATACATATTAAATATTATACATTGCTATATAATATTAAAATATATATATAAATATGCATAATTTATTAAATCTAACATTAAAATAAATTATCATTTAAATACATGTATATTAAATATTATATAATAATATTTAATATAGAATTATACACAAATAAAAGCTTTAAATTTATAACCAAAAGAATAAAAGAGAACTTTAAAAACATTTGCATTGGGAGGTGGTGAGGATGACCGGACAGTACATAGTCCAGCGGATGGTACCGCCGGTACCCTACGGATTGCCGACGCCGAAGGTACACCCAGGGTGTCGGACTGTTCATTGTACAGTCGGCCACCCCTCATAAAGGGCATCAGTCTGTATAATGTACAGCTCGATCCCATAGCACATGAGCCACGCTCACCACAGGGTACGGTGGGCGATGGGTTCATGGCCACCGTCCACTGTGTGGTAAATTTTCTTTTATTTTTTTTTAATATATAAAAACAAAAGAAATTTAACATAAACATTTTTGCCAGTAATACGAGTGCGAATTTTTGCACGGAAATTACCAGATTAATAGAAATTCTCCTACGGTGTTGTTAAAAGAATAAATAAAATATCATATAAGTATATATTTTTATACATTATATGTAAATACATATAATGTATATATATATACATATATATATTTACTAGAATTTCTCTGACTGGTAAAATTGATAGAATAATTTGAAATAACCAGTTACAGGAAAACAATAAAAATTTTCAAAATGATTTTCTAAATTCCCCAAAAGTTTAAAAGAACAAAAAACTTATTCTATTAACACATTCTTTTAAATTATAGCCAATACAAAATTAGGAAACTATAGGGGATCTAAATTTCTCCATTACAAAATTTTCTACAGAGGATTTGATTTTTCTTTTGAAATAAGAACCAAATTTAATTGTTTTCTATAGAA
Source organism: Sequoiadendron giganteum (assembly GCA_007115665.2). Lineage (NCBI taxonomy): Eukaryota > Viridiplantae > Streptophyta > Pinopsida > Cupressales > Cupressaceae > Sequoiadendron > Sequoiadendron giganteum. Next base: position 613,437,052 of record CM021108.1, on the reverse strand, counting down.
ATACAATTTCCTCAACAATCTACAATTGATGCACAATTTTAGGTTTAGTTTTAACAATAATTCTACAATTTCCTCCATTGCAAAAAAAAACTACAACCTACAGTAAATTTGTACAATCTTCCAAATTTCCTGATAATTTTAAATCTAGTTTCAATTAAAAAATCTTAAATCCTAAAGAATTCAATCAATAGATTCTTTAAAACAATGTAAATTTATTTTAAACAAATCAGAACAAAATTCATAGCATAAAAAGGAAAACCTGGATTTCGAAGCTACAGGCAATGAAGAGGATCTTTGATGCAGAGCCTCCTCTAATGCTTTTTTGAATTTCTTTTGATCATGCAATAAATCCCAGCAAGCAACGATCCAAGAGCTCAATCCACTTCAACCAAATTTCTTCCTTTAAATCAATCCTACCCAATTTCTCAATTAATTCTACCCAATTTCTCAAAACAATTCTACATCCAAAAACCCTCTCTCAATTTCTTTTTCTTTCCTCTTTTTTCTTTCTTTCTTTTCTCTGCAACTTTTTCCTTCCTCTCACATCACACTCATTTTCCAAAAAGAAAACAAACTAAAAAAGAAAATCCCAAAAACCTCACACAAATTTTTCAAATTAATTTAGTAATTTTCTAAAACAAATTTAATTTCTAAACTAAACAAACTCTCTTCAATAATAAAATATGCAATTGCCACAAATCAAAATATCTTACCAAATCTAACTGCAAGCAAAATTGAAAATTAGATATTTATTCCTTTTCGAAACCCACTTTGAATTAAAATGCAATTTCCAATTATTTTCCAATTTCATTTGACTTAATTTAATTTAATCCAATAAACTTAATTAATTAGTTTTAATATTTAATAACTAAATTCAATCCTTTTGAGATTAAATTTAATTAATTAAATAAATTAAAATTTAACTAATTAAATTTCATTATCCACTTTAAATATAACATCAAAGCATATTTTACTTTAATATACAATAATCACTGCTTTTAATCAATGCTATTATTCTAACATTTGAATTAATAAATACGCATCATATAGGATCAAATAACATTAAATGAGGTAAAATATGACTCTACAATTAGGATTGACGACACACTAAGGCTAGGGTGTAGACTTGACACATGTTACCTAGCTACTATCTCCCATTCAACTTAACCATTGGATTGACATGCTCAAACTTGTGAGACCAGGTGGAGTCGATGTCATGTACCTGCAACCTGAAAAACCAATTAAGTAGCATACAATATATCCAGCATATAATACACACCATGAAGAAGAAATCATGGATTCGTAGGGCGCTCACAAGTGAGTGATGTGAACCCATCCTCTTCACCAATACACTCATCAAGGACTGACACTAACGTCATAATCAATACTCACATATAAAATCTCATGATAATTCTACTAACATCATTAATCCAAGAAGGCATGTGAAACAAAATTAGATAACCACATCACACAATAATAGTTGTCGCTCAATAGTAGCAATCAAAACATCATAACAAAATGTGTCCAATATCAAAGTATTTGCACCCAAATAAAGTGTAAGGCAACCTGAACAAGAAGCAAAACAGAGGGGTATTACAAGACATGATTCATTTTCTTTTCATAGTTTATGGTGCATTGTAGTACCTCCCATGTCAAATCTCATCCGTTTATTGCTCTATAATCTTAGAGTAACCATCCTCAATCAATACCCTTATGCCACTTTTCAAGTTCCCCATTCTTGAGAACTCTCAATACTTGTTATCACTTGATCTTCCAACATCATCTCAACCCTCCATCCAATTCTCCCCTTTTCTATAAATTGGAGCTTATCCTAGTCATTTATATCAATCACATGAATTCAATGTTATGTTTTTAAAATTTGAGCATGGATCTATAATCAAACTAGGCTAAACTATTCTTTGAGTGCAATTGGAATATTAGCATAGATGTTTATTTGATGTTTTATGTTATTAAATTATAAATTTTCTCAATCTTAAAAATTTGTTGGTTATTATGATACTTCAATTTAGTTCATTCTATATTTTTTATTGATATCACTATTATTTACACAAAAATAATCTGGTATAAACTCAAAATAACCCTCTACAAATCCAAGTAAATACACCTAGGAATTTCTATCAACTTATAGACACATGTTCATAGAAGCATAAAAATATACTAGTCCAAATAAGATAAAATTTTAATATTATACTATTTAATAACCTGATCTAAATAATTACTTAATTTATATTATTGCAAACGACATTATGAATATTCAACTAAAAAATACATAACTAAGAATCTATAGTTAGTCATAGCAACCTATGTCTAATTAAAGTGAGTCAAAGATTTATATTATTCAAATCAAATGTCAATTACAATATCCAAGTTTGACTTGGCTCATAGGCCACATAGTCAATACAATGGAATAATTTTACATCAAGGTTACATTATAGACTGAAGTAGTACTTTAAACATCTAAGATTTCTCGACACTCACCTCCACTAGTGAATGAGAACATGGTTGAAGTGTTTTATCATCCAACCATGAAGCTTACACTTCCTCGAAATTCTCCCAACTTGAAAAATATCCAACCCTACATAGAAAGTCTAGCAAGAGAATAGTCTGCAAGGTGGAATCTAGTGTGTGTCCATACATCAACATGAATTTATATCTACAAGTTAGAAAAGACAATGAAAGACCTATGCTAAGAATGGAAAAGAGTGATATCATAAAGTGTATACATACATAATGAACTAATTTCTTGGCCAAGCAGAAAAAATATTGTTTGCAACAACAAACAATAGGTTTTGGTAAAGAAAAAACCTATACTCTCTAATCTCCATTTTGACACTTGTCCTAGAAGGTAACTTTCTACACATAATTATTTCTTAATAGCCATATACCCTCTAGAAGAATCTACCCTGAGGTGCTCTAGTCTACTTATTAAGAGAATATTATTTACACACATATCTTATATAGAAGTAATTCCATCTACTTATTCCTCATTAAAAAAATAACCAAAAAAATGATTAAAATAAAACTGCTCAATACATTAATCAGTCATATCATACACATGACCTATGATTACATTCGATGTAAATCATTATTCATTTAAGAATGAATTCAATAAGTAACAAAAGAAGGTATGTCACAAGTATGTGTATGTATATAAACAAAGTTCTATGTGCATACACATATATGTGCCAGCTTATGTTATTGATTTTTGCATATGTTATGAAATAAAAACCATTAAATAAGATTGCTATAATTTAAATAATGTTCTATTTGACATTTCATTTGTCAGAGATTCAAGAAATAAATGCACTAAAACAAGTCTATTTTAACAGTTTCTCACATACTATTGTGTAATTTGTATCAAAACAAATTTGTCATACTCAAAGGATATTATTTACAAATAAAAACTCACTGTTTATAATAGAATGGTGTTGTTTACAACTAAAAATTTATAGAATGATGTTGTTTGTAAATAAAAACTCATTGTTTATAATAGAACGATGTTGTTTCAGCTAAACAATTACAAAATGATATTGTTTACAACTAAAAAATCACAATTTATAATAAAACAATATTGTTTACAAATAAACACATATTGTTTATAATAGAACGATGTTGTTTATAGCTAAATAGTCATATTTTATAATAAAATGATGTTTTTTTTCATTAGTCAATTCTATTGGCAATAATTAAAATACTTTATTATAATCAATACAATACTGATTATAGCATTACAAAGCTATTTATCTCCAAATAAAAGTTCACAAAATACTTAGCCAATATGACCCTTTTGTCAGTTTTTAGCTAACTATTTTCTATGAGTTCATCAATGCTATATCATTTTGTTTAAGCAATAAATTAAAAAATACTAATGTCTTTTTGTGAAATTGATGAAAACTAAATTAAATTCTTGTCATTTCCAATCTCTTATCCATTGGGACAATTTTATCAGTTGTTTCTAAAGAGACCCAAAATATAAGAGTGACTACAATAGTTTTGAACTTAAAGTAGTATCATTCTAAGAATGACTAACAATCATGAGATTTATTAGATCTTTACTACCATTGAAAACATTGGCCGATTCTTGAAAAAAGGTTGATAGTCATCTTACCAATTTGACATTCGTTCGATGAACCTATTCTTGACATAATTTTATGAATGATTAATGTAAAAATATACATACTAGTAAAGTCATTTTGTGAGTGTGTCTCACATGCAAAGAGTGTGGAGAATCATTTAGGGTGCAAACAAATTTATGAGCATCAAAGACTCTGATCAATCTTAAGGATTGTCGCCACATAATAAAAATGAAGAATGTGTTTGTTTCCCTAATATTTGAGGAGAACGATCTTCAACCATTTTAGTAGTGACATGAAATATATGTCATCATTCCTATGAATGATGGAAGCAATATTCATGCCCCATTTTGGGCCTTTCAGTTGCTTGGACTAGCCGATAGTAAAATAAACATCACAAAACTTTAAGAATATAGTAGCAAGATAAAATATATATATTTCCCTCTAAGGTAAATGATGGTGATTCCATATCATTCAAGAAAAAATTATTTTAGTTATCGAATTACATGTGATTACACTTGAAAAGGGTTAATATTTTACATGCAAGATAATAGTACTATGGTGATATAAGGAATCACATACATGACATAGCCAAGGTCAATGATGCCACTAAAAGGAAATTCTAACTATTCATACATTCTTTTGGGTATGAAATAAATAGCGATAATGCAGAGAATGGGTATCATGTGGAATTAAATAAAGTCAACATCAAGAAAGAAAATGATAGCTTCCAATATTTGTTGGCATACGGCTAAGGTGATTGCCTTGTAAGTGTTGTCATTGATGGCAACCCAAGTCATGCAACTCAAGTCTTACATCCCATAGTGTAGCACAATTTGGCTCCTATCGACAGAACATAGTAAAGAACAAGGGATCCAGTAAAAGGCATTAAAGGTTATCTAGTCATTCCACCAGACAGATATTTTGGGTTGTGGATCTCTAAGAAAGGTATAGTAATGCTTGTAGTATCTTGGTACTAATGCACACTCACTGGAAAGTGATCTACAATATACAATGTACTAATTTTTTAATTATCTATGCTAGAAGGCCGACCTGACAAAGATGGAATTCATGGATGTATAAGATAAAATTAATTATAAGTCTCCATATTGGATTAAGTGTTATTTGGGTCCTCTCTTTTTCTTAATTGACTCTAGAGGATGCACATAAATATTTTTTTGTGGATCTGGCCGATAAGTTAAAAGTAACTTAATGTTTATTGAAGCTGATTTTTGGATGAGTAAGTCATTGATTGAAGATATATATAAGAGATTGTTTTTATCATTTAAGTATGCATGCATGGTGTTTGAATATGAAGAAGTATGAATTTAAACATCCAATAGAGAAGTAATGTGAATTTGATCATAAGTGATGCAAAGAGAAACAAATAGCAAAATAGGGCAGACCATAGTATAAAGTCAGAAAGAAGATCTTGAATAAGATCCATGAGCTTTAATAGAACTGTTACTTGGCATGATTAGATTCTATTATCTCAGTTCACCCCTTAGATGGTTTTAATCTGAATTTTGTAGGCAGTAAGACTTTTTCTTTTGAGCAGTGAGCTCTAGGAAGTGCGCCTGAATGCAAGTTCATTCCTTTTATAAACAATGATATTTTGAGTACTCAAATTGTGGAATAATCTCCACCATGGTTTTTCCCCTAACAAGGTTTCCACAAAAAAATCTATGTCATGGTGTTGCATATGCTTACTTTTAATACATACATATTTTCTTTAATACAAAGGTGAAATAGTTTCATGCTTTGAATGAATGGAGTTTGAATAATTGTTGAACATTGATTTACCCCACACCCCCCCCCTCTTAGTGCTCCCTTGAGTCAAACAATTGGTATCAGAGCTAGTTCCTCTGGAGAATTTTTGCAGCTTGAGGTGGATCTTGAAATTTGATGGACTTTGGTAGTCTTCAACAATAACTTATGGTAGATCTTGATGACCTTGACTAGTCTAAAGAAGAAGCTCAATGATTGAAAGAAAATCTTAGATATGCAAAGAAATTCATTCAGTCATTGAAGGATCAAATAGTTAAATCTAGAGTGAAGAGGAAAGATCTCTGTGATTAGAAACAACATAAGGAGAATGAATATGTGAATGATTCTTACCTAAATCAAACCTTGAAGGAGATAACTGAAGAATGTGAAAATATTTCTAGAGACAACAAAAACCTAAAACATTAGATGGAATCTATGATGATGAAGATTACTAAAGAGATAGAAGAAAGGAAGAAAAATGAAAAAAATCTTCCTCATACCCTAAAAGAGAAATCTGATGAATGCAATAGAATGAGTGGAAAATTCACTCAGCTGAAAAGTGAATTGCAAAAATCCAGAAACAATGAAGAAGAACTTGGTAAGAAGATTACTACTCTTAGGCATGATATTTTCATTGCAAATGAATTAAAATAAATGTTTAAGATTAGTTCAGTAAAACTTGATGAGCTAACTCAAGGTTAGAAGAGTGAAAATGATAAGAGAGGTCTTGGATATGAAAAAGGAAAAAGTTATAGATTAGGACAAAAGAACTTCAGACATAAAATAAATGGAAGGTATCTGGTAAGACAACCTAATGCAGACAAATTTAATGGATATTGTTTTTCTTGTAATAAGTTTTCTCATATGGTTGCTCATTGTAGAAGTAATTTGAGGTCAAAATTTTTATCATTCTCTGGTCAGTGTTTCAATTGCAAAAATCCTGGTCATAAATCAACTGAATGGAGAAGAATGCCAAGTCACTCTATTGATAGAAGAAATGTTGAATTTAATGCATGTGGGAATTTTGCGCATATTTCTAATCAATGCAAATTAAGAAGAAACCAATGGAATGGACAAAGAAACATTATGTGCTATAATTATAACAAGTATGGTCATATTGCAAGTTTTTGTAGAAACAAAAACACTAACAGAAGGGGTCCGATAATCAAAGACAAAAATTTAGAAAAAAATGAGAAAGGAAAAGAAAAGATAACTACGGATGATATCAGAGATTAGATGAAGAAGACATGGGTAAAGAAAAATTATTATGATGCTAGAAATGATTCCATGCCGGAACCTGCTTCTAGTAATTCTTTCAGTAATTAATTTCAGGCCACTGGCCTAGGGGGAGTCCTACAAGAAAAAAATCCCTCCCCTATCTATGGATGGTACCGAAATGTAGAGATTAGTCAAAAAGATGCACTCACAGTGTACAAAAGTTTTGGATGAATTTAGCAAAGGAAATTCAATAAATTTGTAGGTCTACAGAAGTTTTTTTTGTTGTTGCTTAGGAAAACAAAGTCTCTAGAAAACTTAGGTTAAATGCATTTATTGCACATTTGTGGGATATAAAATTCAAGTCTTAGCCATCATTTTTCACTTTTAATTATACAAAATCAAAGGAGGAGAGCACTTGATAGGTGGATTTCAGAGCAACAAAATTGAATTCATTGACAAATCTTGGAAATCATCAAGTACTTTGAATCATTCTTGAATTCTTCATATTTCGGTGTGTAGTTACAAACCCTAAATTAAAATGGAAAAAATTAAAGGTTTGATCACATTAGATGAATACAATAGTGCAAAGATCAGATCTATGATGAATTTATTGCTTCCTAATGAATTAAAACAATTGAGAAAATCCAAGCATGGAAGTCTAGATATATGGAATGAGTTTTCATACCTTGAGAATGCAAAATTCATAAAATTCATATTAAGAATACTACATGGTGATGTTTTAACTCTTGAAAAACCTTATATCATCTCAAAAGATGCAATTCAAAAATTAACTAGTTTTTGCAAAGTCGGAGATGTTCCTAGAAATAAATCTATCAGGAACAAAGAGGTTGAAACCCTAACTAGAATAATTAGAGATCAGAGAGCTCTGCTAATAGAAAAAATCAAGAATCTCGTTACAAAGTACATTGCACATGGGATAACCTATAAAATATTCTACTAAAATTGGGAAGGAGCTACATCGGCTGGCACAATATACATTGCTTATAAAATGATATTTGATGGCCAAGACTTTGACCTATGCGGATTGTTAAAAGATCTAATGATGGAGAACATTCAACTGACAAAGGAGTTAGGATATTCATTTAGGTTTTGTACTCTAATTATATATCTAGTTATGTATTTTCTGAATTTGTTGCCAAAAATCAACAATGTAGAATAGAAATTAGATAAACCGATATGCACCCAAATTTACTCTTATTCCAAGCGTTTGTCTAACGAGGATTCAAAATTTGAAATTTTTTGTAAGAATGTTCTTGTAAAGTGTGGATTAGTCAATATTTCCCCTCTAGTAAGGATAATGGAAGTTGGTTCCACTTCTGGTAGCACTGATAAAGGATAAAAAAGAGGATAGGAAATCATTGAATACAACTCTTCAAAAAGAAAAATTCCTAGGATTGAGGGAAAAGGGAAAGAAAAAGAAATTGTAGAAATTCCAGATGAAGAATCTGACAAAGAACCTGCTCAAATCCACTGGAAAATGAAACTGGTCAAGAAGAAGGTAGTGAGGATGAAGAAGATCTGTCAAAAGAAAAGCTACAATAGCTTATCCAAAGTGCAAGTGGTATGCAAAAAATTACAAGGTTATGGTCAGTCAAACCATCATACGATCATGAGTTGATTTTGGAAGTTCTAAATGCTCATATTGAGCATTGTAAGATAATATTGGAAAGTCTAAAGGATATTATAATTGAAGAGATGATTGAGTGTAGAAAAGAATCAATGGGCTTTGAAGACAAAGGCAAAGAAGAAAGTTAAATTATCTCACTTGAAGGAATAATTCAAGCTATCCCTTGCCAAGCTAAAGAAGAAAATGAATGAGTTGAGACATGCATTAAATCTACCATAGGAATCTACAACTATTGTGTTTGTTGGCCCCATGTAGTTAGCAATTACAAGGAGAAGTTGGATCAGATTGAGACAAAATTGAATGACATTGGCAAAAGCTTTGACATGTCTCAGGATCTAGATGGTATTATCAGGAGAAGAATCTGGAAGTTATAGATAGTTCAAAAAAAAATTTAACTATCCAAGAATGTTCTTGTAGAAACCTTTTGGAAGGTAAAATACTTAATTGAGTTCCAGCTGGAGCAGTTGGTGGAAATTCTAAAAAATGGTGAAAAATTGGATGAAGCAATCACAATTCCTGAATCTCTCATTGAGATTATAAACAAAACTTCCAAGAATAATATCTTGATTATTAGAATTGGAATTGGAAATGATGGTTGGAAGAAGTTTCTTTTGAAATTGAATAAAAAAATAAGATAATTTTCTAAAGATAGCAACAAATTGTTTTCAAGTTTTTGAAATTTTTATCAAAGGAGTATAGCTATAAACGTATATGTGCTAAATTTTTTAAGAATTGATGATTTTGAACACGTGTTTTGTCATGTTTTGGAATATGGAACCCATGATTTTTCATTGATGTCAAAGGGGGAGAGGATATAGTGAAAAATTCCTTATAAGGGGAGAGAATGCCTTATGAATCTCGGGGGGAGTAAGTGTAGCAAGCAGCTTGGCAATATATCTATAATGATTTCTGACACTTAGTCATTTTTCACTAAGTGTTTCCATCAATGCCAAAGTGGGAGATTGTTGGCATATGAATAATTTGATTGGATGGTAAGTGTTGCCATTGATGGCAACCCAAGTCATGCAACTCAAGTCTTGCATCCCATATTGCAACACAATTTCAGCTCCTACCGATATAATAGAGTAAAGAATAGGGGATCCGATAAAAGGCATAAGAGTTGATCTATTCATTCCACCAGACATATATTTTTGGTTGTGTATCTCTAAGGAAGGTTTTTTAAGGCTTTTAGTATCTTGGTACTAGTGTACACTCACTGGAAAGTGATCTACAAGATACGATGGACTAATTTGTTAATTATCTATGCTAGAAGGCCGACCTGACAAAGATGGAATTCATGGATGTATAAGATAGAATTAAGTATAAGTCTCCATGTTGGATTAAGTGTTATTTGGGTCCTCTCTTTGTCTTAACTAAGTCTGGAGGATGCACATAAAGATTTTGTGGTGGATCTAGCTGACAAGTTAAAAGTAACTTAATGTTTTATGAAGCTGACTGTTGGATGAATAAGTCTTTGATCGTGGATATATATAAGAGATTTTTTTTTCATTTAAGTATGCATGCATGGTGTTTGAATATGAAGAACTATGAATTGTGAGATCCAGCAGAGGATTAATGTGAATTTGATCATAATTTATGCAAAGAGCAACAAAGAGTAGAATAGGGGAGAGCACAGTATAAAGTCAAAAAGTAGATCCCGAATAAGATCCATGAGCTTCAGTGGAACCGTTACTTGGCATGATTAGATGCTATTATATCAGTTCACCCCTTAGATGGTTTTAATCTGAATTTTGTAGGCAATAATCCTTTTTCTTTTGAGCAGTGAGCTCTAGGCAGTGTGCCTAAATGCAAGTGCATTCCTTTTATAAACAACTGTACTTTGAGTACTCAAATTATGGATTAATATCCACTGTGGTTTTTACCCTAATAGGGTTTCCACGTAAAAATTTGTGTGTCATGGTGTTGCATATGCTTACTTTGAATACATAGATATTTTCTTTAATGCAATGGTTAAATGGTTTCATGCTTTGAATGAATGGAGTTTGAATAATTGTTGAATACTGATTCACCCCCCTCTCAATGTTCCCTTGAGTTCAACAATATCTAGCAATGAAAAATCACTCATAATCAACAACAAACAAGATATTACCTCTATTCACAACTTTTCTTGGCTTGTCCCCTTCCTTTTCTAGTGATTTGGTGCCTTTGCTTGCTTTTTTCCCCCAATTTTCTTGATGCCACCTTCAATTCCCAACCAAATTGTATTATTTTGTTAGCAAATTATAAATTGCACATTTCCCCTTACTTGTCTATAGTATCATGGGTCATTTCACTCATAAATTTCATTAATTCGACCTCCTCCCACCAGTTCAAATTTGAATCTTTCCTTAAATTGGGTATAGGCCACAACTTCTGAATATTTTCTCATGATTTTTTAATTAAATTCCATTAGTTTGATATTGATAATATCAATTTCAAATTAGATTTCTACGAAATATAAATATATATGTATATATATACCTTATATATATTTTTTTATTTTTATATTCATATTCATTCTCTCACACATGTGCGTTCTTCAATATATATTCACATGTATATACATGTGTATATATATATATATATATTCATTTTTCATATAAATGTTTCCATGTTCATATTTCACATTTAAATAAGAATGAACTTTTATTTTCATTTTGAACAATAATATTTAAATGCATAAGTTTTTCTTTTTGAAATACATACATTCATTCACATGTTAAGTCACACTTTTATTTTTTTAAATTCTCAAACACATAATCAAGATAGAAAGTTAAATAAGTATTTCACATGTATTTCATTTCAGAATTATATATTTTTCAATCACCATATTATTTCAGTTAGCTCAATATAATTTCCTATACAAATTTTCAAATGCAATCATCATGCTTTTTGTGGTGTGTGCACCCAGATTCCATCAATCCTACTATTTTCTCTGGCTAAAAAATCCTACTTCAACCATGTTATTTTACTTCAACATATCACCCTACAATTGCACACACTTGAACTTGCAAAATTCATCAGTAGCATTCAATTCTTGATAAAATATAAGATAATTCAAAAATATCACATAGTCAATGACGGTCAAATTCTTTCAATCTTTTCAAAAATATCAAAATTTCCATTCAACATATTGAATTTCCTTAATAATTCAATATATCATATTATAATTAAAAATGTAATAAATTTGGGTTATGAAATACTAAGAAACTATGCACATAACTACTCCTAAATTGCAAAAACCAATTACACAATATAATGAAATCCATCCATCTTTTCTCATCATAGACTATGAAATAATTATCACACATAACTATTCATAAAGTTCCAAATTTCTCAACACAATGCAAGTTCCTCATGATACCCTAAGTAAAAAAAATATAGTAAACTAATAGAGTAAAAAATTATACATGCATTTTACAAATATATTGATTAAGTTATAATTCAATTAACCATTAGATTAATGTGGGGAATTTTAAATTAGAAAATTAGAAATAAATAAATAAATTATCAACCCAAAATACTATAATCTATTGAATAGGTCCTATAAAAGAAGATAAAAATAATGCATTGGTGCATTCATCAAGAAAGGAGAAAGTCTTACAAGGTTCTAGGATGGCTACAAAAGAGACAACATGCTAATGCCTTAGCATGAGGTATGATAGTATCTTAAAAATTACTTTACTATATAGGGAAGGTTTGGTAATGTGCAAAAGTATCATTTCTCTCTCTTTGAAAAATTAAGGAATCAAAAATATATGTTTCTCCTTCTACATCATGATATCTCAGGAAACTTTAATTATTAATAAAAAAATCCTCCACACTAAGGCTTAATCCTGTTGACACAGAATTTTGCATGTAGCAGCAGTCTCATGGGAAAATTAGCTATTGGAGGACATTGTGCACTAGCTAAGTGACCTCTAGGATTTTATCGAAGTTCGCTCTTCGTTTAGTGGGGGGAGGTAAAAGGTTAGAAAGATAGCAAAAATATAAAATCTACACTATGGGTGGGTGCATGGAAATGGGTAGCAATTCCGTGGACACCCTCAAAAAAAAAGTTGAAAACCATAACGCGAGCATGTTATAACATGAGTGCATTATAACACACTTGTGATATGTCTTCTGTTAAACCTAGGTAAGGTCTCGACGGCTAAAACTACAAATAGATAATGTGAGTGCATTATAATGCACTCACGTTATTAACTGTTAAAAGAAAAAAAAAAAATGCACATCTCTCATTTGCATTTCAACTAGTCTTTTTGTTGTACCCACGGCCAAAACCCCCAGAATATCGCACTCGCATTCTAGGAGGAGAATTTCTTCACCAAGAATCCCTATTTCTTCACAACAATGGTTCCACGATGACGAGTTGTAAGAGGTAAGGATTCTATGGTTTTTTTTTAATTTGTTAGTTTTAGGCTGAATTTGATATCTATTTGTTTGAATTTTTAGGAGATGCAAATCAACTTGCAAACCCTAAAAATCCTCAACAGGAAGACCAACCAAATCCCCAAGATCAAAATCAACCACAACATCAACCTCCTCCACCAATCACTCAACCCCCTCCTGGCACTCAACAAAATTTAATGAGTGAAATTAAGAACAACAAAAAACAAATTGAGGATTTGACCAATAGGTTGAGTGATCCAAATAGTTCAACCACAAAAAGAATGACCCTAGCAAATTCATTAAGAGATATGTTAATAAACGTAGGTTCAATTAGCAAACAAATAACTAGATGGGAAGATAGGAGGTAGGCGGCTAGGGACTATTATGCAAATAAAATATCATACAAGGATGTGAAAGATTTAAAAATTACAAAAGATGATTTGTGCTCATTATTCACCGACCCACTCACAATTCAAAATCTTACCCTCAATGTGAAGAGGTTTCCTATCCATTGGTGCCACCACCAATAGATGAAAGACCAGTTTTATGATAGGTGGTACATGGTCTTCGATTACCCACCATGCAACAATTGCAAGGTCCCACAATATTTCCTTAGGAAACTATACAGTGACTTCATATTGAAAAAAATCCCAAATTATTTTGATATGAGGGATTTTTAGGGGAGAGGTGGGGGGTCAGCTCAGGATAGACTTGGTGCACAGCTGGATCCTATGTGGCAAGGTAGACGAGATCTTGCTAGGCCACTTCATGAGCACATTGTTATGCCTTTTGTCGTGAAGGAAAGTGCTGATGTAGAGACATTGCAAGCAATCAAAACTTTGACCTATAGTGTCATCCATCATACTACCCCTATTCTACAGTGCCATCCAGGGGAGTCTTCCAGTGGTGGCCTTCGAACACATGCGAGTCAATCTTGTGGGGCTACTTGTTCACATGAACCCACCGACCCTCAAGAGACTAGTACGCAGGATCTGTCTTAAGCTATGAAGATGGAGAGGGTAGCTAAAAATTTTCATGAGGCATATGGAATTGATACTCAGGTAAAAGTTAGTGCATGTTTTCATTGAATTTGATTTATTAAATTTCGATTTTGAAATGCAAGATTAACTAAAAATGTTTTATGATTTTAATAAAATTGCAGGGTCACAGTGTTGAGATTGGATACATTGGCCCTCCACTAACCTATTTTTGCAGTACACCTATCGCTAGGGTATGTAACTAGTAAACAATTATAAGTTTATTGCATATTAATGGAATTGTTTTACGAATGGTAATTTAATATGCAATTTTGGATGTTGAATAAACTAATATTGGAGGTTTTGATGGAACACTTCCTAGTGGCGGTGGATTTACTCAAACCTTCATGCAGGTAATAGAATAAAGAGTTTAACTAATGAATCAAGTATTTAATAGATTTGTGTAGTTTATACATGCACATCATTGATTACGTTGAATAATTTTTTGTTTTATTTTCAGTTGTTGTGAGATGATACACCTTTGAATGTGACGAGGGCAATGGATATTGGTGTGACATCTACTACACAATCCTCAATGGCTCTCATAGAAGAGGTATGAGGCAAATTAGTAAATTTTAATTTACATTTGTTGTTATAGATGTTAGTTAGTGAAAAATCAAAACCATTATTGATTCACGTAGTTTTTTTCTATTTGTATGGTTTATATAGGACTTGAGCACGCCTGAGCATGGGCGTGAGGATATTTCCCTCATGGAGAGAGATTGTGAGATGGTTGTAAGTGATTATTTTGTCAAATATATCATTTTTTATAATGTAATTTATGTATATTCATGTCTTTACTTCTTATTGTAATAGTTAAAAATTCACCATGAACTAAACCCTAGGAGGAGTAGCAGAAGCACTCCATGAGCATAGCAAAAACAAGTGACAAACCTATCGCCATCCGAGAAAAAAGAAAAGGGAAATATTTTATTTTTTGCGCATGGAGAGAAATGACTTTTCATCTAGAGTCCTTTGTTGTATGCTTGCATGGTAGTTTTGTACATATTTTTTACTGGGCATATTTGACATTGTATGCCTAATGACATTCTCGTAAGCCTATATGGCTATTTTGTACATATATTTCATACCTATATCGACATATATTGATGTATTCCTACATGGCTATTTGGTTAATACAAATATCTTTTATCGATGATTGTCCATATTTGCATTCTAAATTGATGATTCAATAGATATGAGTTACGTGTATTCAAGTGTATACTTTACAACTTACGTGTATACTTTGTGAATTACGTGCATTCAAGTGTATACTTTGTGCCTTACATATTTTCATGCATATACCTTGTATTCGTGCATATACTTTGTTTTAATTTGTGTATACTATGTATTCGTGTGTATACTTTTTAGGCTTACGTGTTTTTGAGTACTTGTACTTCCCTTATTGACATGTACATGTTTGACTTATTCATGTGTATAATTATTAATTGGTTAGCCCTATCATTGATCTATGTCATCCTCAATGCATGATCCTTCAAATGGAGTAAGTACACCCTCAAGGTCAAAAGGAGTTTCACATGCATTCTTCCTAGGCTCATTTTGGTAGTGAAACCAAAAACCTCTTGCATCATTGAAACATTTTTTTTTTTTCCTTTATAGCAGGTTTGAAGCCATTATCATTCTCCATCATTTCTTCATGTATCCACTCCCCATTAATGGTTGTCTCATGACCTTCATGAAACCAAGCACTTATCTCATTTGTGATAGAAGAAATGTATGAAGATTTATCTTCCTCCTTATGAACCATTCATTATCATGAGAGATGGGTTCTTGTTAACCACTACTGATGAATCATGGGTCAATGAGTTTGACTTGATAGCAATATAACAATATTTATATATCTAAATGTGTTATTTCCTTCAACTAAAATTTGTGCTTATACTTATGTGATTGATGTATGTTTGTGTATGGGATCATAGTAATTTCTATTTGATGATGCTATTGTGTCTTTAAGGTTTATTTATTAAAGGGTGCATGAAACAAGTTTTAAATCCTTACAAATCTTTGAATTTCTTAGGTTTTTCTATTTGTCGAGTCTGGGCTCTGAGCCTGAGTCCAAGTCAAAAAATGGCTTGTCAAGTCCAAGGTGAGTCCTAGTCTTGTAACACTGGTGTGAACACATCGAGGAATAATGTATATGCCGATGAAGAGAGAACCCATCCTTGTTTCCAAACAAACCATGGTATAGATATGGTTGGTCGAGATAAAACATCACTCTCCTGGATAGTTCAAACAATAATATTTCATGGCTACAAACACACCTTCATTATGTGTGTTTTTGATCCTACTAAAGAAATGGTGGAACATGTTGTAGATCAAATATTGCAACCCTAAGTCCACAAGAAGGTTACTTGTTCCGATTTCCACAAATGCCTTTAAGATTTTTATCTTTCTTGAGTAATGTGAACTATTGATGTTATCTAGATCTTTGAAACTATTTGCAATCATGTGCAATACTATAGAAGCTAGAGATATATCTAATACTACAAATGAATACTCAATGGAATCCTGATAGTAATATCACAATTTGACACATTGTAGAAAATACCTCCTACTTATCAATTGATGAGCTAAAGGGGCTCCAGAATGAATGTTTCATAAGGCACAACACTTGTTGAAGGTTTTGAAAATGGAGTTGGAAGTTAAGTGGGCTTAACCTTGGGGAAAAAAGTTTGTGGTTAAGCACTTGAGCTGGAGTATACTGGAATGGGTGACCTCCCATGAAGGCCTAGTGCCTCACCTCTGTGAGAATCACTTAGATGCAATGAGTGCTAAGTGGGCCATTCAATATCATTTCAAATTTGTTGCTTTAAGGAACTTACAAATTTGCAACTTAAGACTCCTCCAATCTAAGGGATTGATCCATTGGAACATAGCTTAGAGTGATTCCATGTGTTTCATTGAAAAACAAGACCATGCCTAGCATAAACATACCTATTTGGACATGTTGGAACAATTCGCTTGGTCACACAAGTTGCAGAACGAAAGTTGCACCACTTTGCAACTTTGCACTGATTGCATTTAATGCTTTTTCCATCAAGTGAAAATCCAACACCACTGGAAAACCACTCCAAGATAGCCAAAACTGAGAGAGTTTTTGCAGATAGGCTAAATGTGATTCTATAGGATCAGGTGATAATCTTCTAAGCATCACGACATTTGAGTAATAGCATACTGAAGTTTGTAGCTATTTTGCACTTTGGAATCTTAAGGGATCAATCCGATTGAACATAGCTCAGAGTGATTCCACATGTTTTAGTGCGAAAAAATACCATGTCTAGTGTAAACATACCTATTTGAATGCATTGTAGCAGTTAGTTTGGTCACACGAGTTGCAGAGCAAAATTTGCACCACTTTGCACTACTTGAATTTGACACTTTTTCCACCAAGTGAAAATCTGTTGTCACGAGAAAACCACTCCAAGATAGACAAAATTGTGAGAGGTTTTTCTAGAGGGGCCCAATGCTTTTTTTTAGGATTAGATGAGAATTTTCTAAGTGTCATGGTATCCGAGTAATAGAATGCTGAAGTTTGCAGCCATTTTGCACTTTGGACCCTTAAGGGATCATTCCGATTGAACATAGCTCAAAGTGATTCCACATGTTTTAGTGAGAAAAAATACCATGCCTAGCATAAACATACCTATTCAGATGCATTGGAGTAGTTAGTTTGCTCACACGAGTTGCAGAACGAAAGTTGCACCACTTTGCAACTTTGCACTGCTTGAATTTGACACTTTTTCCATCAAGTGAAAATCTGCCACCATGAGAAAACCACTCAAAGATAGCTAAAATTGAGAGATATTTTTCTAGAGAGCCCCAACTCCTTTCTATAAGATCAAATGAGAAGTTTTGAAGTGTCATGGTATCCAAGTTCTAGCATGCTGAAGTTTGCAGTCATTTTGCACTTTGGACTCTTAAGGGATCGATCCAGTTGAACATAGCTCAGAACCATTCTACATATTTCGGTGTGAAAAAATACCTATTAAAATGTGTTGGAGCAATTAGTTTGGTCACATGAGTTGTAAAACAAAAGTTGCACCACTTTGTAACTTTGCACTGCTTGAATTTGACACTTTTTCCATCAACTAAAAATCCTCTGCCATGAGAAAACCACTCCAAGATAGCCAAAACCAAGAGAGGTTTTTTTAGAGGGGCCTAATGCCTTTCTGTACAATTATCCAAGAAGTTTCTAAGTGTCACAGTATTTGAGTACTATCATGTTGAAGTTTGCAGTCATTTTGCACTTTGGACCCTTAAGGAATCAATCTGGTGGAACATAGCTCAGAGTGATTCCACGTGTTTTGGTGTGAAAGAGGACCATGCCTAGCGTAAAAATACCTATTTGGACATGTTGGAATAGTCCACTTGGTTACACAAGTTGCAAAGCGAAAGTTGCAGCACTTTACAATTTTGCATAACTTGAATTGACACTTTTTCCATGAAGTGAAAATCTGCTGCCACGAGAAAACCACTTCAAGATAGCCAAAACCGAGAGAGGTTTTATAGAGGGGTCCAATGCCTTTTTGGAGGATGCGACAAGAATTTTTTAAGTGTCACAGTATCTAATTAATAGCATACTAAAGTTTGCAACTATTTTTCACTTTGGACCCTTAAGGGATTGATTTGGTGGAACATAGCTCAGAGCGATTCCATGTGTTTCAGTGCGAAAGAGGACCATGCATATCATAAAAATACATATTCAAATATTTTGGAATAGTTCACTTGGTCACACAAGTTGTAGAATGGGAGTTGCACCACTTTGCAAATTTGCAGTGCTTGCATTTGATGTTTTTTTCCATCAAGTAAAAATCTGCCGCCATGAGAAAACCACTCTAAGATAGCAAAAACCGAGAGAAGTTTTTCTAGAGGAGCCCAATGCTTTTCTATAGTTTTAGACGAGAAGTTTCTAAGTGTCATGATATCCAAGTAATAGCATGCTGAAGTTTGCAGCCATTTTGCACTTTGGACCCTTAAGGGATCGATCCGGTGGAACGTAGCTCAGAGTGATTCCACGTATTTCAGTGCAAAAAAAGACCATGCCTATCATAAAAATACCTATTCAGATGCATTGGAGTAGTTAGTTTTTTCACACGAGTTGCAGAACGAAATTTGCACCACTTTACAACTTTGCACTATTTGAATTTGTGTACATTCTCCCTAAGTTGCACTTAAGAGGGGGGTGTTGGTGTAGTTAAATATTTTGTACCTTGTCCTAGGTCATAATTACACCTTAGTTAAGTTTACTTAGAGGCCACATAGGAGTTGTTGGAGAATTTCTACTTTTGGTGGACTTATCTTCTTATTACTTTATCACCTCCACCTTTCATGGACATATCATGTGATTAGGTTTCCACCTTTTGTGGTAGATCCATTATTTATGGTGGTTATCATATTATCACCTTTCCACTTTAGGTGGAGTGATAGCTTTTCATTGTTGTCTCATATCATAAGATTACGACACTTGTCATAATCTTATGCACTCCTATGTTCTCACCTTGGCTATATAACCAAGGGGTCTCTCATTGTAAAATGAACCACATTAAAAGCAATTACATTATCATTGACATTGAATACAGTTTATTCTTGTCAAATAATTTTCTCTCTTCTTTGTGCTTTCTATTTGGTCCATAGATCTTGGCATCCATAGCCAATTCTAATATGGAATCAGAGCATGTTTGATTCTAACATAGTATCAGAGCGGGTTGGATGTCATTGGAGAGTATTTTTCTGAAGAGAAGTACTAGATTTGGGGAGGTTTCATTTTTGGTTTTTTTACTGCAGATTCATATTGGAGCTTGCTGGTGCAAATTTGAGCTCACCATTACATCCAAAAGGCTTGAAAAAGTTAGATTTGGCTTTTTATTCACTCAATTTGATCACCATTTGCATTTTTGACAAACAAGGGTTTGTTGAAAATTGTTTTTTATTGGAGCCACCATTATTTTTGCTTCAAAAATCCAGTTTTTGCTCATTTGTAGGAAAAATGATTTCTGGGTTCTGTAGCCAGCGTCGAAATTTGAATTGGGTATCTTTTAGATTTTGCATATCTTACACAGATATGGAGAAAATTGCAGTCTAAAAAATGTCAGGCGCCATTTTTCTCCTGGCTGAAGGTTAAAAAAAAATCAATTTTTCATCTTCTGCTTGTTGGATCAAAAAACGATTTCTGGGTTTTATTTATAGTATCAAAATATTTTTGGGTTTTTATTTTTATCTACAAAAAGTGAGTATATTTTCCAAAAATCAAATTAGAAATATACATTTTTGCTAGAAAACCCATTTCATGTAGACTAAATTCAGTTTTTTTGAAAAATTCATATTTTTTGGCCACAGAGTCCATTTTTGGCAAACGAGATATCAAAGGAAAGTTAGTTTCGAGCACTTCATAATGGTGTAGGCCATTTTTTTCAGATTTGGTCATCTACACAAATTTGAGGCTATTTTCATCATGGAGGAAAATGTGAACATTCATTAGTGCATGCATTATTTCTTTTTTTGTATGCATTAGGTTTGCATTTTCTCTTTATTTTATGCATGTTTTGCATATTCTCCTTTTACAATCATGGGGTATTGTAATAAATGAACTTATATAAAGTTTCATCATGAGGGCTTTTTGCATAATAATCTGATTAGAGTGTAGTTGCACTCTAATCTCATCTTCATATTGATGACAACTCGCATGAGTTGTATCTGGATTATGTTATTTCTTTTGGCCACATCTTGCTCATAACTTGACACATTTTGGTTCACGTTGGTTCACATCTTAGATTGACAACCTATGGTTAATGATCCCAAATCACATCAGATTCACATCGGGTCACATCTCAGTTTGAGGGTCATTTATTTGATGGTTAATGTTCCAAAACCTTCATGGTACTTGCCCCTATGGATCAGTTTTAGTCACAGTTTGGCATCAACATCGAGATACATAGCTTCCAAATTCTTTCATCATATCATTCCCTCTTATGAGGGGCATCATTTATTCATCTACTATTGTTTCATGGATTCTAGCGTTGTTCCAGTTTGTTAGTTTTTTAGTGTTCCTTGGCAATGGGTCTGCTGTTACTTTATCATGATTCCACCTTGAGTCAATCAGTGACTTGCATATGGTTTCAGTAGCAAACATAAGTATCTTTCCTTGTTTGTCAGATTGAGGATTCCAGTGTTACTCCACAGTGTACTTCTAGTGTTTCTCTTGCAACAGGTTATCTCATTGAGGGGGGGCTACCTTGTCTCTCTTTTACTTCTCTCTTATGGGGGGTCTTTTCCCTCACATGAGGTTTTTACCTTCTCATACATCATTGAGAGCATTTATATTTTTTATTTCATCTCTCTTTTGGGGAGGAGTTTTGTACCACTGGGTTTTCTCATTTTCTCCATTTGTGAGAGATTGCATTGCATTTGTACATGGGTACCTAACATGGCCTAGTTGTCGGGACCCATCTTGCATTGTTTGCATTTGTGTACATTCTCTCTAAGTTGCACTTAAGAGGGGGATGTTGGTGTAATTAAATATTTTGTACCTTGTCTTAGGTCATAATTACACCTTAGTTAAGTTTATTTAGGGCCCACATTGGATTTGTTGGAGAATTTTCACCTTTGGTGGACTTATCTTCTTATTACTTTATCACCTCCACCTTTCATGGACATATCATGTGATTAGGTTTCCACCTTTTGTGGTAGATACACTATTTGTGGTGGTTATCACATTATCACCTTTCCACTTTAGGTGGAGTGATAGCTTTTCATTGTTGTCTCATGTCATAAGATTACAACACTTGTCATAATCTTATGCACTCCTATGTTCTCACCTTGGCTATATAACCAAGGGGTCTTTCATTGTAAAATGAATCACATTAAAAGCAATTCCATTATCATTGACATTGAATACAGTTTATTCTTGTCAAATAATTTTCTCTCTTCTTTGTGCTTTCTATTTGGTCCATAGATCTTGGCATCCATAGTCAATTCTAACATGGAATCAGAGTATGTTTGATTCTAACATGGTATCAGAGTGGGTTGGATGCCATTGGAGAGTATTTTTCTGAAGAGAGGTACTAGATTTGGGGAGGTTCCATTTTTTATTTTTTTATTGCAGGTTCATATTGGAGCTTGTTGGTGCAAATTTGAGCTCACCATTGCATCTAAAAGGCTTGAGAAAGTCAGATTTGGCTTTTGGTTCACTCAATTTGATCACCATTTGCATTTTTGACAAACAAGGGTTTGTTGAAAATCGTTTTTTATTGGAGCCGCCATTATTTTTGCTTCAAAAATCCCATTTTTGCTCATTTGTAGGAAAAACAATTTTTTGCGTTTTGTAGTCAACGTCGAGATTTAAACTGGGTATCTTTTAGATTTTGCATATCTTACATAGATATGGAGAAAATTGCAGTCTAAAAAATGTCGGGCGTTATTTTTCTCCTGGCTGAAGGTTAAAAAAAAATCAATTTTTCATCTTCTGCTTGTTGGATCAAAAAACGATTTCTGGGTTTTATTTCTAGCATCATAATATTTCTAGGTTTTTATTTTTGTCTACAAACAATGAGTAGATTTTCCAAAAATCAAATTAGAAATATACGTTTTTGCTAGAAAACTCGTTTCCTGCAGACTAAATTCAATTTTTTTGAAAAAATCATAACTTTTGGCCACGGAGTTCATTTTTGGCAAATGAGATATCAATGGAAAGCTAGTTTTGAGCACTTCATAATGGTGTAGGCCATTTTTTCAGATTTGGTCATCTAAACAAATTTGAGGCTATTTTCATCATGGAGGCAGATGTGAACATTCATTAGTGCATGCACTATTTCTTTTTCTATATGCATTAGGTTTGCATTTTCTCTTTGTTTTATGCATGTTTTGCATATTCTCCTTTTACAATCATGGGGTATTGTAATAAATGAACTTACATAAAGTTCCATCGGGGGGGCATTTTGCATAATAATCTGATTAGAGTGTAGTTGCACTCTGATCTCATCTATAGAACATCTGTAAGCAACCTTTTACGAACTCTTGAGAATGTATACAATCATCACTAATGTAAAAATGGTACTCCCTCAATACCTTCTTGTGCTCATCTATACTATCAGATGCATAAATGAATGCTATGTTCACAAATATCGAAACATGTGTGGAGTTGTAATACTGTGACTGCACCTCATGTTGTGGTTGTAGTGTGTAATTCTCTACAAATTCAACCATCGATACTATGCTTCCAATTGGAAAGGTGTCCTTGCATAGCTTGAACTGTGTGTCCAACCATCAGGCTCTATGGGTATGCATTGCATACTCAGACAGTATACTATCACGAAATGTGGTCATAAATTTGTGCATTGGAATCTTCTCAATAACCAAATCACACATTTTTTCTTGAGACCCATCTTTTGTAGCATATTCCACTATTTTATACTTCTCGAACTCTACTAGTTTTTGTCCCACCTCATTTATGCTTTCCATATGTTGACATATTGGCATACACTGGAAGCCACCACAACGCTCGCATGAACCATCCAAGCATGTTTTCCTATAGAATATTTGGCCATCCTATATTTCAAATAAATTTTTTGACAAGAACTCTCTTGAAGATTTTGGTGGGGCTTCTATGCCACAATCCTGCAAAACATCGTTAGTATGAAAATCTAAACATATAGAATGATAAACATCATAATGGTTAGAAAAATCAATATGTAGTCTACAACAACAAGTAGTGTGTGTGTGATTTATCTTGACATAAAATGGTTTAAGTACAAAAAATCTTTGAGAAATACTAATTTGAGGATAATCATTTTCAAATTTCTGAAAAAATTGGGTTTGAGTCATCTCTAAAAAATTCTTTGGATGTGACTCACGATTCCGACTACCGATTCTCCTTCTTACCACATCCCTTTGATTTTAATATGGCCTTGTGTTATTCTTGCAATACTCTTCAATTAGTGTTCTCAAGGCTTCAACAACTTCTTTATCTTTTCATGATAGTCTCCCTAAGAATTCCCATAATTCATTTGTATCATTGCCCTGAATCCATTGCCACCTTTGAATGGCTCTTGATAAATTTTTTCTACTAATCCCCATTTTTTCACTAGTCTTTTTAATTAGGCGAGCTCTCTTTGTTTGACAACTTACCAAAGTCGATGTAATGACACATCAGGTGACATTACTATCCTTTGAATGTGAGGCCTTACCCACACTCTCATAAGCATCCATTAGATTCTTCACAATATTGTCTTCACTCGATGCATTTGATGTTCTCAACCCAAGAGTCTTCATGTTTTTCCTATACTTTACACCTCGCATCATTTCAACAAATAGTTGACATTTTGCAGTCTCATTTAGCCTTTCAAAAAATTGTTCCCAAATCTTATCAGCATATCTTCTACAAGTGCATTTTGAAATCTTACCTTCCATGTGCTGCAAAATCTCATTATCAATATTAATCAAATACTTTAGTTTTCTACACAAAATTCTTGGTGGTGTTCTCCTAGGTATGTACATCTTAACATTAGGAATTTCATCAATATTTAATTAAGGTGGGCTAGATTGCATACCTTCGATCGAGGGTGGAGAAGAAGACATACCTTGAGGTTCACATGGGAATGATGGCATACCTTCTTCATCAATTTTGTGTGATGATGTAATCTCAACTTGAGATGTGTTGGATGGTGTCCAACAATATTCACTTGCGGTAAATGGTGTCCCTCCATATTCACTTGCATTAGATGGTGTCTGTCCATATTCACTTGTGCTAGATGGTATCCCTCCATATTCACTTGTTCTTAATGGTGTCCCTTCATATTCACTTGTCGTAGAGGGTGTGTCTCCAACTATGGTATCTGAATCTGCCTTACGACAATGCTTTCACATTTGTGCTTGTTGTGCTACCAATTCCTGTTCTCTTTTTGACGATTGAGGTTCCTCTAGAATCGAGTTTTTTTCATCAATCATTTCCAATTTCTTCTTTTTAGGATATGCCGCCACCCGAACTCTCTCCTTTTCTTTCAAGGTTTTTTCCTCTTTGTTTGTTAGTTTCCTCTTTTTCTTTTTCTTTGGAATGGCGGATAATTTTGTCTGTACCATGGTAATGGGACAAATATTAGTTTCTAAAAATGTGTTGAAGGATTGGTCTATGTAATGAAATTTTGACCTTGTGCAAGGTATTTTGAAGATTTTTGATTCTTTGGAATGGTCTGGGAAGGCCCGGGTATTGGAGTTTCTATAAACCCTCCCTCTTTGCATTGAAAAATAGGGGTTTTTGTATTGGAAGCCTAGTTGAGTGGGTAAGGTCCTAAGACCTAGAAATTATCTTGTTTTGAGACCTAATTAAAGACTTTTTTTGGGTTTGGAAGTCTGTTGTGAAGATCTAAGGGTAGTTCCTTTGTAAAATTGACCTACTTGGAGGCCTAAAATAGTGAAAAAGGTCAGTTTTCTTAATGTTGTACCAAAGGAGTCATGTTATGGGTTAAGGTATGTCTTGCAACTCTGAAATTGGTGCTACAATCATTCTTTTATTTTCTTGGTCTTTTCAAAAGTTTTGGGGTTAAGGGCCCAAAACTGGTTTTGGACACTAACTAGATTCCAAGGGTGAAATTTGGGAAATAATGTTTTTGTTTGTTGTACAGCTTGGAGGAGTGTTGGGATTGGTCCATTATGCCTTTTTAATCTTCTTATATTTCTCTTGAAGGCAAGTTGACATATTAAATGGTTTTGGGTCCTCTAACTCTGCATCAAAAATGAGTATCACAGTTTGAAGTGTGTGCATGGTTTGGGAGATACATGTGACAGTTTGTAGATGCTTGGCTACTAGTAATGTGGACAGTGAGCAAAGGAACTATGTTTTTGTGTAAGGGAAGACATTTGAAAGGTTTCATTTTTCTTGTACTAACTCAAACAAAGATTTATTAAGCAAATCATGGTTTGGTTGTGCCTTAAGAATTATAGTTTGTGTTTGTAAACAATGGTGCCATTATAGAAGATTTAAGACAACTTGTGAATGACATAATCATTGGTTGATGTTTTGAGGAACCTAGTTCATTGTAATCAGTTATTTTCAATATTTTCAAGGTTTTTTGAAGGTCCTTAAGGAATTGGGAACTCTTAATCCTAATTTTAGTATACGAATCAAATATTTTGTGAAGGGAAATATGGTTGAATAAGTGTGTCAAGAAAGGTGTTGATTTCTTCCTTTGTACTACATCAATTTGTGTTGAGGTATTGAAAGGTGTTTGGACCCTTTAGACAAATGGGGAACACTTGGAGTTGTCTGAAACGATGAATTTTCATGAATGGTTCTAAATTTATATAATTGGCAAGTGTAAAATGGTAATTGGCAAGTGTATATAATTGTGTATATAATTTGGTAATTTAAAATGTGCATTGACAACCTAAGGTTATAATGACAAACAAAAATGAAAGCAAGCCATAATAGAATGAAAGAAAATATGTAAAGACTTCACATACCTGAAAAACCATACTTTCAAATGCAAGAGTTCAACCCGATTATGTAGCCTTAGCTTCTTCTTTCTTCAAACTCCATAAAAATTTGAAGTTTTCAAAAGCTTGTTCCCTTCCACACTTTAATTGTATATCAGTTTTCAATGGAATTCAAAATTCAATTGATATTATATGTCTTTCAACATGGAAACTCTTCTATTTCATACAAAGGTGGTAAAAAGATCATGGAAAAGGTGATGGAATGTGAAAAATATGCTTGCACACTTTACAGCATCATCAAAAAGCTATTTTTTGTCAGAGCACGCGTAGAACCAAGGGAATATGCAGACCGTGGGCTTTCAAATCATGGGTATATAGATTTTTTTACTATTTTAGTGGAGTAAAAAATGTGCTCGTGCTATAACGCGCACACGTTATGTGAAATTTGGTTTTCTTAGTATATTTTTGAGAGTATATGAGTTTCTGAGAGAGTGGAAGGGAGAGATGGGGAGAGCAGGAGATAGAGAGGCAGGGAGAAGGGGAGAGTGGGAGAAAGAGAGAATGGGAGGGAGAGAGGGAGCGATTGGGAGGGAGAGAGGGGGAGAGTGGGAGAAAGAGAGTGGAGAAGGAGAGAAGTAGAGAGTGGAGACCAGAGAGTGGGAGATAGAGAGGGAGGGAGAAGGGTGAGAGTGGGAGAAAGATAGAGTGGGAGGGAGAGGGTGAGAGAGTGGAAGATAGAGTGGGAGGGAGAGAGAGGGAGAGTGGGAGATAGTGAGGGAGGGAGAGATGGTGAGAGTGGGAGAAGGGGAGAAGTGAAGAGTGGTAGATAGAGAGGGAGGGAGAGATGGTGAGAGTGGGAGACAGGGAGAAGTGGAGAGTGGGAGATAGGGAGGGAGGGAGAGATGGTGAGAGTGGGAGAAAGATAGAGTGGAGGAGAGTGGGAGAAAGAGAGAGTGGGAGGGAGAGAGGGGGAGATTGGGAGATAAAGAGGGAGGGAGAGAGGGGGAGAGTGGGAGAAAGAGAGAGTGGGAAAAGGGGAGAAGTGGAGAGAGGGATACTAGGAGAGTGTGAGAGAGTGGGAGATAGAGAGGGAGGGAGAGAGAGGGAGAGTGGGAGATAGAGAGGGAGGGAGAGATGGTGAGAGTGGGAGAAAGATAATTCATCAACCCTCAACCCTCAACCCTCAACCCGTAAACCCTAATCCCTCAACCCCTATACCCTCTTAATCCCTCAACCCTCAAACCCTAATCCCTCTACCCTCAACCCTTAAACCCTAATCTCTCAAATCCTCTAACCTCTACCCTATAACCTATTGATCCCTCATCCCTAAACCCTAAACCCTAATCACCTATACCCTCTTAATCCCTCAACACTCAATCCTCAACCCTGAAAACCTAATCTCTCAATCCCTATACCCTCTCAATCCCTCAACCCTAATCCCTCAACCCCTATACCCTCTTAATCCCTCAACCCTTAAACCCTAATCCCTCAACCTTTAAACCCTAATCCCTCAACCCCTATACCCTCTAAATCCCTCAACCTTCAATCCTCAACCCTTAAACCCTAATCCCTCAACCCCTCTACCCTCTTAATCCTTGAACCCTCAACCCTCAATCCTTAAATCATAATCCCTCAACCCCTATACCCTCTTAATCCGTCAATCCTCAACCCTCAACCCTCAACCATTAAACCCTAATCCCTCTACCTTCTTAATCCCTCAACCCTAAACCCTTAAACCCTAATCCCTCAACCCCTATACTGTCTTAATCCATCAACCCTCAACCCTCAACCCTTAAACCCTAATCCATCAACCCCTATACCCTCTTAATCCCTAAACCCTCGACCCTTAAACCCTAATCCCTCAATCCCTATACCATATTAATCCTTAAACCCTCAACCCTAAACCCTTAAACCCTTAAACCTTAATATCTCAACCCTTAAACCCTAATCCCTCAACCCCTATACCCTCTTAATCCCTCAACCTTCAATCCTAAACCCTTAACCCTAATGCCTCTACCCCTATACCCTCTTAATCTTTGAACCCTCAACCCTCAACCCTTAAATCTTAATCCCTCAACCACTATACCCTCTTAATCCGTCAACCCTCAAACCCTAATCCCTCAATCCTCAACCCTTTAATCCTAATCCCTCAATCCCTATACCATCTTAATCCTTGAACCCTCAAACCTTACCCCTTAAACCCTAATCCCTCAACCACTATACCCTCTTAATCCCGAAACACTCAACCCCTAAATCCTAATCCCTCAACCCCTATACCCTCTTAATCCCTCAACCCCTATACCCTCTTAATCCCTCAACTCTTAACCCTCAACCCTCAACCCTCAACCCTCCACCCTCCACCCTCAAACCTTAAACCCTAATCCCTCAACCCCTATACCTTCTTAATCCCTCAACCCTCAACCCTCAACCCTCAACCCTCAACCCTAATCCATCAACCCCTATACCCTCTTAATCCTTGAACCCTCAACCTTCAGGCATTAAAGCCTAATACCTTAACCCCTATACCCTTTTAATCCCTCAACCCTCAACCCTTAAACCTCAACCCTTAAACTTTAATACTGCAACCCCTATACCCTCAACCCTTAAACCCAAATTCCTCAAATCCTATAACCTCTAACCTATATCCTATTAATCCCTCATCCATAAACCCTAAACCCTAAACCCTAATCCCCTATACCCTCTTAATCCATCAAACCTCAACCCTCAACCCTTAAACCCTAATCCCTCAATCCCTATAACCTCCTAATCCCTCAACCCTCAACCCTGACACCCTAATCCCTTAACCCCTATACCCTCTTAATCCCTCAACCCTCAAACCCTAATCCCTCAACCCCTATACCCTCTTAATCCCTCAACCTTCAATCCTCAACCCTTAAACCCTAATCCCTCAACCCATATACACTCTTAATCCTTGAATCCTCAACCCTCAACCCTTAAATCCTAATCCCTCAACCCCTATACCTTCTTAATCCATCAACCCCCAAACCTTAAACCCTAATCCCTCAACCCCTATACCCTCTTAATCCTTCAACCTTCAATCATCAACCCTTAAACCCTAATCCCTCAACCCCTCTACCCTCTTAATCCTTGAACCCTCAACCCTTAAACCCTAATCCCTCAACCACTATACCCTCTTAATCCATCACTCAACCCCTAAACCCTAATCCCTCAACCCCTATACCCTTTTAATCCCTCAACTCTCAACCCTCAACCCTAAACCTTCAACCCTTCAACCCTAATCCCTCAACCTCTATACCTTCTTAATCCTTCAATCCTCGACCCTCAACCCTTAAACCCTAATTCCTCAACCCCTATACCCTCTTAATCCTTGAACCCTCAACCCTCAGGCATTAAATCCTAATACCTCAACCCCTATACCCTCTTAATCCCTCAACCCTCAACCCTCAACCCTCAACCCTTAAACTTTAATCCCTCAACCCCTATACCCTCCGAATCCCTAGACCCTCAACCCTTAAACCCAAATCCCTCAAATCCTATAACCTCTACCCTATAAACTATTAATCCCTCATCCCTAAACCCTAAACCCTAATCCCCTATACCCTCTTAATCCTTCAACCCTAAATCCTCAACCTTTAAACCCTAATCCCTCAATCCCTATAACCTCTTAATCCCTCAACCCTCAACCCTTACACCCTAATCCCTTAACCCCTATACCCTCTTAATCCATCAACCCTTTAACCCTAATCTCTCAACCCATATACCCTCTTAATCCCTCAACCTTCAATCCTCAACCCTAAAACCCTAATCCATCAACCCCTATACCCTCTTAATCCTTGAACCCTCAACCCTCAACCCTTAAATCCTAATCCCTCAACTCCTATACCTTCTTAATCCATCAACCCTCAACCATTAAACCCTAATCCCTCAACCCCTATACCCTCTTAATCCCTCAACCCTCAAACCCTAATCCCTCAACCCTTGACCCTTAAACCCTAATCCCTGAATCCCTATATCCTCTTAATCCTTGAACCCTCAACCCTCAACCCTTAAACCCTAATCCCTCAACCACTATACCCTCTTAATCCCTCAACCCTCAACCCCTAAACCCTAATCCCTCAACCCCTATACCCTCCCTAATCCCTCAACCCTCAACCCTTAAACCCTCAACCCTCAACCCTCAACCCTAATCCCTCTACCCCTATACCTTCTTAATCCCTCAACCCTCAACCCTCAACCCTTAAACCCTAATCCCTCAACCCCTATACCCTCTTAATCCTTGAACTCTCATCCATTAAAGCCTAATCCCTCAACCCATATACCCTCTTAATCCCTCAACCCCTATTCCCTCTAAATCCCTCAACCCCTATAACCTATTAATCCCTCATCCCTAAACCCTAAACCCTTAAACACTAACCCATAAACCCTCTACCCTCAACCCTAATCCCCCAATCCTTAAACCCACTTAGTAAACTCTCTACCCTAATCCCTCAGCCCTCTTGACCCTTAAACCCTCAACCCTTAAACCCTTAAAAACTCAATACTAAACCCTCTACCCTCGACCCTAACCCCTTAAACCCTAAACTGTTAAACCCTTTAGCATTTACCCTCTACCCTCTACCCTCTACCCTCTAACCTCTAACCTCTACCATCTACCCTCTACCCAATACTCTCTACCCTAAACCCTAATCCCTCAACCCTTAATCTCTCAACCCCTATAACCTCTACCCTATATATTGGACCCTAAAACCTAATCCCTCGATCCTATACATTAAACCCTCAATATTCAACCCTCAACCCTTAAACCCTCTACCCTTTACCCTATACATTAAACACTTAACCCTCAATTATCAACCCTCAACCCTTAATCCCTCAACCCTCAATCCTTAAACCATGAACCCTCTGCCCCTTACATTGGACCCTGAACCTTATCATTCAACCATATACCCTCAAAACTATACCCTAAACCCTCTACCCTCAACCAAGTAAACCCTTAACCCCAAACCCTTCAACCCTAAATGCTTAAACCTTAAACCTTCTACCCTATACCCTCAACCAAATACCCTCTACCATCAAACCTATTCCATCAACCCTCAAACCTTAAACCCTAATACCCTAGAAACCATCAACCCTATAGGTCCTCCACCCTAATCCCTCAACCCTATACCCTAAACCCCTATCACTTTCTCTCTATCTATACATCTCACCTCTCCCTCCTTCCCTCCCTCCCACCCTCTCTAATTTTCTCTATCTACCATCTCCCTCTTTTGTGTACCTCTCATTCAATAAATCCCTACCACCCTCTCTTATTCCCTCTATCCATCTCTCTTTATTTCCTTCCCACTCCATCTCACTCTCTCCCACTACCTTTCTCTCCCTCTCTCTCATGTCTCTTCCTCCCACCCCTCTCTCTCTAAGGTCTCTCCCTCTAGCAACCTACCTAGGTAACTCTCTCTTTGTCTCTCTCCCCTCTCTCTATCTATCCCCCCAACCCTACCTATATAAGTCCCTCTCACTCCACCCCCTCTTTCTCTACCTTTAACAGGTCACTCCCTCTCATACCCTCTGCCTCTCTTAGGTCTCTCACTCACACTCCCTCTCTCTCCCACTCCCTCTCTCTCACACTCCCTCTCAATACCTATCTCTCAAGTCTCTCCCTCTAACCCCCCTCACACTCTCAAGTCTCTCCTTGTCACACTCGCAAGTCTCTCCCTTTCACACCCTATCTACATAACCCTCTCTTTCTCTTTGTCTGTCTCTCTCTCCCTCTCCCTCAATTCTCTCTCTTCCACCCCCATCTCTCTCTCTTTCTCTCTGACCCCCCCATCTCTCTCTCTCACTCCCTCTATCCTTCCCACCCTACCTAGATAAGTCCCCCTCAATCCAACCCCTTCTCTCCCACTCCCTCTCTCTCAAAATCTCACTTCGACCCCCTCTCCATCTCTCTAGACTCTCTCTAAATTCTCCCTTCATCTAAAGACATACATAAATGCATACATAGAAGAATAATACATATGTACATATAATATTACATCCATACAAGCATACATACATACATGTACATAAAAATATATCAGCATACATTAATATATTAGCATTTAACATAAAGTAAGACATAACAAGAGTGCATTATAACGTGCTCGCGTTATGTGCTAGTAGACATGTTCCTTGTAGAAGCAAAAACCATGTCAAAAGTGAGATATAAAGCGAGCACATTATAATGCACTCACATTATATCTTGCTTTGGGAATTATCGAACTTTAAGCTTGGTATTTGCCTTGGAATACCAACCCAAAGGCTTGGAGGGCATTCCCAATGACTAGAGACATATTTTTAAAAAATTCACCATATTTCTCATAATCGAGTTTGTGTTCACCCTCAGGATTGCACGTGGTTCAATATAAAAAACAATCAAGCACATGGGTACTGTTGGGTTATCTCTTAGCTATCCAATGATGTAATTTTTTTCACTTTTTGAAAATGTTAAGTCTTTCATCCATAATTTATTTTATTTGTATGTCTTTTTTTTGCCAAAAAGTAGTGTTTGGTATTTTTTTCATTATAAATTAACCCTTCATCAATTTTTCAAATAAATTACATTTTTAGAAACTAGACTCCATTCTACAATTTAAAAAAAAAAAAACTAGTTTCCAAAATTTGTAGGAGTAGCATGGCCAAAATTCTATTTTCAAGATATGTCCACTTCACAAATTAGTAAAAAATCAAATATTCATTAAACAATTATCAAAAAAATCATGCATCAACTACATACTGTTAGCTAACTTCTGACTATTGCGATTTTAAAAATACAAAAAAAAAATTCACCGTACGAGGGTCATACAAGAGTTGCTATGTTATATTTTTTTGAAAAAAATAACACCAATTTTTGTACATCCCTCATTTGAACCCCTTAATCTCAATCATTTTCAAAATAAATTAGTAGTTTAGAAAATAGGCTCGAAGCACTTGAATCCTTCTTTTTGTTCCATCTCAAAATTTTGAGTCTAAGTATCCTCAATTTCATGTCTAAGGTCAGTATTTCCCGATTTCAAAAAAAAGATGTCCACTTAAGTCCCCTTTTTGGGAACCATCTTGGTGCACTTACCCCTATAGGCAATGCACCAAATTCTTAGATAAATTCACCAGAGCAAAGTGCAGAATGTAAAGGCTCGAACCACCAAATTATTGTTCATCAAGTTAGTTTTCTCAAAAGCACTTAAAATGTAAGAATACCCTCTAATTTGCATAAAATAATCTTAGCATTACCTTAGCTAACACAAAAGAGTCAAAGAAACATGATCTGTATTCATTGTGCTATGAAGGATTACAAAATTTGAAGAA
Source organism: Sequoiadendron giganteum (assembly GCA_007115665.2). Classification (NCBI taxonomy): domain Eukaryota; kingdom Viridiplantae; phylum Streptophyta; class Pinopsida; order Cupressales; family Cupressaceae; genus Sequoiadendron; species Sequoiadendron giganteum. Next base: position 613,403,132 of record CM021108.1, on the reverse strand, counting down.
CAAGAATTCATACAATAAAAGAAGATAACAACACAAACCAATAGTCTCACTAAATGCATGCAAAAACATAAAGGCCGAACTTATTTGGCACAGTCTCAAGTCTTCAAATTAAATAAAACTATTACAAAGGCTTTCTTCCTAGTGCTCAAGAGTCTTTTTCAACTTAATCAACAACCTAATAAAGAGAAACATGGCTGAATTTATAGGCCAGTCTACCACCTAAGACACACCAAGAGAAGGAAAACCGTGAGCAGAGACCAATGGCCTAGATCACCTCGAGCCGCCACAGAAAACATCGATCACCCAGGAGCATGCCAGTGAAGCCATGAAAAGGAATGGAAAACCACACAGCAGCATAAATGAACACACATCACCACAGAAGAAAACACAGCAACAGGTGAGTACAACAGGTGCAACAGCAACTCCAAGGTAACCGACGCAACAACAACCACCACATGTCGTGCAAATGGAGCCTAGAAAAAATTCGAAGAGATGCCCAATGAAAATCTCTGAGAGGGAGCCATGTGGAGCATGTCAAGTGAAAGAAAGTATAAGGTGGGCCGAGTTCGAAAAGCAGCCAGAAATAGCCACGTGGCACGTAGACGAAGACCGATAAAAAATGAAGTGACATAAAAAGATGAAAGCTTCGCAAGGAAGCCACATGGAGCACCCCGAGGCAGTGAGCATTTGAAAAGTAAGGCACAACCATAAAGATAATAAACACAAAGGCTTGGCAATTTTTTGTGGAACAGTTTGGCGACTCACAAGGGGCATTTCGCTCGTGGAATGAAGAACCCTAGAAACTTTGGTTCAACATCCCAAAACTGCTCACAACATCGAGAGGGTTGCCTGCAGACTGGTCAAGACTTCATTCAATAGTGCAGAGAGAGCTCACAGATTCTCATGAGCCAGCCTAAAACCAATAATTGCCTTGAAAGATAATTCACCTGATAGTTTCATTTCCAATTCCAAGTGGAAGAAGAGCTACACCAATTGATGTACGATCCCCTCAATTTCCTCGACAGACGAAGATTGATCAAAATATTGGAAGATAGAAATTTTGTGCTTCTTCTCCTTGATTATAGCAATAATGTGTTCCACACCCGCTACCACCTAATCCGCAATGAAGGGCAAAGGAAGGCCTCTCTAAGTTAAGTGAGAAAAATTTGTCTGAATGTCATTGGTAACCTAATTTAACCGAGCCTTGCATTCTACTACCTGTTAAACAACCTCATGCATAGAGATGAGGATAATTACACCCATGGGCATCATTGTTCGGTCCTCAATGCCCATGCCACTCAAAGCTTCATCAGAAGTTATATACAACTTGCCCAATAAAATCCTAGCCTCCAGAACCTTGTCAGAAGTTACCTCTTGAATCTACTATATTGTTTCACCTACTGTTCCAGAAAGGCTAGCTGCTTGTGCCATAAATTTTAAAGTGGGTTGAAGAGTAAGGCACATTGCCTTCACCTTGTCCCAGTATGATGCATTCAACTCCTTGGCAATCTCCAATGAGCTCATCTGGGGCGCAAGAGGTTGGGTCTTTAGGGTAGCCAATTCTGCTTCTCTGCTGCTCAAAATTGTCTTCATCTCTGACAAATTTATGTCCAATGTGGACACCCACTCCTTTAGAGCAGAAACCTCTTTTTCTTTTTCTTTTAGGGCCAATTCAGTCCAGTTTTCTTTTTGAGTTTCCAACTCCAAAGTGGCATTTATTTCATTAATTTCAGCATCCATGCTCTGCCAGAGCTCCTTCTTTCCTTCACTTAGCTGCACAGATGCAACACGGATTTTTTCTTCACTTGCTCGGCTCTGCTCAACTTCCTGCTGGAGAGTCATAATGATCTCTATACTCATAACTTTCAGCTCTCTGATTTGACTTTTGAAGGCACTCCTCTCCTTATTTAGGCACCTTATTTCCTTCTCTTGGGATTTAAACTTGTTTACCCAAATGTCGACCCTACCCTTGAGCTCTGGTATCTAATCATCCTTTTTCTTCACCTGGTGGTGAAGCTTGAGGTATTTAGTGGTCACAATTTTCTGGGTCTCCTCCATTAGCTCAACCTTATCTCCTACCATTTTAATCACATTGGGAGTGATTTTTAGCTCAACCTTATCTCCTACCATTTTAGCTTAACCTTATCTGGTGATAGCATCTATAGAGTAATCACTCAGTAGCATTTCTCCTACCAGTTTAATCACATTGGGAGTGATTTTTGCAAACATCAAGGAATCTTTACTTTCATTGAATACAGTTTGCAAGAGAGGCTCTTCCTGCCTAGTCGCATCTTTTTGTCTTCTTTTATTGATATAGTTAGCACAGGCACTCTTGTTTGCATCAACCTATGAAAAAAATTCTTGGGCAGGGATGCCCAAGCCACTAGCAAAAGGGAACTCCTATGGGATAGGCAGTGGGAAAGACAATGTACTCAACACATCAAAAGTCTTGCTAGGTCTCGTTATAATGGTTAGGGAGAATGGTGGAATGAAATGGCCACTCAAAGGGGATGATAATGTGGTGTAGGGAAGGCTTGAGATGCACCAACTATAGGGCTAGGCCTTGGAGATAAGAATGGTAGGCTCATGTGCCCAACACTTACACTGAATTGTGTTTCAGGTAAGGGATGGAAAGCGGAGGATGAAAGTGGGAAACCAGGAGGGTAAGACTGGACTGTCCGGGATCTTCGACGACAAAGAAAACTGGCACAGATGAAAAAGTAGGGGAAGATGAAGAACATACCAGAGACATGGTAGAGAGAGAAGAGGGAGGAAATGTTACCTGAGGCTTGTGAGGAGCTACAGATGTTTCAACCACTTCCTCCGTTGGTCACTCTTCTTCTACATCAGACTCTTTGGTTCATTACTTATTTTCCTCCAGATAATCATCAAGGTCAACAATGACCCACCTCCGACCACTGGTAATCCTCACTTGCTTCCTTGTTGATTTAGAGGAGATGGATGGATTTGATTTTCTTGTGTGTGAATCCTCCTCTTGCGTAGGTTGTTTACTAGTATCCTTCTCATGCATTGGATTCTCGACAATGGTAGGGGGATTCTGAGTTACTTCCTCCCTAGGCTCTGTGACAATCTCTTCCCTTCTATAATGTTGCACAGATGTTGAATGTTTCAGAGACCTTTCTATGTCTGAATGCTCCTTCTCCCAGATATCATGAAATATTTCATCAAAGGCCACTTCTTTGTGAATATTTTTGGCTTCCAGAGTCTTCTACTGGTATATCCAGAAGTCTTGAATCTTGTCGAGTGTCCAATTGAGCTTATTCAATTGGGTGCACATGGACGGGTTGATCTTCCACCTTGGGTTGGCTTTCCCTGTGATGTAGTAAAATTTCATCCACGACAGTCAGTCATCGTCAGTAGGAAAATATTCAAGGCCTACATATAAACTTAAATTACCCTCCTTGACATTTCTCCGAGGGTCCTAGAATGGTCGAGGAAAATGTGGGAATTTGATGCCAACCCTTGATAAATTATTTTTGGGGTTGTAATGCTAGGTGTCATCTATCAACACCAACTCGAGATGTCCCAACTTCAAAAGAAGAATCTCTGAGGTATCAATCTTCGAAGTCCTTTTCCTAATTAGCGACATAGAAGCAAACATGATTGGCAACAACAAATAGGAGGTTAAATGTTTTCTCCCCCAGTAATCATTATCAATAGTACATAGCTGCCTCATTGCTTCCAGGGCCAACTCTTTGTCTAAACTAAAATGGGGGAGTCGGAAGGGCTCCTGGGTGAAACCTCGCATGTTGAGTATGGGGAAATCCACGCCCAAAAACCAATCATAGGGCGGTATAAGCTTTCCCAACCAAGACTCTAGTTGGGGTGATATGCATGCGGTCATATTGATGCCAACTCCATCCAAATTTCATAGAGTGGGGGCTAAAAAAAAATCCGAAAACACATAGTAATCAAAGGTTTTTGACATGATAGGAGTCTATGTCGAAATCGGCTTCCTCAAGCCGCCTTCATCAAAAATAGCCAGAGACATAAATATCGAAAAGTAATCCAGATTCTGGTGTAGTATCAAGTAGGCCAAGAAAGAGGAATACCTAAACCTAGAACCGACTTGGAATTCTTGTAGCTGCTACCAAATCCCATCACTAATAACTCTTACAAAATCTAGGAGCAGAGCATCATGATTCTTTGTCAATATAAAGTTGAGGCACATTTGAAACTCTAAAACATGTTTGTTTGTATCTAGACTACACACCAGTGCCAACATAGAAGTGATATAAGAAGACCCACCTTTCAGATCCTTCAGACCAAAAGGGAATTTGGGCAATGCTGAATTACTTGTTAGCTAGTTAATTTTGGAATGCTAAAACTGTTGCGCCTTTTGGAGCCCTCCCCACTTTTATTGCATTCTTTTCACTTCAAAAATCTCAACCTCCTAGGTCAAGAGGAGCAGGACGCACAACATATCCTGAACAACTTCAAGGTTAATGACTACCCTAAAATTAGTGTCGATTATTACTCTAGTATCTGGGTCAAAGCGTGTCGTGCATGTTGCCACAATTTTTGGAAAAGGGTGTACTAAGGGAACCATGTACTATGGAAGCCAATAGAGCCATAGATGCTTGTTGAAAGGGTCTGCTACATTCTTCATTTTCTTGCATGCGGCCTCCCTAAGGCTCTTATGATTGTGGGATAGCTCAGGATCAAAGACATTATCCCAATCCTCTACAACCAAAGCCTGATCTCTGTGAGGAATTGTGTTTAGTATTCTCTGGTCCACCCGACTGGTGAAAGGCCAACAAGGCTTTGTGGGGATGCCTGGAGTATCATAAAACTCCTTGCTGTAGAGCTGCACGAAGGGCGCCCTCCTCATTTGCTTGATTATACTTGCTGGAGTTAGAGCTTGTGTTGGGTTCTTTGCAATCTCAACCATTTTATGTATTCGTAAGAACTTTTCTGCAAACTTTCGCAAACAACTTAGCTTTTTGAATTTTTGTTCTTTTTTGTGAATGCCTTAGTTTTTTTATCTTTAGATAACTCCTAACAATAAATGTGCTCTACATGCCTAATCTTCCTTTTTGATCTTCGTGAAAAATGACCAAGAAGGGTACGTGCCAGCCATTCATACTTAGTTTCCATATGCATCAACAGCTTTTCATGCGTGTAAAAAGATTGCCAACCGCCCAGATTGCCCTCTACATTTAAGAGACAAATTTTCACATGAGGTGGGGCCTCATTTTTCTTGAAAAATGAACCAAGACAACCTTGCAAAAACACCTTCGCAAGATTTATGCATTTATTGATTTTTCTTGAACAACAAACCAAGACAACCTTGCAAAAACACCTTCGCAAGCTTTATGCATTTACTGATTTTTCTTGAATGTACATGGGTGCATTGCCCAACAACCTGTCTTTAAGATTTGACTTGATTCAAATGGGATGATGACTCCTTATGCTAGCACCTATCCAACCTCTAATGAATTTGGCAACCTAAACAGAGCAAGTTGCAACCGTACTTGCATATTCCCATCACCAAACATGCCACAACACTGAAATTGAGGATTGGCGACACAGTTTGGCTCGGTCATAATTATGGCCTACCTCAACTTGCGAACCCTAGCTAGTCTATAAATGAGAACCATAGCAGAATTGCTAATTACAATGTTTCCTAGCATTCCTAGCTTAGCAAGATTTTCTTATCTTAGCAATTTCATTTTTCTAGCCAGAATAGTAAACATCATGGAAACACCAAAAAGGTTAATCTGCAAGAAGACTCAAGCTGCCTTCTTAGGCAAAATTAGGTGCAGGCACCTAAAGTGTATGATAGGTGTGAAAAAACTATTGTATGTGAAGGCAATTAAGTGAGTTCTGGGAAAAAATTTCATAGAGTATGAGGAACACTACTAGGTAAAAACTAGTATCTTCTCCCACTTTGTCACCTCGCTACTGGATATCAATGTTTCCAAGTGCAAGATCTTAAAGTTGATGAAGCGGGTTTTCCCTCAAAGGTCTGGAGCAAATCGTGTGCACGGCTTAATTTGATCATGGGATCCCTTCGGTTCGTAACATTCGTCTGCTGCAACTACTTGGAGGACCTATTCCAACTAGGCCCTTCCTCTTTGAATTCGAATTGGAGACTCATGAGGAGCATCGTGCTAAGGTCCACGTCGGCTGCTACTTCCTCATGCGGGTGCATTATATTGAACCATTCCAAAACCTCCAATAGTATGAGGATTTATAAAGAATGGTGTTCCCTGATCTCACGCCGCCTGTCACTACAATTGCTGGTCCCTCCCAGTGATCATCTAAGAATTAAAATGGTCCCCAATTTTTCTTTTTCACCTTTCAAGCTTTGCCTCATAGCGGACATATGTAAATGTCGATACAAGGCCACTGGCCTCTACCTTATATAATGTAAATTTTCAGCCAATATATATAACATGTGTTTTTTTAGAAATCTTGGCTCATTTACAATGTTTCTTTAAATTTCTTGCACCTTTGTTGTTATTTCATAAAGCACTGAGAAGACCCAAAACTTTAAAGTAGGAAAAATAATTACATATTTACAATTTACACAGCCTTCAAACAAGCAGAATTAATGAGTTTTTTTAAGGTGTATTCCATTAACTGGAATACTTAGGGTGTTACCTTCCTTGTCTTCCAACTCGAAAGAGTTGAACTATTTACACTAGGTAATTTTGAAAGGACCTTCCTAGAGGCTATCAAATTTGTTGTGCTAACCGGGCTTTTCTCTGTATTCATTGAACTTGAGCACCAAGTCCTCGCACCGTAACACTTGATCCGACACCTTTTTATCAAGCCATTTCTTTACCACCTTCTGGCAGTTGTTCATTGCCTCAAGAGCATGCTCTCTTTTTTCTTGTACCTCGAGTAGCTCAAAAAACCTTACCTCCATTGCTCCATTTTGTTCAATTTCCAAAGATTTAAGCAACAACAAGGCAAGGATTTCAGTGGCAATAGGCAGCAATGCCTCCTTCCCATACACCATCTCATAAGGAGATGTCTTCAATATCTGCTTGGGCATGATTCAGTCTACCCACAACGCTGTCTGAAGGTTCCTATGCCATTATTTCTGGTGTTCTGAGCCTATTTTCTTTAATAACCTGATGAGGTTTTTGTTTGTAGACTCTGCGAGGCCATTCCTCTAGGGATAGTAGTTAGAAGAGGTTTTCAAGAAAACCCCATACTTTAATGTGAACTAGCTCATCTTTGAGCTGAGGAATGCTTTAGCATTATCGAAGATTTTTTTTTGGGTAGGCCAAATCTGGCTACCAACTCCTCCAAGAAATTAATGATCCCCACTTTTGTTGCATTTTTCAATGGCACTGCTTCTGCCCATCTAGTGAAGTAGTCCTTAGCTATCAATATCTATTTGTGTCCGATTGAGGAGAAAGGGTTAATTATCCCAATAAAATATAAACCCCATTGAGCAAAAGGTTCTTCTACTACTATAGGCCTTAATTGCATAGAAAAATTATTTCTCTTTCCAACATGAAACTGACATTCATTGTAGGATTTAATCAATAAAAATGCATCATTGAAAAGTGTTGGCCAAAAATAACCAGCACATATAATTTTAATTGTAGTGGTTCTTGCAGAAAAATGTCCTCCTATTGGGCTATGGTGGTATTGATCCAATATTTTCTTGGCCTGCTCCTCATTTACACACCTTAGCAGGATGCCATCAAAATTTATTTTAAACAAGACACCCGCCAGGAGAACATAATTACTATTTTTTAAACAATAGAAACACCTTTCAAAAGAAGGTAGATTGATCGGATACCTTCCTATCGACATGAAGTTTATTCTATCTTCAAGCCAGTCACCTTGAGAAATTTCTTCATTCAATAAGATAGGTTTTGGAGCCTCAATCTCTATCGTTGTTTCACTATTTTCAGTGAGATACTCGCATAGTCCCCTTCCTTTGATAGTCTTGATAGGGTTTAATTCAATATCATATTCTAGGATCTTGGTGATCCAATTAGCTCTCCTCTCTATGACTTCTCCCTCCATGATATACTTTTGCACACTAGGATGCGGTACACAAATGATCACCTTATTGTATGATATGAAACACTAGAACTTCTTAAGTCCTTTCACAATTGCAAAGGCCTGCTTTTCCACAAAGTTGTACTTTACTTTGTACTCTTTTAAGGTTCATGAATAGAAGGCAATGAGGGACTCCATTTTATCTTCATCATCTTTTTTCATAAGTAAAATGGCAATGTTGTTGCCACCACAAAAAATGTACATAATAAAATCCTTTGACAAGTCAGGATTTACCAACACAAGGGAAAAATAGATAACATCCTTTATAAGCTCGAAATCTTTTCTAGCTCTCGTTGTCTATTTGAAAATGTGGTTTTTCTTTAGCATTAAGGTAATAGGCTGAACGCTTCCTACAAAATATGGAATGAATCGGCTAATGAAGTTAAACTTACCCAAAAATTACTGCATGCCCTTCTTGTTGATAGGTAATGGGAGCTCCCGGATCCCATCAACTCTTTCAGGATCAATGGAAATACCTTCCTTAGAGACAACAAACCTAAATAGCTTCCCTTGGGGAAATTCGAACACACATTTCTTTGGGTTTAAAAAAATCCCAAATTCTTGGCACTTTTGGAAAACAAGCTCCAAATGATCAAAATGATCATCAGCAGATTTTGAAAATACCGTCAAATCATCTAGATAGATGAGTATAGTTTTGTGGATCAAATCCTTAAAAGCAATATCCATGGCTCTCTGAAAAGTGGCTCCAACATTCTAGAGTCCAAAAGGCATCTTGGAATATGCATAAGTCCCCCACTTGGTGGTGAACATTGTCTTGTGTTGGTCCTCTTCCTTTACCTGAATCTGGTTGTAGCCCAAAAAACCATCCAACATTGAAAACATTTTGGAGCCAGCTACAGTTTGCATAATTACCTGCATTGAAGGTAGAGAGTAATGATCCTTTAAGGATGTTCTATTCAAGTCTTAGAAGTCTACGTACAGTCGTATATCTCCATTTTTCTTCCAAATAGGTACTAGGTTTGACACCCAAGTGCTATGTTTGATTGGAAACACTATTCAGTATGCAATCAATTTATTCAACTCCTGTGACATGAGAGATTCTATCTTTGGATTCACAGGTCTCTATCTTTGATGAACTAGTTTCACCCCTTCCGAAAAATCAATTGTATGCTTGATGATCCCAGGATCGTATCCTTTGAGATCATCATATGAACAGGCAACCACACTCAGATATTCTTCATAGAAATTCCTTAGTCTATCCTTATTCTTCTAAGAAACTTATTTCCTGACCTTGAGCTTTTTGTCTTCCCCGATATGCAAATTGGTGTAATCACCCTTGCCAGCCATGAGTTTCCTTTTGTCTCTTGTCACATCATCAAAATCAAATAGGATCTCTAGAGTGACTAGGCCTCTCAGAAGCTTGTTGGATTTCAGCTAGATAATTTGATCCCCATAAGCTTTGGCGATCTTTGGTTGCAGCTAATCGGTGAATTCTCTAGATGATTGGAGGAATGATGCAATATGAGAATTGTTTTCAAACACTTACCAATCTTGATTGTTATCTGGAACAGTGGGTCTTACAATAACCCTCACTGCATGCTTATTTCTTAATAATTTAGAGGCCAGCTCAAACTAAGCCCTGATAGTCACCATTTTTTTGGCTTTAGAGTTCCTCTCCCTTGGTATAACCCAAATATTAAATGCCTCAAATTTTTTGATCAGATCCCAGACTCTATATCAATAGGATTGCATAGGAATATTCTTTGTAATAGAAATTCCATGGATTTGGTTGACCACCAACTCTGAATCTCTGAACACACTTATCTGTTTTGCACCCATTTGTTCCACAAGGCTTAAACCATGGACAAGACCTTCATATTTTGCTTCATTGTTTGAGCATGCAAATTGGAAGCGATATGATCTCAAAGTCTTTTCCTCAGAAGAGGATATCAAAAAAATCCCCACTCAAGCTCCTACTCTACATCTTGTGCCATCAAAGTACAAAGTCCATAATTCTGAAGATTGTTCACCTCTAGGCTCCTTAGTAACTTTGGGCATAATCTGCCTCTCTTCATGTATAACATAGGTTTTGAGGCCAATTGCGTGGTAATTCCTGAAAGGGTCTATATAAATAAACTCTTTCAAAAAAACTTCTTAATCTTCCATTTAGGAGCTAGCAACCTCCTCTTCTTCCATAAATTCCACAGTGAACCTCTCTTCCAAAGTGATTGAAGTATCTGTTGCTTCAAAGTTGAGCAAGGCCTCGTCAGCAACATGCTCGAAATGCAAAGTTTCCAAAAATAGTTTCATCTTGGCTCCATGTTTGGTCCTTAAAATCAGGTGTGATGAGTCTAGTACTAGATATCCTTCAACATTTTCTGTGAACTCTCGAGACAAAAAAATTTCAAATAGAGGAGGAATATCAATGAGTTCGGTATTCTGATTTATAGTGATACTAGGGCAGACAAACAAAGTCATAGGCAATCCCTTGATTACCCCGACGATATCAACCTTATTTCCATCTAGCTACATGACTCCTTTGTTTGGAGGCTCATATTTTAAACCCAAAGCATCAACTACTTGCTTTGGCATGATAGTGGTGCTAGCACTAGAGTCGATCATACAATTATGTAACAGCTTGTCACCAATAATAAGTGTTAGAAAGAAAGGCTTAGGTTTAGGCTTACTTTCTTTTCTGAACTCGAGATTCTCCTCCAGTTGAATTGTTAGCACTTTATCCAGGTTCGGCCTAGATACTTTCTCTTTATTTGACTGGCTAGGCACCTTCACATCTTCCTCTCCTAAAAAATCCTTCTGTAGTAGTACCTTCTACTCTAGAATAGCCAGGACATCCCATAGAGAAGCATTGGCAGATGCCTTTTTTAGTTGTTCCACCATATTAAAATGTGCTCGTGACTGGTGAATCACATTTACTTGCTCTTTAGGGTTCATAGTCAACATTGGCTTTGCGGCTGGTGCATCTGGCTATTTGGCAACAACATGGGTGATCATAGGCATCTTCGCCTTCGAAGGAAGTGGATTCAAAGAGCTAGGAATAGCCACCTTATGCTACGGTGGGATCGGCAATAGGCCTACCACTGGGCTAGGCATTGACTGTGTTTTTGCATTGGTAGGCAAGGCTATGAAATCTCTGGTGAAACTATGCTTTGAATGTGTGTTGTAGTCAGATTGCACCTAGGGAACTTTATCCATAGGGATGTCATTTGAAAATGTCGACTCTTCACCCTCCATCCAATAAAATAGTGCTTAGTCTAGAACAATGTCTGACTCTTTATGGATGGACATCCCTTGCATTTTAGTGGCAAGGACAACATTTCCATCTATTGGGAGGCATATGATTGGTTGCCAGGATCAGTTGCGTCGCCCTAGCTATGTTGGTATGCGATCTTTTGTTGCAAATTTCCCCATGTACAATTTCTTGGCATGTGTGCATCATTGGAAGGAAACCACCATGAATTGGCGTCTTCAGCTAAGATGTTTTGTCCAACCACCAACTCTTTATTCAAACTAGGATGAACAGTCTGCATTGGCAAGGTTACCAAAACCATCTGGTTACGCGACTGAGCCGAGGAATTTCCACGTGACCTATCCTAGCACTGATTTGATTGGTACAGAGCTTTTCCACCTTGGTAATTCTGGTATGCTGACTTTTGATAGTTATATTGCTATCACTTCATGGTACTTAATTCATTAGTCATGGCTCACATCTGTTCTCTCATCTCATTCATCTCGACAGTCAAGGAATTAGGCATAGGAGCTACTATTAGATTTGGGCTCAAAGAACTTCCAAGATACACGCACATAGAGTGGGGTGGAGTTATAGGCATGCTAGTGGAAGGAACTTCAGCTTTTGTGGCATTACACTCCGAAAATAATGGCATTATCGGTCTCGGTGCCAACTTTCTAGCAGTAATCAGGTTATTTTCCGCAGTGATAGCCAAGGCATAAGCATTGGGTAGAGTCTCTCTGCCAAGAGCTTATAACATCATTGAGATATCGACATTAGGTAGAACATGAATGCCAAATATGAAGGTGGTTGGCTGCCAACAGGCACTCTCTACCAGGTCGAATGGAACCTCACATTGAAATCAGGTAGAGCTTCATGAGGAGCTCACTTTATATTTGCCAGTTGATGGTAAAGCGACGGTCTATAGTCAAAATTCAAAAAATGCTAATAAAATAGAGTTCTGAGTTGGTCCCAAGTTGCAATAGTACTAGCTTCAAGAGTCTTGTACTAGTTTAGCACCTTTCCTTAAAAGGAGGCAGCTAGCAACCTAAGAGCTACATTTTCATTAGACACATCGTGTACCAGACATGCGTCTGCCACATCTTGCAAATGTTCCATTGGTGTCTTTGACTCAGCCCCATAATACTTAGCGATAGCCTTTAGAGCAGAATCAAGGATTGGAGCCCATACTGCAGGAGGCACAGGTGCAACTAAAGGACTGTTGGAGTCCCAAGCTACATAATTTCTAGCAGCCATAGGTACAAGTGGAGTAGGTCATGACGGAGAAGGAGGAGACATAGGAGTGAAGGGCTACCTCAATGACCTCTCGTGTGCACATAAAATAATGGTGGTATGAGCTGGCCAAAGACTCTTGTATTCTGTGACCTAGTTATAGGCCGATGGCTCATACACACTTATAAATCTAGGTGAGTGTGCTAGTTTACGGTCCCACTGGGCATGCCATAAAAAGAACTGTTCATGCAAAATTTTGCATGTAGCAGCAGTCTCATGGGAAACTTAGCTATTGGGGGACATTGTGCACTAGCTAAGTGACCTCCAGGATTTTATCAAAGTTAGCTCTTCGTTTAGTGGTGGGAGGTAAAAGGTTAGAAAGATAGTAGAAATATAACATCTACACTATAAACGATGCACCAAGTTCTTAGATAAATTCACTAGAGCATAGTGTAAAATGCAAAGGCCCGAACCACCAAATTTTTTTTAATCAAGTTAGTTTTCTCAAAAGCACTTAAAACATAAGAATACACTCTAATTTTCATAACATAATATTAGCATAACCTTATCTAACACAAAAGAGTCAAAGAAACATGATCTATATTCATTGAGCTATGAAGGATTCTAGAAGTTGAAGAATAGGCATTCATACAATAAAAGAAGATAACAGCATAGAGGAAAAGTCTTACTAAATGCATGGAAAATAGAAAGGTCAAACTTATTTGGCATAGTCTCGAGTCTTCAAATTAAATAAAACTATTACAAAGGCTTTCTTCCTAGTGCTCGAGAGTCTTTTTCAACTTAATCAACAACCTAATAAAGAGAAACATGGCCGAATTTATAGGCCAGTCCACCACCTGAGACACACCAAGAAAAGGAAAGCTATGAGCAAAGACCGACAACCCATATTGCCCTGAGCCGGCATAGAAAACATCGATCACCCCAGAGCATGCCAGCGAAGCCATGACAAGGATCAGAAAACTAGGCAGCAGGTGAGTACAACAGGTGCAACAACAACTCCAAGGTAACCAACACAGTAGCAACCACCACATGTCGCGAAAATGGAGCCTAGAAAAAAATCAAAGATATGCCTAGCGAAAAGCTTCGAGAGGGAGCCACGTGGAGTGCACTGAGCGAAAGAAAGTACAGGGTAGGCCTAGTTTGGAAAGTAGCTAGAAATAGCCATGTGGCACGCAGACAGAGACCGGTAAAAAATGAAGTGACATAAAAAGAAGAAAGATTCGTGAGGAAGCCACATGGAGCACATTAAGGGTAGAGAGCATTTTAAAATTAAGGCGCAACCGCAAAGATAAAAACCGCAAAGGCTTGGCAGATTTTTGTGGAAAAAATCCTATGTATATACTAGTTTAATTTGCACAAAAGCCATCTTTATGTGACAAAATATTTTGATCATAGAAAATAAAATGGTTGAAGGGAATGAAATAAGTTCTAAGGTTACTATCCCTAAGGATGATTTACTATCTAAGTAAATAGAGGTTTCTTTAAGTAAAATATTTAAAAAAGATAAACTAATCCCCTATCAAAGTTCTCGAAAGATCCATATTAATAATTTCATAGAAATAAGAGAAAGCGTAGTATTAATGAGATGATAATTTTTTCATACTATTCTAACCCAAACATTAAAATATTCCTAGAGGTTTAATTTTCCTCAAAGAACAAAAATAGTAATGATGAGGAGGAAGGTACTATGAATTATAAGCATACCCAAGGAAACTATAAGAAGAGAGGCTAGTATAAGAAGAATAAGGAAATGGAGGATTGGGGAGAGACAACCAAAATTAAGACTAAAAATCTAGAAATAAATGAGGATAACCAAAAAATAAGGTGTGTTCATTGGGTAGCTAATAATATGCCAAACACTAATAATAAAACATAGAAAAGAAAAAATTAATTAGGGAAATAATAATTTAGGAGGTTCTCTCTAAATCTAAGAAAATTAGTGAACCAAATGATATGAACTCTAATTATAAAATTTTTGGTTTTCATATATCTTTAAGAAATATTTCTAATTCTACTAAAACCATTTTCCAAGATGATAGCAAGGTTGACAGCTCAATTTGGTTGGTTCTAGAATCAAACCCTCTCTTAGTGCCTCATCAAATGGTGAATAGTTAAAAATAGAGGGATATGTAGGGGAGAAGTGATCAATAGAAGGAAAACATAAAAACTTAAAGGACAAGGTATATCAAAAATAAGGAAGAAATAGCCAAAACCAAACAAGAAATTAAGAAATAAAATTTGGAGAAAAGAATTTTCTAAATAGAGGAGATGGTGGCCAAGATATTGTGTAACAAAGGAAATGATAGAGTGTTCTATCACCAACATGATAATTCTATAGACAAAAATAAAAGAAGGAAAAGAAACACAAATCTAAAATAAGCTAAAAAGTATTAGGAATACTAAGAAGGAAAATGAGGAGATATTTCAAGAAGTGTGTAATGAAGTTGAACATTCTCTCTAAATAATGGAATTCTCTTATGATTATGCATTCAAGACTAATTAGGTCGTTTTTACTTTGTTTTTTTAAATTTTTTTTCTCTTTGTGACTATATTGATACAACTAATAGTTTTTGTTATATGAACTTTAGTTCTTCAGAATTTTTATGAATTATATGTGAGTGAGACCCTTTTCCCACCTTAATTTTTCAAAATAAAGTAATACTATAATTTATGTGGAGAAACCAGCTCATGAATAAATAAATAAATAAATATTAAAAATATAATATTAATTTAATAAAAACATATTACAATAATATATGAAACATCTATCTTCAATCTAAGAACATTGTAATAGTATAAAATCACTTTAGTTAAAAATACCCATGAAATAATTATGTAATTCATCGAATTTATAAAGAGCTAGATAGAGAAATCCATGAACAGTTTCTTAAAGAAAACTATCAAAACTTACAATATGAAAAATAATCAAATGTTCTTCATGACTAGTTAATCAATGATCCATGAATACATACTATAAATAAAATATTTGAAATAAATGAAGAATGAAATGGATTCCTAAATATTACTCTTTTCAAATATAGTGGCCAATTAATTTGGAACTCTCCCATGACAACTAGATGCTCTACTCAATATCCGAGTAATTAATATTGGGAAAATGTTATAATAAAATAAAATCACTTTGTAATTACTACTATCAAAATAATTATCCCATATTCATGCAACTACATATAATATTCCATATTCGTGCAATTGCATATAATATTCCAAGTTGTGAGGAGAACAAAAATATTATATGTTTGAACCACTAATATGAGTATCCATACAACTATTCCAAAGATGTTATAGATTTGATATTAGTGCATAAGATTTGAAAAGTATATTTTATCCTAATTATAACACTAGTTAGATTTTTTAAACATATATACATCATAAAGACTATATGCCTAACAAGGAACTCTAAACAAGATAGAATATGCAAATTTAATATTGAAATAAAATCATTTCCCATTAAATTATTATTATATAAATATGAATAATCATCATAAAAATATCAAAATAATTCATTATGAATGTTATATTCTAAATTTAAGGGACAATAACTTATCCTATGTGCTCTCTCTATTGTCCCTTCTTTCCTGACCCTTCTGGTCCTTTTAGTTTGATTGTTGCTGGTTTTTTCTTGGGCAGCTATTTTTTTGGTGGAACTTTGGTGTTCTATTTGCTATTTTGTAAACTTTTTGGTTTTGGGTCCCTATAAAACCTATTTTACCCTTTTATCAAAAACTTATCCCCTAAAGTTCAAGTTTTAAAACTCCCTAATGGCAAGGACCTCCTAAACACACAATTTTCACATGATACTGAAACATTTGTTAACATTGAGGAAATGAATAAGGAGTATATTATGCACAAATTTAACCTATTTTGTGAAGCCTTAGGATGCAAAATTTCCACGTCCAAATCAATAATGCTTATTTAGGACAAGTCCCTCCCAAGTTGGTCCAATAAATATGACTTTCAATGGGGGGACAATAATGCTTATTTTAATTAGTTCTTGCTTTAAATGACATTGTCAAATTATTCTATGGGTCCCTACCAATGGGATGATTTTGTAAGAACGTTATGTTTTAATCGAGCTACAATTAGATGTTTTCTTCTTGGTTCTTTCCTATCGATATTCTCTTTGAACCAAGTTCTGCAATAGTTTAATATTATATATATAATAAATTATAGTGACTTGCCACTTTTGCCAAAAAAATAAAAATAAATAATTCAAATACCTAGGAATTCCCTTTGCAGTTAATCATTGTCTAAAATACATGTGGGAATGATTTAAAGGTAAAATTGAAAAAAAAAAATTACACTAGAACAAGAAATATATTTTTCTCGATGGCCAATTTCAAGTGTGTCAATTTTTTTATCCTCGTATAGAATTTAATAATCCTCTGTTTGGATTTTTCAGTAGTTATAAAATGAATGAAATTCATAAAAATATTAGGTAGTGAAACAAAGAAAAATGTGAACCCTATGGTTTTACTCTAGGGTTTAGAGGCACTTTCCTAATGCATTTCATTTAGAATTTTAGGTAGTAGGGATTTGATGGATTTGGACAAGGTATAAAATTGAATTACAATATGAAAGGTGAGTCAAATTTCCATTGACCAAAAATTGGGATGAATTTTGGAATGAAATGCAATGAAATAAATAGGCTATTGATGAAAATAACTATTTTGATGAAAAAATAATAGATCTAGAAACTCATAGACAAATTTAGAGTTCAAAAATAGACTAAGTAGAGTTCTATGCACATGTGATATACATTTGGGGCTAAAAATGGAGGACTAAATTACCCAAGGCAATAATGTCCTTCTGATTGAATTTTAGATCTAATTTCATAGTCCTCTAGAGCTAGATCAATGTTTTGTTTCCCTAAGTGTCTCACTATCAGAGCTTTGTTAGGTGCTAAGATAAATAAGTTTTTGCATATAAATTTGTAGGGTTTGAATACAACAATGAATAGATGATCTTCAATATTCTTGTAAATTTCTTTAGACCTATAACTTGAAAATTAAAAGAGAGAGGAAGCATTGTGCCATATAGGGGCTTTCCTAGTTAAACATTGTGTTGGTGTTTCAACCTCCACAATGTAAATTTCAATGAAAGAGAGCTTATCATTTCGAGGGATAGAGGTGAAATGAAAAATTAATGATGAATCAAAAAGGGACTATAACTAGCCACTCAAAAATGGATTCCTTAAAGGGTTGAAGTCATGCACATCTCTTCAAGGCTTTATTGTTGTTGGCTTGATTTTCTCGAAGACCTACAAGGTTTAGATCTCACAAAAAATCTGATAACATGAACATGAAAAAACTCATATAAACTTTGAAACAATGCTTTGATATTGAATTGTTGCAATAAATCTACTCTTGACTTATCTTGACTTGCTTGATAATTATTTTTGAGAAAAATTCTCACTTCATTCTCTTGTTAATGCTAGACATTTTTAAAATGATGAAATGACTAGGTATTTATATGTATTTGATCTTTTCTCGCAAATAAGAAATCATGATAGCCAATATTTGACATTTTAAATTCAAATAATAAAATGGAAACTCTGACATATTTAAATTTGGAGAAAAAATATGGGGACCAAGTCACCTAGGGTGACTTAGTCCTAGCCCTATTTTATGTGATCTAAGGTGTCAGGGGGAAAATTAAATGTGTGCATTGGTTCTCTACTTGGGTTTTATTGATAATTGTCCAAATAGTCCAGGGAATGCATAATTTAGGACATTATATGCACAATTAGGTCCATGCAATTAGGAGGGAATTAAATAAAGTGTGGAATTTCCATGGGTGAAAAATTACAAGGCTACATATATCCCCCACTTTAGTGAGTACGAAATTATGCTCAAAATCACACTAAAGTAGAAATGTATTTAATGATGGTTTTGATTATTTAAATATTGGAGAGAGAGGATGGCACTGAATCTAGGGGATGTGCTAGCCTCAAGATTCATGATCCCATGGTAGACCAAAATAAGGAAAAATGAACACACATAGGAAGTGAAATACAATATGACAACCATGAAGTATACACAATGAAGACACATAGCATAACATACTACAAACATTACATGAATATTAAAAAAACCACACACATGGTGCAAATACAATGTGAAAACATAACATGCAATAAAAAACATGTTTAGTACTAAAATAATTTGATTCAATAAGAAAAAGAGACCTCTATCTTAAATTTGTCTCAAATACCAAATGCCATCCATGGAATGTGTTATCTAAAAAAATGGTGCTTTTACAAGGATGTAAAATCACTTATGAGCCACATGGATCTACTAGCTAGCAAGATGTGTTATGCTAGGTGTCCATGCAATTTTATGGGTTCAAAAATGATAGCAAGTTGCATTATGCTATGTTTCCATGCAATTTGATGAGTTCCAAAAGGCTAGCAATTTTATTTATGCTAAGATACTCATGAAACACATGGCTCCACTAGAAAGAAATTTATGTTATGCTAGGTGGCCATGTTAGAAAGGGCTCTCAGTTTCATAAATTAGTAAGGTACATTAGGCCAAATCAATGGACTATCTTTCCAAATTTTAATGTCCAATGGGATGAAAAAACTCACCTAAGAAGTTGCAAAATTTTAACATCTAAGGGAACAAACAAGACTCACTTGAGAAAGTTCATTAATTTCAAAGAGGATAAATGATAAAAATCCAAGGGATTAACACCTAAGAAGGTGCATAAACATCCAAGTGGAAAAAATGATAACCATGCCTCAATGGGTGTCACAAAAAACACCACTATTAAAGGGGTATGTTAATAAGTCAAATATCACCAAACATGTATGAAATGGATAGGGGTAATATATGCCCCCTTAATATGTCAACATACTTCCTATGTTGATATTTTTAGAAGAAAAGAATGTACACATTAAAAACTAGTTATCCTTAACCCCCAAGTGTGGAGACAAGGAAAATCATGCAATAGACTATCATTTTGGTGCTATTAAAAATATGGTTGCACAAAATATTGTACCACCATTAATGGAAATGAGAAAACACATAAAGCTATAAATTCCACATGATGAAGAGCAATGCCAAAAAATAAAGATCATTATTATTTAGAGTGATTAGGTGAATAAACACATATAAGATCACCCAGATCCTTAAGTTTTTGAATTTTTTATTGCTCAAGGCCTAACATTCATTGGTAGAATGACCATGCACACGATTATATGAAAAAATGATTTGTTAATTTTTTTTTGTTTTTGGAGGAAGATTAATTTGTTGAATGTACAAGACAATTGAGAGGGGGTGAATTAGTTTTACATTAAAAAATAAAAATCCTCATAAACATTTAGCTCTACATTAATCATTAAACCCTTCACAACCTTCAAACCCTCATCATGCATTAATAGATTATAAAGATGAAAAATAATAATGTAAACACATCCATACATAAGAAAACTAAATTTATGTGGAAAATCTAGGA
The DNA here is from genome assembly GCA_007115665.2 of Sequoiadendron giganteum. Taxonomy (NCBI): domain Eukaryota; kingdom Viridiplantae; phylum Streptophyta; class Pinopsida; order Cupressales; family Cupressaceae; genus Sequoiadendron; species Sequoiadendron giganteum. Next base: position 613,383,145 of record CM021108.1, on the reverse strand, counting down.
AGGGAAAAACAACGGTGAGGATTAGCTCACAATATAAAGTAATTGTAACACTAAATTATACAAAAAGGTCACTATCGGAGGGCTCACTACCAAATTAGAAAGAAGAAGATATAATATTATAAAAATGATAAATTCATTACATAGAAATAGAAAAGATCCATGATTGCTACACCGAAACATTCTCACTCTCTCTCTACAATGTAGACACCTTCTACTCACTACTTCCAGTATTCTTAGGTATTAAATATCACACTACATTTTTCACTTTCATACTTCATATCATAAATTTCATCACACACCTTACAGACACATCCACCATCAACTCATCACACCTATACCATCATCAACCTTGAAAACAATCTATAAGGTTGTCTTTGCACATCAAATGTGCAAATTCAAATTAGGTCATGTAGACATGGAAAATATACATGCACCTGATCCTAGTTTACTAACATAATTTCCTCCTAAATCATATTCTCATCTTATCATCAGATTTCATCTCTTAATTAGATGAATCATTATTTATCTAATTAGGTTTTTCCCATCTATTGATTGATTTAATCAATTTAATTTAATTAACCCTAAAAATCCCTCTTTAATTAAATAATTCATATTATTTGATTAAATCCCTAAAGTATTCTCATTAAATTAAATAAATTAAACCTTATTTGATTTAATCTAACATTATCCCCTTTAGTTAAATAAATCAAATCATTTATTTAATTAAAACTTTCTTCACAATTCTTGATTTAAATTAACTCATAAATTCAAGTCAAAGTTGTCACATCTCCTAATTCCTCATTAAATTAATTAAGCTTTGATTAATTTAATCTTAATATATGTCACATCCTCTATAGAATGCAACTTGCACAATAAATCAATTACTTTGATTTATTAAACTGCTTATTTTCTCTCAACATAGAATAAAGGAGGAATATTCCTTCAAATTTGAATTCAAAATCCAAGTGGATGGGTACTTCCAACAAGTAATTCACTCCTATTACATTTCCTTGTGCATTGAGCCAAGTGACATTAACTCCATTTCTTTCTCCCTCCAACATGTCACATTCAAATTTCAAATTTGAATATCATAGTATTTATCATGCGCATTGACCAAAATGTGCTCATTCCTCCTTCAATAACATGTGGAAAAGTTGCCTTCTCTCATTGGTCAATCTTTTGTCCCACATTGCTCAAATATTTCTCATTCTTCCAATTTGAAATCTATAAATGAGAGACTCATCTTTTCATTCTATCATCCACAATTTTCTCGTAGACTTACTATACTCAACCTCATCATCATCTACAATATCATGTAAAGTTACTCTCTTCACATTGAGAGATAATTTATTCCATTTATCCTCAAGTATTCATAATTTTCATGATTTCATAGCTAGGTTATGCCAAAATCTCATCAAGGAGATTTAATCATCCACACATCATCAACATTGCAACAAAGGAGTTGGGAAAGGGCCAATTTCGACACATCAATCAACACCAACTCCCCCATAGGATCAAGTGTTTTCTTTGCTTAAATATATTTGATTTGGTTTATTGTATTGTTCTTAACTTTCTTTCTATTTATGTTTTGTAAATGGATTTCATGGGGAATACTTTTTTTATCTTGCATATTAAGCTAATAATGTGTTTGTTTGTTATATTTGTGCAGGTATAAAACTAGGGTTCATAGGTCAGTACCAAAATATTCCCACAGTGGAGAAGAATGAATACAAACCACATCACACCTTAACTCAAACCTAAATCCACATATACACATCACACCACACTTCAAAAACATCGAATCATATCCACAATTAGTGTAAACACCCAAGCCTGGCCGAACTTGTGTTAACACCACTAAAAATTTAAGTACACACTTCCTCAAATCTAAAGGTGACTCACATACCACACACAACACTCAAAAAAAATAAAAATATTCCATGAACACCCTTAACTCCAACAAATCCTTCACAACAACATACACCTGAAGAACATACTCATTTTGTACACTCAGTTACCATTCTACACACTATAACACATGAACTCAAATTTGTAGAAAAACAAACTACAAACAACTCAAACTAAAGATAAACATGAGAAATATAATCACAATTCTAGATCCAATAAAATAGAAACCATAACACTAACAAATGCAGAGGAAAAAAATTTATCCCAAACAACAAGCCATCACAATGTACACACTAGTGAACAAAACTTCTTCTACCAAATGATCTAGAACCTTAAAATATGGATATAACACCTTTGAACACCTTTGATAAATATATCTAAACGAAAAAATAATATATTGAACCATGAAGAAATGTGGATCAAACCAATAAACACCACTATGCCATAGTGAACACTTTGCCACACTATTTCTTATTTTATTCAATTTTTCTCAAAAGAACTTGGAAACCAAGAATCCCAAAAACCATCTCAACATCTGCATTGCCTTCTCAACATCTCAACCATAGAAGAGGTTGAACATCCACAAATATATGATCATCAAATAAACTCTAGAGGTTGAAACCAGTGATACTACTAATGATGACATAATGCAGCCAATCAAAGCATCTCCATAGGTTGACATAAATGCAAAAACACAGATATATTGATATCAATGACAACACAACCTTCAACCAATCTCCCCCTTTGTCATTTATGGAAACACATGATATGAAAAAACATCAATAAAAAAATCTTTGATCAACAACATATATTGCATGTTAGTGCACACTGCTTCCCCAAGCATCAAATCTTTTTAACACTTTCTATTTCTCCCCCTTACTTTATAGATATTTTTAGTTAAATATATCCCCCTTTGACATAAATGGAAAAGGTAAACATATGTGTTATTTTATTTTCTTTCACTTTGAAATCAATCACATATACTTTCTCTCCCCTAAGGGAAACACCTATAAGAGACAACAACTACTCTGCAACTTCCTTTTATTCTACTACACTCAATTATCTTCACACTTTCTCCATACCCTCCCCCTTAGGAGTACACAACATATTGCATCAACCAAAAACTATTGCATATACCCTTTGATATATTTGGTAAATGAATACACTTTTATGCCACACATTTATACCACTTACTCCCCTTGATTATCGTAACCAACAATGCCACTACCTATTGGGCTTGAGAGGTAGCCACCAACATTTGTCTAGAATAAGGAATGAATCTTCAAATCCACTAGAATGATGCATAAACTTATGCATATAATTGAAATAAGGAGGGACAATAGCCCCTAACTTATCCTGGAGATAATCAAAATTATATTTAGGGAGAGCCTTATTGAATATATCTACAACTTGATCCTTAGTAGGGACATACTCCAAATTCACCCCATTCTTTGTAACCTTCTCTCTTAGAAAGTGATATCGGATTGAGATATTCTTTTCTCTTGAATGTATTACTAGATTATTTGAAATATTGATAGCACTTTTGTTATCATATAAGATAGATATTGATTCATCATATGATACTCTAATATCCTTCAAGGTTTTCTTCATCCACAACACCTATGTACAACATGATGCTACAACAATGTATTCTACCTTTGTAGTAGATTGTGACTTTGAATCCTACTTCTTACTTAGCTAATATACCAACCTTCTTCCAAGAAATAAATAACACCCACTCATACTTATTCTATCATCCACATAACTTTCCCATTCTACATCTATATAAGAACTTAGAGAGAAATAAATATCCTTTGTATACCATAAATCATGTTCTAGAGTACCTTTCAACTATTTGAATATTATTTTTACTAATTACACATGTGACTCTCTAGGATCTTCTTTAATTATATCCATTTTAATAAAAACTACATGCATCATATATAATCTAGTAGTAACTAAACATAACAATCCTTCAATAATTGATCTATACTGTCTTTGATTAGCTTTAGGAGATTCTTCATTCTTACGTAGCTTGCAACTAGTAACCATAGGAGTGCATATCAGTTTAGAGTCTTCCATTCCAAAATTATTAAGAATTTCCTTAACATAATTTGAGTGTGATTTAAATATTCCTTTCTTTGTTTGATTGATTTGAAGTCCAAGGAAAAAATTCATCTCCCCAAACATAGACATCTCAAATTATTTCTACATCTCTTCTATAAATATCTTACACATGTTTCATTTCCTTTAAATATTATATGAAAAAAATACACAAGCACAATCAATATTTGATCTTTTTCAACTTTAAAGTAAAGATTGATATTTTTGGTACCTTTATTGAATCCTTTCTGCAACAAGTACCTATCCAATCTATCATACCAAGATTTGGGAGCTTTCTTGAGTCCGTATAATGTATTATTCAATATATAGAATTTTTGTGTGGTCTCACAACATGCCCCATTTTTTCCCTTAGAAAAATGCGGACCCCTATTTTCTACTTCTTTTCCCTTGCTTTGCTTTCTACTTGCTTTGGTGTGCTAATTTTGGAGGAAATGGTAAAATGAAAGTATTTCTCCAATATGCCTAGCTCCTGCTGAAGTGGATGTTTCCTCAAGCTTGGAGTGTTTACAAATATTTACCCCCAACCTTATTGACCATCTAGATTCCTAGGTTTTTGGGTGTTATATTTTGTTTCTCTAAGGATAATACATCTACTCTGAAGTTCACATTTTTCTTGGCTAGTCATTATGCCCAATGAGCTATTACCCAATAAAAATTGTGGTTAGTGTTCATGTGTCAATGTTTTCCCTTGGTTAAGCTTGATTGCAATTTTTTATTTTTTTAGAACCAAAAAATGGAAGTTTTGGTAACTAAGTTTGTTTTGTAACAAACTATTCTTACTTTTACCTAGTCCTAGGTATCATTTGTACTAGGTTCTCATAAACCGAGTAAGAAATTTTTTTGACCCCTATTAATTCTTTCAAGTCGAGTGTTGGATGATTCAAATCTTATTGTTAGCTAATCATGTAGCATCGAAGCTAGCTGCTTCCTCTAATTCCATTACCCCATAAGAATTAAAGTGACATTCAAGCAAGCCACATTGGCCACTTGTGTCACTTTCCTCTTAAAGGTGGGCCCTAGCACAAAAATCAAGGAGTTTGTAATATGAATTCTAGTCCCCCATGATTGCACCTTTGTTTAGGGTAGTTAATGAATAGTAGTAGAAATTACTAAAGGTGGTGAACAATGCACATACTTGGCACCACCTTGAGCATGTAATTACCTCAATAACACACTATCTCACGTAAGACTATCCATTTGTAAGCACATCAAGGAATTAAAATAAAGGTTGTGGAACACAAAGAAAAATATTTTTTAGAATGTTGAAGAACACATCTATTAGGGTTTGAACTTATGTATTGATTATTTCTCAATAATTTAACCTAATTGAATTCAATAAATTTCATGGGTAAGGAATTTTCATGAATTATTGAAAATATCTAATTAGAATTATCCCTAACTTGTACAAAGAGCACACACATGCTAATAATGTAGGAAATTAAGAAAGATATGAGAATTTCAAGAAAGAAGAAAATAAATGAGGAGTTTGAATCCCTCATCTCATAAGTTGTACCAGCATATGGAATGGTTATGAACATGCATTCGGGAAGCTTCCATGAGTATGAATTCACCACAAGGATTCAACAAGAAGTTCCACTTAGTGCACCAAAAATATGGTCTCTAGTGGAATGCATTTGGTAGGAGGATTCCCATGAGTTGGTATTAGAATGCATGAAATTGTATAACCATGACAAAAGGGTCATTGTGAAAGAAGGAAGAGTATATGTAAACCTCTTAACATAAGGCATTATGTATATATTTGGGTTCCCCATAGTCAAATAGATGAATACATTGGATATGAAGGCCATTGCCACAACATATATGAGCTAAAAAGAGAAAAAAAAAGAGGTTCATATTTTCAACATGGTTTTGGAGAAGACAAAAAAGATGTCAAAAAAAATCCCGACGACATGATTTATTCAGGAGATTCAAGACATGATAATTTTATTAATAAAAATAGCTAGATACAAAGATTCCAAAAAATTAAAACCCTCGATTTTTGGGATTGTGAGGAAAATGATGGGTACTCCTATAAAAATTCATTGGGAAACTTTTATCAGTGAATAATTGCATGAATAGATACATACATTCCCAAACATCCAATGGTTTACCATGTCTTCATATGTTGTATATTCCTTTTCCCTAAGAGAAAATATACAAGGTTTAAATAGAGTAGGTTCCATGGGAAAAGAACCAAAGAATAATTTGATTTATCATAATTTACTCCAAATTACTATTCACCAATATTGGGAGCATTACCCAAGGGTAAATTGCATGTTATCCATGAAGCTAGTGAGGTTTATGGAAGGGGATAAAGAAAAGAGATTATCTTTGAAAGAACAAGGTGTTATCTAGACTATTGGATTTTGGTTTATTCAATTTCCTACTTTCACCTATATAAGAGTGCAATGGTTTACAAATTATCCCTTCACACTACCTAGATACACAATAAAGAAGATGATTTTGCTTGAACTTGTGAGATAGGTGCAACCATCTCTTGCCATTTTTTCACGAGTACATAAGAAAGGATTTATGAGATTCCCTATCACTACTGGGAATTATAAATGCATTAAGGTTAAGAATTATAAGATGTGCAAGGATGAGTTAAAACTCTATGGGTTAGAATTATTTACACTCTAGAGGGAAAATTATGACCCGTTTGATAGTCTTGCCAAAAATATAGGTAGGAAGTATAACCATTTTTATCATATAGAGGACTTTTGGCACAATTGTGATGATGATCATGATGTAAGAAAGAGGTCATATAAGAGGTTATCACTAGAAGAAATAAAGGTTCTCAGAACTCATGATGTTCTAAAATAAGTGGATGTTGATAATGGAGAAGTAAGAGATATATCTTATGAATCAGATAAAATTATGACGATACTATCCTAGACTCGAACTACACAAATAAGGAGTTCATAACCACTGAAGGATTTTCTAATAAGTTACTAATATATACTCAATCCTAGATTGATGGTTACATTAGAACGATGAAGGAAGTTGGGATAAAACCTACATACCTATGTAATGTTATGAGAAAGAAAAATTTGGTGAATGAATTGGGGTATAGTAGGGGTGATAAGAAGAAAAGGAAGGTTATTGAAACAAGGGTAGATGAAGAAGGAAGGGAGGAAGATCTTGATGCCTCAAGCCAAGGAATTTTAATAGCATCACAACCAACTAGCATATGCAGAGAAACTATGGCCACACCGGAAAATGTCATGGAAACACCAAAGGTGACATTTTATTACACAACAAAGCCAAGAGCTCAACCCTTGAATGATGAGGATGTGGGAATTAATGAGAGAATAGGTATGTAGAAAGACAAGGTTTGCATAATAAAATGTAGCAGATATGTTTACCTCTCGACCTTCATTTAGTACTGTATTAACATGGAAAGATTTGGGAGGGACTCCTATAATTATAGAGGAAGACCACTACATAATTGAAGAATAAGCTATAGAGAAGCATAAGAAATGGTTTGTTAGAATGAAATAGTTTAAGGAGAAGCAGTTTAAAGGATATCCAATGATGTAGTCTATGGTGGAAGAAGTTCTTGACACACGATCATATCCTATGAGTAGAGAAGAAGAAGAATTTATTACATGATCACTCAATCAAGTGGTAGGGAATCCTAAGGAAATATATTTAAGGGAAGGGGTGTCACCACTAAGAGAAACAAGGGGCACTACAATTCAGAGCCCTATTCCCATTATTGACAAAGAAGATGTAATTGATGATCATACAAATGAGGATCAACCTTCACATGGATGAGTTGTAAAGATTATTTAGCAACCAATGCCTTCTAGAGAACTAGGAGAAAGTCAAGATATGAATAAAGGTACATATTCATCAAAAACTCTGCGTGGTAAATGAGGAAATAATGAGATGTTTCAGGAAAATATGAAAAGTCTACTCCAAGTACTGATGCTAAAAATAGGGTAGGATAGGAAAATATAAGTCTCAAGGAGAAAGAGATGGTGATAGATCAAGATAATCAAAGAATATGTAATTGATGATCATACAAATGAGGATCAACTGATGGAAAATGATGATCATACGATGGGAAACTTTTGATAATTGATAGGAGAGGTTCTTGAGAATTTTGATCATCAAGAACAAGATAATACTGAAGAGGTAGGCCAACATGAAGAAGCACCTGAATTTTTAGTATAGAAATTAACTCTATCATGGAGGTGGAGATGGTGCCTCTAGTTTTTAAAATTTTAATGCAAGAAATGGAAACCCCTAAACCTAGAGCTAGAGAAAAGATTGGGCATGTTGTAAAATGGAATTCAGATGGAGGAAGAAATCTCTAGATAGCTACTCGAGTAGGAGAAAAGAGAAAGCATGAAATAAAAACTAGGGATTGTTGGGTGAAAATGATTGATGTAGTACATTCATTGTAGGATCAAGAGTTAGAGGAGATGAAGGGGAATTTATTAATAGATATTTCCCGAGTGAAGAAGAATAAAAAAAGAAGGAATTGAAAGAATTGGTTTTTTTCTTGGAAAATTTTATTAGATCAAGGTTTGCATAATAAAATGTAGCAAATATGTTTACCTCTCGACCCTCAATTAATACCGTATTATCGAGGCAAGATTTGGGAGGGACTCCTATAATTATAGAGGAAGACCACTACATAACTAAAGAATAAACTATAGAGAAGTTTAAGAAACGGTTTGTTAGAATGAAATAGTTTAAGGAGAATCAATTGAAAGGATATCCAATAATGTAGTCTATCATGGAAGAAGTTCTTGACACACGATCATATCCTATGAGTAGAGAAGAAGAAGGATTCATTACATGATCACACAATCAAGTGGTAGGGAACCCTAAGGAAATAAATTTAAGGTAAGGGGTGTCACCACTAAGAGAAACAAGGGGCAATACAATTCAGAGCCCTATTCCAATTATTGATAAAGAAGATGTAATTGATGATCATACAAATGAGGATCAACCTTCACAAGGAAGATTTGTAAAGATTTTTGAGCAACCACTGCCTTCTATAGAACTAGGAGAAATTCAAGATATGAATAACGGTACATATTCCTCAAAAACCTTGAGTGGTAAACAAGGAAATAATGAGATGTTTCAAGAAAATATGAAAAGTCTACTCCAAGGACTGATGCTAAAAATAGGGTAGGATAGGAAAATATAAGTCTCAAGGAGAAAGAGATGGTGATAGATCAAGGTAATCAAAGAAGATTTAATTGATGATCATACGATGGGAAATTTTTGATAATTGATAGGAGATTTTCTTGAGCATTTTGATCATCAAGAACAAGATAATACTGAAGAGGTAGGACAACATGAGGAAGCACCTGAATTTTTAGTATAGCAATTAACTCTATCATTGGAGGTGGAAATGGTGCCTCTAGTTTTTAAAATTTTAATGCAAGAAATGGAAACCCCTAAACTTAGAGCTAGAGAAAAGATTGGGCATGTTGTAAATGGAATTCAGATGGAGGAAGAACTCTCCAAATAGATACTCAAGTAGGAGAAAAGAGAAAGCATGAAATAACAACTAGGAATTACTGGGTGACAATGATTAATGTAGGGCATTCATTGTAGGAGCAAGAGTTAGAGGAGATGAAGGGGAATTTAGTAATAGATATTTTGCAAGTGAAGAAGAATAAAAAAAGAAGGAATTGAAAGAATAGGTTGTTTTCTTGGAAAATTTTATTAGATATCTAGCCCAATCTGGTTAGTCAAAGAATGAATTATCACATAATCTAGTGTTAATGTCCAAAGAGTAAGTAGATTCTATCGCAACACTCCAACATAAGTTGAGCATGTTTGAAAAGTGGATAGAAAAATCGGTGAGGCAAGGTGAAGAATCAATAAGGGAAGCAATTATGAAGTGTAAGGAAGCATATTGTTGCCTTGAAAAGCTCAGAAGAATTGAGAGTGAATTTCAAGACCACCAAGAGAAGAATGATATAGAAGGGTGGAGGTTAAATATTCTTCTTCAGAAAGATGTTTAGGAATTGATAAATGAGAAGGTGGTTGTAGAAGGAGAAGTTTTGGTACTTGAGAAATGGATAATACAGTTAAGTTTGGAAAGTGACTCTTTATTACAATGTAGAATTGGATTAGAAAAGGTCACTAAAATGTGTAGGAAGTTAGTGGATAAAGATGGGAGCTTCATTGAAATGTTAGCTCAAAAAAATTATGATCCTTGAACTCTAGGAGAAGATGGCAAGGAAGTGAAATCTTTTAGGGGATGGATCAAAAAGGTAAATAAAGACCTTGTTCATTCAATGAGTTGAAAGGTAATTGATGATATTATAAGATATAGGAATTCCATGAGAAAATATGGAATGGAATTAATGTGGAGGAATGAAACTATCATTTGAATAATAGAAGAATATTCAAGGCATAAGTATAGTTGGAAGGTAATTTGAAGCATTCTCAAAGAGCATATACATCAAGTGTTGATTATTTTCCAAGAATATCAACAGAGAAAGGGTGAAGATGAGTCTTTAGAATGGGAGTCTAGTGAAGAAGAGCATACAACCGAGTAGAAGAAGATTAAGATTTTGTGCATGGGTAGAGTTTTGAAGATAATTTTGTATGGTTATTCCTAGGCTTGTATCCTAAATGTTAGAATTTTGCTACTAAAGGAAATTCAAAGTATCTTTGACTTCATCTAGAAAGTTCCTATACCAAATATCACCTACCATGTGCTAAATTTTTGATGTGTTCCCCTGATTCTCTTTCATATGTTCAGTTTAAACTCTTTGCAACCTTATTCTTATAAAAGGTGAATAGTTGTTTTATTTTGAATTTTTAAGTTTAGAATTTGTAGATTATCAAGAATTAATTTTTTTCATGTTTTATTCTTTTTCCTCTTTTCTATTCCATTCAAGATAGAAAACTTCTATCTTTCATTTCAATTTAACTAATATCGAAGCCAATTAAAATCTATTTCCTGATATGAAATCATACACAACTGATTATTTGTTCCTATTGAAAAACTGCGTTGTGCCAAATTTTGGTATATACGAACACTATTCGATGGAAAATATTCATTTTATTTAAACTCTTACATCATTCTATGCCTAACTGTGAAGAAATATCATGAGGTATCGAATGGTTTTCTTTGATTTAGTTATTTCTTGAGGCATGCATAGATACTACTTATGAGAAATTTTACATTTCAGTATTTCGTATGCTTTATTTTAGAGTAGATGTTTCATATTTTCAGAAAATGTTCAAAAATTTGATGAATACATGGAGTTTAATTATAAATATTTTAATTCCATGAATTTTTTGAATGCTTAATGCTATATTTTCTTGAATTTATGCAATTAATTTGAATGTCATAAAATATTATTTTAAATTTTTTGATTTCATGAAGTTATTGAGATGTGAATGATTAGACAAATTATGTTTCAATGTTTTGAATAACATCTAATTTGTGACAATTGTATGAACCTTGTGTTTAATAGAACTTTACACAAAAAACCCTAAGTCAACCTAGTGCATCAAAACATGACATTCCTGAGCCTTGGTATCGAGCTAAGATTGCCATAGATTTAGGTTTTCTTGGTGGATCTTTCAAGAAAGGTAGGCTCCCATGGTACTCTATAAGAATTTATCTGCTCGTTGGTGTTCGTGTACAAAATATGCATCAATAGAAGTGGTGCTACAAGGAGTGCCTTATTTTCTCAAAATAAAGGAAGTTGGAGTTCTATAGAGTCACATAGAATTTTTCTAGCAATACTTGTGTGACATTAGTAGAACTTAATGGTCAGATGTCATCTAGGACTCAAGGATAAAGGTCTATAATAATAGTCTCACAAAATTTGACCACTATGATACCACCTCCACCTGTAGCAATATATTTCTTCAATGTAGAGTCTCCTATTCAATTCATTGTATACAATTATCTTCTAATGAATCAAGATAAATTTTATCTCAATTACTATATGCATAAAAATGTTGAAGAACATATAATTATCTTCAAAGATACATGATTTAGAGCCATATTGCAACATGAAGATGTTGTATGCAAGTTGTTTCCCTACACATTGAGTGATGAATTTTATCTATGGTATATCAACCTACCCCATAATTCTATTAGGAAATCGTAAGACATGGAAAATTAGTTCTTAGTTAGGTTTATGGTGCTAGTAGACCCTACCTTTCTATATCAACAATTCAATCAGATCAAAAGGTTTGGCGTTGAACCTATAACTACTTTTAATGATAAATTCCAAAAGGCTTATTATAGGTTACAAGCACCTTACATGGTAGAAAATTTGTCTATCATCACAGTTTATTACATGGTGGTTGATCCTTTGACTGTGGTCCTTGTAAAATAGAGGGAAGATACTCCTACTACCCTAATTGAAGCATATGTGGAAACCATAAGTATGAATATAGGAATGAAACACCTTGGAAGTGGATCATTAGTGAATGGCGAGAAGGTTTTGAATAACTATCCCATCCCAAGTATTTTTGTTGTCTCATTAAACAATACAATGGCTCCTAAATATTTTCCTTCAAAGGTCCAAAATGGGACATTTCCAGAGAACAATTTCTTCCAACCTAGAAGTAGTTAAGAATTAGTCCAACACCCTAACCCAACCATCATAGAAATGAATCCCAATGAAAATTATTTCTTTACATAGACTCAAGAGAGTTATAAAATAAAGACTCAAGAAGATAAAGAAGGGATTAAGGAAATAACATGGATATGTGTAGGATCATCATGGAAAAAACAGACCCTTAAGTGGTGATAAAATTCAGAAAATTAGAGTTAGGCAACTTGACATAAAAATTTGAATAAGTTATCTATATTATTTAAAAAATATGTAAGAATAGAATATCTATAAAATTGAATGTAGTTTCTAAACTACTAGGTTTATTTAAAAATTAAAAAAATTTATTTGGTGAAAATTTTAAATTTCAATGCACTAGTACTTAAATTTCAAGGAAAAAATAAGTAGGTGTTTGTCTGACGACCCTAACCACAATAAAATGATAATAATTTTCATAATATTTTAGATATAAATAGAGGACCCATGTCCCAATGTGATGCATATTTTTTTATAATTTTTTTCCAAGTAAATAATTAATTATGAATTTTTTATTACAACTTTAAAAAAATATAAAAACTCGTATGTCTAACCACCTTAACTTGGTCAAAACTTCATGAAATTCAAATTTTTTTTTTAATCCTATAGTATGTGAAGCATAGAATGTGAAACATGTTTTAGATTTTAAAAATGTGATGCCGTTTGAAAGCTATAGATGTTTTTCAATTAGCCTATCAATCATGACTTTAGTTGTAATTCAAATAGAAAATGAATAATAATAATTTATTAAATTCAAAGTAAAGCATAATTTATATTGGTGGAAAGTTAAGAATATCATTTAAAAACCCTTTTTGTTTCATCAATTTTGGATAAATAAAAGTCAATAGCCACATGGGCCATCATATCACTTACATATCGCCACGTTTTGGCCCATTATGATCCTACACATACCCACATATAAGCTTAAGAAATTTACCATTGAGGTTATACAACTAAGCAATTGATGCAGGTTCATCTAGAAGATTCAAAAAACATTTAGTTACAAAGGTTGTCAGTGATGCAGTGAAGTTCACTATGATGGCTAGCTTAGTATATTGAGGATGAGAAGTTGTGGATTAAATGGTTTGTTTTCAGGTATATCTAGTTTATCCATTAGAATTTTTAGAGGTTCGCATGAAGATTTGATCAAGTTATGAGTATTTATGTTCTTATAGTTGTTCAGTTTCTTTAGTTGGTGTTCTTGAAGGAATTTGATGTGATTCTAGTAATCTGAGTTGTTGTGGATGTTTTAGTGATGATTCATGTATGTTTCTAGATTGTGATCTATCTATGTTGTTGGTTCACATTGATTGGTGTGCTCGTGATTGGTGGTTTTCTTTCGAGAGTTCATGTTTTCATGTTCTTGGCCAATAGGGTGGTTGTAGCATCTTGTGGATCTTCAAGGCTGATTGTTTAAGATGTTTCATGTTTGAGGCATGTTTTTTAGGTTGAAATCGGCTGATTCAGATTGATAATTGTTTATTGATTTGGGCCGACAGTTTGTACACCTTTTATATTTTGTTGAGTTGACATGTAATGGATGTTATCCTTAGATGAAAATATATATGAGAAATTGTTTTGAGGAGATTGATAGGAGATGAAGACATATGTGTGATATGTGTGAGTTATATGTGAAAAAAATGTTCTAATCTTTTGAAGGAAAAAATAAAGTGTGAAGAAGAGTAGTCATGAAGCACGGTGATGAGATGTTTTGATCCATACAAATCAACAGAGCAAAGAAATCTGGGAGCAAAAGGAAGAAGTGATGGAATATTTTTATTATATGAATTGTTTATAATTCCTAGGCTACAAACTAGCATCTATAAAGCTCGAGTGGCATATGTAATGTATTTTGGATCATAATATAATGATGAGTGAACTTTAAAGGATAGTTTTTTCCCTTTGAGGTTTTTCCATGTGTTCTTGCATATCTGTTATCTTTATGTTGATTATCTATTACCTTTTGTTACATATCAATAAGATCTAAGTGTTAGTTGTTTAAGCTACGAGGTAGGACTGTCCCCCATAGAACCCTCCTACCTTGGACCACATCAATTGGTATCAAATCTAGTTGAAAATCTAGTTGTGAATCTATTTGTTGGTTGAAAATCTATTTCAAAGTAGGTTGTAGAGTAGGTTGAAGAGATGGTTGTGATTTTTTTGCAAAATGGGGAAGATTTGGAAAATCACAAAGAAGGGAACATAAAACCTAATATGTGAAAGGGATACTTTGGAGGAAGAATTGTGCAAACTCGGGAAGTTTAATTCATAATTGATGGAGAGGATGAAAGAACTAGGAGAAGAAAAGTATGATTCTCTTGAAGAAGAATTGAAAAATGTAAGAAGGAGAAATGAATAACTGGAAGAAGATCTGGATAATTTTGAGGATATTGAAAAGGAAATGGAAGAAGGATTCAAATTGTTTAAGAAGTTGGACAAGAGGAGAAGAGATCTGGAGGAATGTTTGAAAGAGATGAATAAGGAGAACAGTTTGCAAAAGAAGGAAATATCTGAATTGAAGGAACATGCTAACCAGTTGGAGAAGGAGAATGAGAATTTGAGATCTAAAATTGAAGTGTGTGATGTTTCTTGTGATACTAATATTTTTTGTGATGTTGCAGAAAAATCTTTAGAAAATGGCATTGAAGATGAATGTGTGACTAAGCCTGTAATTTTTGGAGATGGTATTGGTTTCAAAATAATGTAGAGAATGGGATACCGAGGAAAAGGATTGGGAAATCATCAACAAGGAATGAAAAAACCTATTGTATGGGTAAGGAGAGAAAGAAATGAAATCCTTGGATATGATAAAGGTAACGATGTTGTTACAAATTCAAACAATTCAAATCAGGGAAGAAAAAGTATGTATTGCTCACATTGTAATAGGCATGGACATGAAAAGGAATTGTGTTGGGATCTATATCCTTGTAATTTTTGTGGATTAAGGAATCATTCTTAAAAGATGTGTTGGAATAAAATGAGAGGCAGAAAGCCTAGGATAGATTGTATATAGTTGAATTATGGATGGATTGATGGATTAAAATGGAAGTGTGTTGCTCATAAGTTCAGGAAGTTTTATAGATTGAAGAATTTATGTGTTGAGAGAAAGAAAGGATCAGGATGTAGATAAAGAATAATTTATTCAGAGTAGAACAAGGACAATTATTCAAAATATAGAGGGAGAGGTGACAGGAGTCATAATTCTTATCACAATGAAGGGTACTAGAGGAGTGAAAGAGGATTTGCTAGAGAAGGAACCTGTTTTTAATTTTGCAAGAAGAAAGAATCAATCATTGAATGCCATCAAGAACCTAATACCAGAGAAGCTTAGAAAGAGAAACATTAAGGGATGCAAAGATTGTTTGTGTAGATGAAGAAGAACCCTTTGATACAAAATTAGTTTATCCAGAGGAAGGGGAACCTTTGGAGGAATCAGATTGGATATCTGAACTAAAATAGTAAGTAGTGGTCTTAAGGAGACTTAAGGTTTATGTCAATCGATGTGAAGAATAATCAGAAATGGGGAGTCTACATTGCAGAGATAGAGAATATTATAGGAACAGTGTATGCAAAGAAGAAAATATAACATTTTTGAGGTGTGCAAAGGAAATGCAGATATCAAAGAGTGTTGTAGAGGAAATTTGGAAATGATATTGACGAGTCAAGGAAGTCATATGATTGTTCTAGAGGATGCAAGTATGTGTAAAATTTAATTTATTGAATCAAACAAAGAAGAACCTAAGGAAACTTGCAAGGTGGACTTGCTCAGACCATCGACCAGTGAGGCAGTGCAAGGCCTACAACTAGAATGTCGAACTTAGAAGAACTTGAGGAAGTTTTATAGGGTGGCCTTGAACAAACCACTGACCTTGAGGTAGTTGCAAGTACCTGTTAAATTTAATTGATTAAAGAAACCATTGATCTTGAGGAAACTTGCAGAGAAGGCTTGCTCAAACTATTGACCATTGAGGTAGTGCAAGGCCTATAGGTAGATCATCAAATCCAAATTACACTTGAGGTAGTTTTGTAGGGTGGACTTGAACAAACCACCTACCTTGATGAAGTTGTAAGTACATTTGAATAGATTGGAAAACCAATTCAAAGAGACAAAATTTATTTTGACATAACTTAGCTCAAAGTGAAGAGGCTCACTTTTCAAGTAACACCAAGATTTTGATGTAGAAGCATTCAAAAGATTCAAAGAATATTCAGTTATAGAGGTTGTAAGTGATGTAATGAAGTCCAGTATGATGGCTAGCTTAGCATATTGAGGATGAGAATTTTTTGATTAAAGGGTTTGTTGTCAGGTATATCTAGTTTATCCACCAAAATTTTTAGAGGTTCACATGAATATTGGATCAAGTTATGAGTATCTATGTTCAAACAGTTGTTTGGTTGCTTTAGTTGCTGTTCCTAAAGGAATTTGATGTGATTATAGTAATATGAGTTGTTGTGGATGTTTCTAGATCATGATCTATCTATTTTGTCAGTTTGCATTGATTGTTGTGCTTGCGATCTATGTTTTTCTTCTGAGAGTTCATGTTTCCATTTTCTTGGCCGACAGGGTGGTTGTAGCGTGTTGTGGATCTTTGAGGCTAATTGTTTAATATGTTTCATGTTTGAGGCATGTTTTTTGGGTCCCTACTATTTTTGGGCCAACAGTGGTTGGTTTGCATTGATACTTGTTTATTTATTTGGGTCGATAGTTTGTACACCTTTTATATTTTGTTAGGCTGATTTGTAATAGATTTTATCCTTAGATGTGAATATATATGAGCGATTGTTTAGAAGATATTGATAGGAGATGAAGGCATATGTACGAGATGTGTGAGTTATGTGTGTGAACAATGTTCTAATCTTTTGAAGGAACAAATAAAGTGTGAATAAGAGTAGTCATGAAGCATGATGATGAGATGTTTTGATCTGGACAGATCAACAGAGTAGAGAAATCTAGGAGCAAAAGGAAGAATTGATGGAAGATTGTTATTATATGAATTGCTTGTAATTTCTAGGCTGCAACCTAGCATGTATAAAGCCTGAGTGGCATATTTAATATGTTTTGAGATCATAATATAATGAGGAGTGAACTTTGAAGCTTGGATATTTTCCTGTGAGGGTTTTCCTAGGATAATTCATATGTCATGTGTTCTTGCATATCTTTTATCTTTATGTTGATTATGTATTAGCTTTCATTGCATATCAATAAGATCATGGTGCTAGTTTTTAAAGCTGAGGTGGAACTGTCCCTCACCGAACCCTCCTACCTTGGACTATGTAAGAGATTATAATTTTTATTCTCAAACTAACAAAAATTCATAAGATCAGTCATAGAATGCTCCTAGACAACCTAGACCTTGGAGTAACTAGCCTAATAATGGAGGAGTGTCTGTTGAATAGGATAATTGAGAGGGGGGGTGAATCATTTTTCATATATTTAATCTTCAATTCATTCACTAGAACTAATTATTAACACTATTCGAATGATTAACCATTAAATAGTAATGCAGGAACTCAAACTCGTCACACAAACACAATAATACCAAATTTACGTAGAAAAGCCAATAAGGGAAAATCCATGATGAGGATTAACTCACACTATGGAGAATATCCAAACTAATTACAAGAGGCTCATTACTTGAGAAACAAGGCTCACTTCTAGAATAAGGACTCACCATTCAAATCAGGACTCACTATCAAATAGAGCTAACAACTCAGAGGCATCACTGCCATAGAGATACAAAGAAGATAGAAGAGATACATTACATGGAGAAGAATATCTCAATGCAACAAATAAATCCACCACAATTTTCTCAACCACTTGTAGACATGCATGAATGATAGAGTACCCCTTTTCCTCACTACATCTGAAAACTTAGCATTTAGGCTTCAAATTGATCTACCAAACTCGCATCACAGAAAATCACTAATTCACATAAATCTCACGACTATTTGTTCTATTTATTTGAACATATCTCTCTCGCACTTGCACCACTTCATCACTAACTCATCTTGTATTTATACCATCTTCAAATTTGAAACATATCCAAATTCAACCATCCAAATCCAAATTCAAATTAGGTTGGTGCAAAAACATCCTAGATTGGAATTAGAATGAGGGTGACCCAAACACATTCTTCATAAGGACCCAGATAGATCCAACATACTTCATCAACTCTGAAGGTAGTGTTCAACACAAGGTTGGCTAAATCAATGTAAAATATATAGAACTATTAAGCACAAATCTTCCAGATACCAAATTATCTTCAATATATTAGAAACAAATCAAATCTAGAATCACACATCATAAGACTTTACCAAAGATAAATTAGGACCAACAACATTTCTCCCAGACCTCAACCAAAAACATAGAAAACCACAGTTCACAACTGGTGAACATAACCTGCACTGTACAATGAATCAAAAACCAAAAATCTAGATATAGAATCTTCTAATAACCATGATCAACATATCTGAAGAATACGAGCATAGGAAAAAATCCTATATCAAAACTCAGAGAAACCACTAAACACCTAAAATCTTTCTTCAATACAATATTCTCAATATCATTGACATATACAACCAACAACAGTTAGTTGATAACCAATTGACCAGTTGACATCAATGGCAACACCTTAATTCTTTCTATTGCAAGAATGGATAAATGAATGAAGGTGTTTTCATTGATGTCAACTAGTCAATTAGTTATCTACTAGTTTTTCTTGTCATTGGTGTCAAGGTTATAGGTTATTGGTTGCATATATTGAGGATATTGAGGAAATTGTATTAAAGAAATTTTACAGGTATTCATTTTTTGCTCCAAGTGATGATTTGGTACTTGCCCCTATATTTGTGTAGTTGAGATATGTTGTCCATGGTTTTTGAAGGTTGCTATATCTAAATTTTGGGCTATTGGTTTGTTGTGAAGTTTGAGTTGTGTTCACTAGTTGTGAACTATATTTTTTTGTGTTCTGGTTGAGGTCTGAGAGAAAGTTTGTTGGTCTGAATTTATCTTTGATCAATTATTTTGACTTTTGGTTCTAGAGTTAAGATCTTAGGATTGTATTGAAGATGTTTTTGGTTTCTGGAAGTTTCAAGTTTAATTGTTCTATATGTTTTACACTAGTTTGGCTGACCTTGTGTTAAGAACTCTCTTTGAAGTTGATGAAGTGTGTTGGATCTATTTTGCATCCTAGTGAAGCATGTTTTTGGTTCAATCTCATTATAATTCTAGTTGAGGATGTTTGGCACCAGCCTAATTTGAATTTGAAATTAGATTATTGAGTTTGATCATTTTCCAGGTTGGAGATAGTATACATATAGGATGAGCTAGTAATGAAAAATGTATAAGATAAAATAATGAAGATAAGTGAAAGAGTAGATGTGGCATTGATGCTATTCAAAAAGTGTGTGTGACTTGTGTGTGGAATATTAGTGTGAAGCTTAATGTCAAGTTTTTAGATGTAGTTAGAAGAAGGTGAACTCTATCATTCATGCAAGTTGATCAAGTAATTGTGGTGGAATACTTTGTTGCATTGGGATTTTAGTCTCTCTATAATAAGTCATCTTTTTCTTCTGTGTATCTCTATGGTAGTGAGCACTCATGTTTGTAGCCCTATTGGACAATGATTCATTGTTTCAAGTAGTGAGCCTTGTTTCTATTGCAAGAATGGAAAATGGAATGAAAGTGTTGCCATTGATGTCAACTGGTCAACTGGTTATTTAATAGTTGTTGTTGGTTGTATATGTTGAGGATATTGATAAAATAGTATTAAAGAAAGATCCCATGTATTTAGTTGTTGATCTGGTAATTGTCCCTATGTTTGTGTAGTTTAGATATGTTGGTAATGGTTTTTGAATGTGTTGGTTGTTTTTACTATAACCAGGCTGATCTTCTAATCTACCTATGGAATTGCCAATTCCAATCAAGGGAAGCTCAAAGGACCTAAACCAACTGAAAATGATTTTAAAGACCTCCTACACTTTGGGCACTACAAAACCTAGGAGGGTGATCCCTTAATGTGTTTACAACCTCTGCACCATTATCATAAACAACATTAACAGTATCAGATAATCTCACATAATAGCTCAATAGAACATGATAATATTGAATAGAATTGGTTGTTCATCAATAATATCAACCATTTGGAGTGTGAGATAGTCATAAAAATACTTCACAGTAAAATATATTCATTGATTTTCAATTTGTAGCAAGCTCTAGGTGAACACAAACAAATACTGCATCTCACAAACAGGTATAACTTAGATCAGTGCCTTATTTCCATTGGAGGAGTTAGATTCACAAAAACCTAAGGGTTTATAATAAATTCAACACATAGACTACATGATCTTTGATAAAATTTCCTTACAATATCACCAATATGTACCCTAACTCAATACTACTTATCAAATCCTTGTACAAAACATATCAACATACAATCTCATTTAAGCATTTTAATTAATTCATTGACTTAAAGCCAAAATAAGAATTTCACACACCACAACAATGAGATGAACAAAATAACCCTTGATCACTTTATTCAAAATTCAAATATGCTTGTACACACGAGAGACATGAGCTTGAATTTATAAGTTTGATTCAAATGCCAATACTGTCATAAAACATTATTTCTCCATGAATTCAAAACCTACAACAAAATGACTCAAACCTAACTTTCATTTTCTCTATAATTGTGAGATTTTACATTTTTCTCTATAACTTCACCTAGAATCGACCAAAACTTTCTAAATTTCTAACTCAATACTTCTGGCCTTGAAATCCTTCTTATAGAAAATGAAGGAGCAAACAAGCATCAGGCCAGAAAGCACACATGTCACTAGCCACTTGGACTGCTTTATGAAAATTCAAAAATTGGTTCAACAACAACCTCCCATGGAGAATATTCTTGTTCCAACAACAACAAATCTTCAAGAACTTCATGCTTAGACTTCCACCAAGACAAAAATGGAAATTGTTATAATTACAACAATTGATTGATTAACTATTAGCAACCTACTCCCACCTTTACTCCTCCTTAGTTAAATATGTATTCACCAACTTCTGGTAATCCTCATCACTTGGAAAATTAAAACCAATTACCTCATTTATTTTGACACTATAAGGTGTATATTTAAATACCACTCGATTTGCTTCTCATTCAAAAGACTCAAGGAATGAACTGGTGCTGATAATTTTATCCATGCAGCTCACTAATAGATAAAAATCGGAGTCATCACAAATTAGAGTAAGTTGAGCCTTGATGACCGTATTAGCCTGATCCTTCCATTGTTGAAGTTACCTAATATTACCCTGATCATCAATTATGTCAGACATAAATGTGTCACTCCAATCATCAAAACTCTTTACCAATTATTTGATCTTCCTACTCAATTCATCTGGTAAGGCTTGAGATCCTTGCAATGATTTAACTAACACTTGAGTAGGTCTTAATAACTGTGGTCTATTATTGATATCAAATATGGAGGCCTTAAACATTACATACAAATCATTTTCCCTAGGAATCACCTTCTCAATTAATGGTATTGCTACTTCCTGATCCCTGTCAATATTCTTTATTGCACCTAATAATAAAGAATAAGAAGAATACACACTTGGAAACCTATCAATAACCTTTTCATTTAAATGATGCAAAATAGTAGTAACAATTTCCCATTGTCATGAAAATACCTTCTCCTCACTTACCTTCAGAGAGTCTTGTAGCACTGCAATTTTCTGCATTAAATTCTTCTTTGTTGGGTCAACAAAGCATTCTAACTCCTCCCCAATTGGTTCCAATGTAGGGCCGAGGGAAGGAGTCTACTTGGGAGATCCTAGTGTGGAAACAATAGGGGAAACATGAAGCAATGACCCTGATGTGGAAGGTAATGATTTAATCACTCGAGCAACTGATGTTTCCCAAATTTGCCTATATTTTAATCTTTCCATTTCTATTTTCAGCTCAATATTCCTTTGTTGCACCTTATTATACTCCTCAATCATAAGATTATACTTCTGCATGAGACTCCTTTTTTCATCTTCCTCTCTCTTAGCAATCTTTTTTGCCAATTTGGCCACATTCACAGTCAAATTTGTAGCCTCTATAGTTGAGGTCTTTGAAGCTCTTTTAATTATTAACCCTCCTCTCAAATTTGGGTTAATATCAGTAATATTTGGATTTCTTCGTTATGGGGCCAAAGCCCACATTGCTAAGGTTTCATATTCCTTGCTAAAGGCAGAGTCTTGCAATGCTGCCTTGACTTCTTCTTCAGAATTCTGGAGGGGAACCTTGGACTTTAAAATAGCATTAAAAGCCACCACATCAACAATATCCCACTTAGGTAGAATCAAGACACTAGCTTGATTAACCAATTTTCCCCCTTCTTCTGGAGTGATTTTCCTAAACTCATTCATTATTTCAGCCTTCACCTCATCATCATTTTCCTAATTTGATCTATTAGGCCTCAGTTCTATTATTTTCTTGCACTTCTCCTGATATTCCTCCAACTTCATCCTCCATACCAGTTGCAGGAAGAATAGTGACTCCACAAAAGCATCATCATCCAAAAATTATTTACAAGCCTCCATTCTTGCATCCTGCACACATTTTCCTTTCATGTCCAGGTCTGATAAAATCAACTCAACGGGTCTTGGAGGAAAAGGCATGCCCATTTGCATATATTGATCACTAACAATAATCTCATCCACCAGGTTCTCCTGTGATTGTTCAATCCTTTGCCTATTGGGGCTTTGCATTGATGTTGGTGGTGAGGGAATCCTTTCAAGTGATGACTCGAGATCAATTATTTTTATAGCCCTAAGTGTTTTGAGATGTGTTCCTGGTTTTTCATGCAAATTCATCACTTGTTTTCCTTTTCTATCTATCTCCTCTTCGTCACTGTTGTAATCTCTTTTTCTCTTGTAAATAGGCCTGTCATCTGGAGGTTGGTAAGTTTTCTTATCTTTGAATGGCCTTGCAGTTTGTTCCTATATACCCAAGTTTAACTCCATATTTATTTTCTTTGTCACTAGAATGCCCATGATTTCTTGAAATTATCCATAAAAAAATCAATCTTCTTATGATAAGGATTGAATTCCATTAGTGGATCATATTTTGGATCCTTCTTGTGCACTCTAGCCAATAGCTTATCATAATCTACCCATTTCTCTTTATTAAACTCCTTCTTATTCAAATCAAATTCATTTCTAACCAAGTCCTTAGGGAAATTGAATTCATGAACAAATTTGGCACCTTTTATTCTTTGTCTAAATAGAACAAAGAAAACCTCAAGATCATACTACCTTATAGGACCCAACCTTAAATGGTATGGGATAATGTCACCCCCATTGTGGAAAATCTTCAAATCAGGCCTTCTCTCCTTGGGCCTAAGAAAATCATGCAATTCCTTAGGAACCCTGGGTAAATTCACCATTAATCTGGCTCTCAGTCTTGATGTAAAGCAGTTGTTGAACTATACATAGTTGACATTATCTCTATTGTATGAAAGGTCAGCAATCCACACATGTACCGACAGCCTCTCTTCATTGAAAAATTGTTTCAATCTCATCTTCTCAGAGAAAAACTCAACATTCTTGAACAAAAACATGTTCATTGACATAGAATACTAGTAAAAGGGGGTGCCTGTATCATTTTTTTGCACTTTCAATAACCCCTCATGTATCTTCTCAGTCAAGAAGGAAGAAAAATCATATACTATAGAGAAATTCGGGTGTTGTATTTGCACTGCCATGAACATAAAAGCTATAGGCATCATTGTATTAGGGCTAAAACCCAAAATTTGGTATAATGAATAGAATGTAGCCAAGAAGTGCTTGGACAAATAATCCAATCTGAAACGCTCCTAGTCACTAGGGCTAATATGAACACTTGAACCTCCTACCCTAGCCAAATGAGGTGGGAGCATCTTAGCTCTTAAAAGAGACTTCATCTTCCCACATTCTTGTTTCATTCCTTCAAGCTCAAATGGGACCAAGAATACACTAGGCTCACTCAAATCAAAGACTTGTCCAAACTCCTTTTTGTTAATACTTAACAAAACCCCTCCGTCATTATCCGTAACCACCTATGTGATAGGATCATACGTTGCAGCCACTGCCTTGAGAAAATCAACATCAGGAAAAGCATTTGGAACTACCAATTTCCCCATTTCATACATCCAGCCATTTGAAAAAGGATGAGGAAAATTTCTTTGTCCAAACCATAGTCCTAATATCTCTAAACTGTTAAGCGGCACCCTAGCATCAACTATATTAAAAAAATTATACACTAATCCATCCCCTAGAGTTTTTCCTCACATTAACACAACCCCTTCTTCCTATAATTTTTTGACAATGACAATTGATCTAGGAAATCATCATATAAGTTTCTATTCAAAAAGCCAATCTAGTCAGAATGATGTTTTAATGGTGCCATCCTAAGAAAACTAGGGCTTCCTTGTATTACATACCTTAAACAAGATAGGGCTTTATAGGACTATGAAATTACAAAATAAATACTTTGAAATTTCCCACAATTTAGCTCACCTATAACCCTAAAACAATTTTAAACAAGCTTTCCAACAAGCACACAACAAATTTCCCAAATTCAGATTACAATTTGACTAGGAGATGCAGAATTCAAATTACAGCTTTGTGCTCATAGAAAACCTAATTTTTCATCACAATAGCTTGTGAATTCATCCTCGGCTTTAAGACTGCTTTGTGAAATTTCTCAAATTCTTTTAAATACAATAGAACATGATAAATAGTGGTTTTATTTCAATCAAATCACACTAGAAAATTTCTCGTCTACCATTAAAGCTCACTCACGTGCTGCACCAATTGTTCCAATCACATTTGATGCAAATTTAAATATTATCCATTGATATTTCACTTTGGTTGGATCATCAAATGACTGCCTTTTAATTTATCTAACATTGATGTCCACCATGGAAAATGGCCCACCACCCGTTGCGTCACCTAGGAAATCCACGTGTCACCTTTCCCGTGATATCACAATCAATAAAAACCTTG
Organism: Sequoiadendron giganteum; assembly: GCA_007115665.2. Taxonomy (NCBI): domain Eukaryota; kingdom Viridiplantae; phylum Streptophyta; class Pinopsida; order Cupressales; family Cupressaceae; genus Sequoiadendron; species Sequoiadendron giganteum. Next base: position 613,357,498 of record CM021108.1, on the reverse strand, counting down.
CAACTTCCAATAATGCAATGGCGGGCAACCGTAGATCTCAATCACTGACAGTCTTGTTCATTCAAAACAACTAAAAACTTTGTCGTTAAGCATCGAGCACCTCTCCTGCCGAGATTAAAACATCTTTGTCCATTTGAAGTATGTGCATCTTACACCTGCTTTAGTAACCAACCAAATAATGTATTAAATTTGGATTAATATATTAAATTACCCCTATCATTCCTTTGGATTCACCAGATGTGACAAGTGGCGCTCACCTGTGGTATTGTGATCATCCAAAACTATGTGGTGGGGTCATCATGGGATAGCAGGGAACGACTGAGATCAAACAGTGATTCATCAATGACCATGAAAATTAATCCCTCTGCAAAATATAAAACATTTATTAAAACAAGAGGGTAAATTAGTAGGTCGACGACAAACAATGAAATAAGTTGTTTTTAAAACGGAAGCATAGGGCCAACTAGAATTAGGAAGAAATAAAGTCTAAAAAAGGAAAATATAATGATGAATCAGAAGGGGACCGATCCTAGACTGATCAGTGTGAATCAAGTTTTTTTTAAAAACCCTTCTCCAAAAATTAATGACCAAATAGATTTGAGCCATGGTATAAGATAAGACAATAGGGTTTTACACAAATTCATGGAAACAAATGTAAAACCCAACCCTAGGCTTTTCTCAAACATTCATGTAGAACCACAAACATAGGCAAGATCAAATGGAACTTGTAGAACAAAATTTGAAGTTCCATTAGTGGCTCCAGTTGGGGATGTTCATTCCACTGGAATGAAGCAAGATCTCAGAATCTCAGGTTGAGTAGACCAATTGTAGTGATGACCAAAAGTGGTTGTCCGAACCAAACAACCCAACATGAAAGAAACCTACCACTAACATATATACAAACCTAAACTATTGTTCATGGAAAAAACATACTTCAAGTGAAGTATAACTTCAAGAACTATCCATGAACTGGTAGTTCAAGATGTGAGCATGAAAAACTCTACAAATGGCTTAAACCTCAACACTTGTTAGTATGGTAATTTAAAAACCAAGCAAATAAACCAAAGCTCCTATGAAATAATGCATTACACCTCATAAACAAAGTAACCAAACAAACAAATTGAAAGCATAAAAGAAGCACAATGCATACCTATTCCATATTGGATTGGTACACCTTGAGTATGTGAAGGAGCCCTTTCCCAATCCTTTCCAAGCTAAATAATGAAAGATATGATACTATGATGAAGAGAAAAATTAGTTCTCAAATGTAGAGAGTAACTTTGCATGAAATTGTGTTGTATTTTTGAAGGATAGGATCCTTGAATTTATAGTTGAGATTGAAGAGATAAGAGGCAATGTTGAATAATGTGGGATGAATCCCGAACAAATAAGATAGAGCCACTTGTCATAATGTGATTGGCCCATGATTGTGCAAGTTTTGGCCAATGTGCCCATTTGAAATTTGAAAATGACCTTAAATGCATGTAGTTGAAGGATTTGTGGGGAAATTTGTTTGGACAAAAAATTCAAACAAAAGGAGTTAAAGAGGGCATATTCCTTGGGAATATACCTTGTGAGGAAATAGGGTTTTGTAATAAATCAGAATAAATGATTTATTGTGTAAGTGGAAAAATCTAGAGGATGGGACATGGCTTAGGCTTAGCATTAATCAAGGATTTGAATAATTAAGCTAATTATTAGTTGGTGTAACATTTGATTTACATTTTTGGATTTTTTTTAAATCAAATGAAAGGAAAATGAATATTGACCATTTAATTAAATACATTTGATTTAACTAATGTAAGAGACTGTAGGAAGTTAATTAATTAATATGATTTAATTAATTAAGAAGAAAAGTGATCAAATGTGGTGTTTAATAAATAATGTTAATCTTGTATGTTTACATTTTTCCCCTCTTTGAAGCAATGTGCTTGTTGCATTGGTTCAAAGAATTATGTCACCGACATCGAAATAAAAAAAAAATCTAATTTTTTTGGATGTCCTGGTGAAAAGAAGTACGTTAGTACATTGCCCCCATAAGAGATCGAGCGAAAAGATTTGATTTTAGGTCAATCTCATGAGAAGAGGTTAAAAATGGATGTATGGATGGCTAGACTATATGATCCATATGATAATGATGATGTAAATGAGGTGTTTGGAAGATGCTTAGAATAAAAAATCTATATTATCCTAAAAAACTTAAATGATTATGAAAATGAGATGGATCATGTTGTCCTATGATGATATGACGTGATTATGCAAGATGAGAGTGTGGATGAAAGATGGATGCATTATTAGCGTGAAAGAGGATAGAAGAATGAGAGGGATCAACCCTTGAATCCAAGGAAATGAAGAATTCCAACAAGTCCCTTAGTCATCGAGACTCTATTAGATATGATGATGAATAATGATGTTCTGCTTATCCAAGGATGGGAGACATAAAGAGTATACCCTTATTTATGTTTGATAACACACCTAGGTGTGATGCATCAAGTTATTAAGAACCAAGATGGTGTTGCACCTAGTGTTATGGACTTTGATTCATTAAATAGATAGGAGTATTCATGTTCACACTTGATAAATGAAACCTTATTCAAAATGCAGTTCAAATATTCTAGACATCTCGAGCCAAAACATAAAAAAGGAAAGCCTTCTTATGTGGTCAAAAGGACACCTAAAACATCCTCCCTAAAAGAAAAACAAAGAATGCATGATGAAGTTATTTTACAAGAACATCCAACAAGAACAACAGATAAAAAGATAATGATGGTTGCCCCAATCCTTTCTCTCTAAACCTGTTTGGTTTAGGTATCATTGAGAGGTCCTTGGAATGAGCACAAAATAAGATAAAGTAAAAAAAAAAGATAATGTTCTTTGTACCACTAGCCAAAGATTGAACTACGGTGATACCTGATGCTGATGTCCATCACAAGAAGGTTTCATTCCTAGGACATGTTGTGATCAGGGTTTTGATGAGATTGATTGGATGACAAGCTATTGATACTCTGAATTGACCTACTTGCTGACTCTCTGATCTAGACTTGAGACTTTGACGATTAGGTGTTCACTTTAGAACATACTAGAATTGCTTCTGAATGAATTTCCAAAGGATGAAAGCAACGATTGATTTATTATGAATGGTGATTATTGCGGGTGAAAGCGAGATGAGACAAGTGCACCATTTTGGGTTTTTTAAAATATTTTGAGGCTATTTTTGAGATTTTGTGATGTTTTATAAATGTTTTTGGTATTTTCAAAAAGACTAACTTAAAGACATATCCTAGGGGTCTCAGGAGCTGGGGTCTCAGGAGCTGATCCATAGATTAGTCTTGCCTACGTTATACACATAGAGACCACTTAGTTTGACTGACGACATACCTGACTCAATGAAAAGATAGATGGGCAAACAGATTGCCATTTTATTGCGACGAACGCCTAAGGACTGACCTAAAATGTCTCGGGGGATGATCAAAGATCAACCTTGCCTACGTTCAAGCTCAGAGATGACATAGTTTGGCCGATGACTTTGTTTTTTGATTTTTTGGATTTTGACATATTTTGGATTTTGAAATTTTGAATGTTTTTGGGTTTTTGATGGATTTTTTGAATGTTTTTAGATTTTTGATGGATTTTTTGAATGTTTTTGAATTTTTGATGAGATCAAAAGAATATACATGAATCCAATCTGATGTAGGTATAGGAACATGCCCCTAGTGTGATGTGATAGACTAATTTGATAAAGGCAAAACAAACTGACCTTAGGAATATGCTGAGTAGTACTATGGTGGAACATTATACGAGCATAAGATCAGGCTATGGTATAGATGTGAACAGATGGTGGAAGGATAAATGAAATTTAATGGATAAGTGGGTGCACAAAATAGGCCATGAAGATCTTGGTGGATGGAGAGTGCTTTATTTACGCTTGGCACCTGTTTGCTAGGTTTTCACCAAGGTACTTGTCCAAACTGCCACCGAAGTGGTTTTCACTAGAGAACGATTTTTTCTTTGCTTTTTTCAATCCTTTTTTAAAAAAATTTCTAATTTTTTTATTTTTGAATTTTTTTTTGTCGCCAAGACACCTTTTTTCCAAGTTTTCATCAAGGTGACCATTTTTTCAGGACATTTTCAGATTTTTTTGTATTTTTCGGTTCTATACCTTGCTGTTTTTTAGGCATAATTTTTTTTGAGATAACGGTTGTTCATGGGCTCCTGCAGAGGCTTGCCTTCTTGTGTTGATAGTTCATATTCCCCTGATTTATAACTTGTTGTGATGATGAAAGCTCCCAACCAATTGGGCTCAAATTTTCCTTTGCTTTCTGGATTGGGCACATTCTTTTGATTTTCTTTTAGCACAAGTTTGCCGACTTAGAATGTGCGTCTCCTGATATTTTTCTTGTATCTATGTTTCAAGCAGTTCTGATAGACCTGTATATGGTTGAGGGCATCCATGCAGTGTTCATCTAATAATTCCAACTCATTTAACCTTGAAAATTGATATTCCTCATTTGTAATGAGGTTCTATAGTGATATTCTCAATGTTGGGAGCTTGAACTCGATTGGGAGGATGTCTTTTGATCCGTACACCAGGGAGAATGGGGTGGAACCTATTGGTGTGCAGATGTTGGTGTGGTAGGCCCATAAGGTAGGATTTAGCTACAAATTCCAGTCACGACCAGAGTCATTGACTATTTTCCTAAGGATTTTTAGGATAGTTTTATTAGTGGCTTCAGCTTGGCCATTGCCTTGGCGATAGTATGGAATGGAAAAGTGATTTTGGATTTTGAATTTGTTGTATAATTCATGGACATCCTAATTCTTGAAAGGTGTCCCATTATCAGAGATAATGGATTGGGGGACACCATATCAGAAAATGAGATAGTTCAAGATGAACTTGGAAATCTCCTTTCCTGTTATGTAGGTCATTGGAATCGCTTTGACCCACTTTGTGAGGTACTCCAAGGCGGTGATGATGAATTTGTGGTCATTGGATGAGGTGGGTGTGATTTTTCCTATGAGATCAAGCCCCCATTGTGAAAAGGTCCATGGTGTAACAATAGGATGTAGTTCTTGAGCTGGTGAATGGATAAGGTCTCCATGTCGCTAGCATTGTAGACACTTTTTGATAAATTCATGTGCCTATCTTTCCATTGTTGGCTAGTAGTACCCAATTCTCAACAATTTCTTGGCCATGGTCATACTACTCGAGTGTGAACTACAAGTTCGATTGTGTATCTTAGTTAGAGCAGTTAGGGCTTCCTCAAGATTTAATAAATGAAAAAGGGTCCCCTTAATGCTCCTATAGTAGAGGGTTTCTCCTAGGATGAAAAAATGGGTGGATTTTTTGACAAAATATCATTTGAGGTTTGGGGTAATGTCGATTGGGAGGACTCCTATTCTCAGGTAGGTATAGATGTCATGATACCAGGGATGATTGGGACCAACAAGTTCACACACATATTCAGACTCTAGTACCTCGAAAGTTAGTATGAGAAGCTTCTCTACCAATAATTCATATTTTAGGACATTGCAAGGGATATCCAGTAAGGATTCAATTGTTGCCATGGTGTCAACTGCTCTGTTGTTAGCTCTTGGTATTTTCTCAGACGTGATATCAATGAACAATTCTTTAAGGCTCTCGGCTAACTTCTTTTATGGTTTCAACTTATCATCCTTAGTTTGGTAATCACAATTGACCTAGTTGATAATAACTTGTGAATCTCTATAAAATTTTAGTGCCATGATCTGCCACTGTGCCGCAATTTTGAGACCTATGGTTAAAGACTCATGTTTTTCTATGTTGTTAGTATAGGGAAATGCCAATTTGTAGGATCTAGGAATATAATCCCCTTATGGGGTGATGAAGAAAACACCGGCTCCTGATCCATTTGTGTGTATGAACCATTGAAGTAGAGTTTCCAATGATCGACTATGCTGAGATTAAAGATGGATTCATCTATAAACTCTGATATGAGTAGATTCTCTGAATAGATTGGATCCTTTGCTAGTTAGTTTGCAATGGATTTTCCTTTGATTTCTTTTCTCTCCACATATTCAATGTCATATTCTGATAGTATCATGACCCACTTAGCCATCCTTCCTATGAGAATAGCCTTTGACAGTAGATACTTTAGGGGGTCTATCTTGGCGATGAGTTTGATTTGATGAGCTAGCATGTAATGTCAAAAAATTTGTGAAGAAAACATTATTGATAGACAAGATTTTTCAATGAATGAGTAGTTTAATTCAGGGCCGACCATTGTTCAGTTGATATAATAGATGGCCCTCTCTATCCCATTTTCATCGTGCTAAGCCAAAAGAGCACCAAGGGCTATTGTTGTTGCTAAGATGTATAAAATTAGTGGTTTTCCTACAATGGATGGCATTAATTCTAGTGGCATGAGAAATTATTCTTTGATTTTATCAAATGCTTCATTTCACTTCTTGTCACACTTGTATGCTACTCCCTTATGGAGTAGATGTGAAAATGCAATTTGATTATCCGCCAGTTGCACTATGAACCTTTGGATGGATTGGAGTTTGCCTTGTAAGCCTCTGAGTTGTTTTAGTGTCTTTGGTGCCTCCATGTTGAGGATTGATTTGACCTTGGTGGGATCCACCTCTATTCCCCTCATTGACACTAAGTACCCCATAAGTTTTCAAGATTGTACCCCAAAGACACATTTCTTTAGGTTGAGCCTAACCTTGTACTTCTCTAGTCTATCAAAAATGGCACTTAGGGTTGCTATGTGATTTTATCTCTTCTTTGATTTGGTGAGTATATCATCCGCATAATCTTTGATGATTTGGTGTATCATGTCATGAAAGATTACTGTCATGGCCCTCTGATATGTAGCCCCTACATTTTTTACCCCAAATGGCATCATGTTCCAGTAGTAGCTTCCCCAAGGGCATGTAAATGTGGCCTTATGCTGGTCCTCCTTTACAATCATTATCTAGTTATACCTTGAGAGGCCATGCATCAGTGATAGAATCTCATGTTCGGATATCATGTCCACTATCATATCAATGTTAGGTAGTGGAAAATCATCCTTGGGACATGCTTTTATTAGGCCTCTGAAGTCTTTGTAGATACAGATGCCCCCATTTGGTTTTGAAACTAGCACAAGATTGGATACCCATTCTGGATAGTCAATTGGGTGTATGAGGCTAACATCTAGGAGTTTTTGTAATTCTACCTTGACTAGCAAGGCTATTTGAGGGTGCATTTTCCTTTATTTTTTTCTTACTAGCTTCGCTCCAGGGTAAACAGCCAAATGATGAACCACAACTTCCAGATCCAGACCTGGCATGTCAGCGTAGGTCCATGAAAAATTTGCTAGACTAATAAGTTATATAATTAATTAATTATATCATACTGGTTAATTAATTAAGTCACTTATTACTTTAGTTGCTTAAGCTAAACATAGGCACATTAATAATTGATTAATTATTAAGTGTGCACATTCAGGTTTCATTTAGGGTTTCCCTTTTAGGGTTTCTTAATCTCTTTCATAAGGATTGATCTCTTTGTAATAATTGATTCTCAATAATGCATTTTTACTTTGATGTTTACAAAACATCTTCTTTGGTTCTGCATGTCTTTTGCATGTGATAGGTGATTGCATGTAGGTGATCTTGGTTTCTAACACGGTATCAGAGCTCTAGACCTACAACTGCCTGTTCGTGATCTGAAGATATGGCCTTTCACTAAGTTTCAAGTGCAAGGGTTTCCATAGGCATCTTTTTTGCAAGATCTAGGGGTAGCCAATTTTTTGGGACACTTTGGGCTCAAATGGATGTCCCCATCACGTTTATAGCACCCCAAAACCCTAAGATCGCCCTTCATTTCATCGATTTTGGTGAAGTTGATTCGGAAGGCAAGAAAACATTGTCAGGGAGGCCCCGTATGGCCTCCCCAGTATGCTTCTTGAGGCACGAACTTCAATTTTAAAAAAAAAAATGCTTGTTTTCTTAACCAGTTTCAGCGTTGCTAGAAGAAATGGAGGGCAGCACCAGTCCACCACCGAGTGGCCACCGCTTCATCGTTGCCGCCGGTGGCTCCCCCAACCTCCTTCGTCAGCCTGTAATCAGCCCCCATGGGCTTCCAGGATTTTGCACATAGTCATATTATGACCAGGGGCCTGCATCTAGCCCCCAGCTCGGTCCTCTAACTCTTAGTCTCAGCCAGTGGTCCTATTGAAGACTGGGATCCCCAACACCTTGACTGCCCAACAATGCCGACGACTGTCAATATTTTTGTAGGGGAGCCATTTTTTTGTGGCAACAGCCAAATGGCCATAAAAAATTTTCCACTGTAGTGCTGACCTCAGCATGACATCATCGACCATACAGCCTCTTTGCCCCTCCTAGCTTGATTTTCCCTAAAAGAGCAGTTTTTTGTTTTTGGCATAACTTGGGCTTACGGTATCAAAATCGGGCAAACGAGATATCATCGGAAAGCTGGTTCTGAGAAATTTGTTGTGGTGTAGTTTATTTTATAGTATTTTTATATTTTATTGAATTTATTTCTGTCTTAAGTCATATTTTTATTTTATGCTTTCGAGCTCATAACGTTTTGCGACGATCTTCGATTTTCACTATCTTTGCAGGGATGGTAAGGTATTGAGCAGCTCAATGTTTTTGTTCTATACTTTTTTTTGTATTTGTCCCAAGTTTATCATTAATCCAGATTTGGCCTGATGGGTGTTTTGGAGATTACTTGGATGTTTTGGCAATTGGGAGAGTGCACCTTGCATCTTTGCACTTTGTTTTCAGTAATACATCATTCAATAATCGACTAATGCTTTATAGATTCTAGGGTTGTTCCCATTTGGAGTTTTTGTGTGTTCCATGGCATTGGGTCTATTGTTGCATCATTATGATTCCAATATGGTTTCTTGTAGACACAAGTATCTTTCCTCTCTTTCTGGATTGCGGTTCCAGTGTTACTCTACAGTGCTCTTCTAGTGCTTCTTTACAGCATGTCATCTCATTGTAGGGGGGTTTTTCCCATTGGGTTTTCCTTCTCTACCTCTTTCTTGCATTTGTAAATGGGTACCTGATCAAGCCTAGTTTTCAGGACCAATCCTTGCTTGCATGCATCTTCTTCTAGTGTTTTAGCTTATTCCTAAGTTCATCTTAAGGGGGGGTGTTAGAGTAATAAGTTATATACTTAATTAATTATATCATACTAGTTAACTAATTAAGTCACTTATTCCTTTAGTTGCTTAAGCTAAACTTAGGCACATTAATAATTGATTAATTATTAAGTGTTCACACTAGGGTTTCATTTAGGGTTTCCCTTTTAAGGTTTCTTGATCTCCTACATAAGGATTGATCTCTATGTAATAATTTATTTTTAATAATGCATTTTTACTTTGAGGTTTACAAAACATCTTCTTTGGTTTTGCATGTATTTTTCATGTGACAGGTGATTGCATGCAGGTGATCTTGGTTTCTAACAAAATTTACCTTCCTCTCCTTTAGAAATGATGCTAGTAGTTCTTCATCTTCTGTCAGAAGTGACTCAGCATAGAAAGTGATTTGTGGTGTTGCCTCTATTCCCAAGCTGATAGGATTACATTGTTCTGCCAAAACTTTCAATTTCTCCTAATGCAGTGTAGTAGGGGGGAGATTGAATCCTTCATCCTTCGGTGGCTTAGAGAGGTTTTTACCATTGGATGCATCATTTATTTTTACTATTATGTGGTTAGAGAGTGCCACAATGTGGTTTTCACTCAATAACTCTGAGCTTATTCTTGTTCTTTTTCTTTTGCGAATGAAGGACTCAATTGTCTCCCCATAATATGATTGAGTGTCCAATGTGATGTCAAAACCATCCTTGTGATCTCTGCATGGAACTGTATCCCTTAGTCCCATGAACTCTGAGAGTGCCACATCATTTTTGAATGAGTCTAGAATCGACGGTCCTCGTTGGTCATAGTTGATGAGTTGAGGGTACACTAAGTTGATTTTGTTGGTTTTTTGGTTTGACTTAGCGAGTGAGGCACTAATCATAATTAAGGAAAAATTCTCAAAGAGCATGGGAAGGAATGCTATGGTATCCTCATCATCACTACTAGTGCAAACATCGGTTACATCAAAAGTGAAATTATCCAAGGGAGACCTATGCATATAGGTAGTTTAAGGGTGATTGTTGATACTTGAGGAGGGGACCTAACTTCTCTACTAGGAGTACCTCTTCCATGTACATTTATGCTCATAGAGGTACATCTGAGACCAAGGCTTCTCATTGGTCTTTCCACAATGATGGGTTTTAGTCGCCCATCCCTATTCCTTCCAAGGCTTTCATTTATGTTGTAGCCCATACTAAGCATCATTTTCAACCCTTTGTTAGTTTCATCCATGGGTAGGGTGGGTGTGGGACTTTCATATTGGTATAACCAGCTTGGAAAATCTATTTAATCCACATTTTCCTGACTGAGATCCCTCGAATGGCGAAATCAAAAAGATTCTACCCTAAAAGTGTGGATAGGTGTTTCAGCTGATTGAGGTTGCCCATGCGACCTATGATATTATGGTAGTTCTCCTACAAAAAACACACTCTTCTTCATTTTGTAGTCTCTGCACTCATTATCTTGGATCATGAGCTTGATTTTAGATATGTTGGGGATGGATGGTGTCTCTATCATAGAAGTGGAGGCAAGGTTAGATCGATCTATGTATGAAGTGGATGGGCCTTCATCATTTTTTGGCACTTGCGGGATTTTATAAAACTTGGCTTCCAAGTTTTTGTAATAGGAAAATGATTCTGGATCACCATGTATTGTGACCTCATTTTGGTACATGAAATTTGACACATTGATGAAATGTCGAGGTGAACACCTTCATTCCATGGATCCATGAGAGTCCTAGGAGGATGTTGTATGGTAGGTTGAGATCAAGAACTTGACAAGTGGTTTCCATGGATGTCAGCCCCACTTGGATTGGGATTCTGATAGTGCCCTAAGACACTCTTTCTTGATTATCGTATGCTCTTATGGTGATGCCTTTGTTCTTGTCTATGGAGTCCTCCGAGAGTCCCAAGTTTTTTATGAGTTTGAGTGAACAAATGTTGAGGCCTACGCCTCCATCCACCAAGACCTTTTTGACTTTATTTTTTATGAATTGAAACTTGAAGGTGAAGTTCCCGATTGTGAGATGGTTGGGTAGGGAAATATTGATCGAAGAATGTGAGGAGATTTGGTGTAATGATGTTACCAACCACAATAACCTTTTCGCTGCTTGTGGTGACTCCATAATCAGTGTTGGCTCCTCTAATGCTAATGGTAGTGACCTTTTCATCTGCGCATGCGATAATCTCTTCATATACAAGGTTATCACTGACATACTTTTGCTTCCCTTTGTTGTTCCCTTGGTTATTTCCTTGATTATTTCCCTGATTATGATTAGGTATCAGATTCGTGTATATATTCTTATATTGATTATCGGTCGGTTGCTCAACATCTATGATATTGTACTCAATGAGGTCTTGGATGATGTTCTTTAACTTCATATAGCTGGGAGTCATGTGTCCCTTGAGTTTATGATAGTCACGAAAGAGATTTTCATTTTACCAAGGTGGCTTCACCTGGGGTTCACTATAATTATTATGGGTGGGGACCTTGATGATGTTCTCATTGACCAACTTTTTCATGATGGACTCGATCGAATCCCAAAGGGCTGTGTATTTCTATTTGGGGGGGAACTTGTTTTTCGAAGGTGGTCCTTCTTGATTATTGAGATTGTTGATCTAGTTTTGGGGTGGTTTATGGTTTACCACATTTTTTTGTGTGTCATTCTGGTTGTGGTTTTGCAGTTGGCGATGTTGCATTTGGCTATTTTGCTTGGGAGCACTAATGACAACCTTGGCATCCAGTACACCATTGTTTGTGATGTTTTGGTTCTTCACCCATGTGCAAGATTTTTCATTGTAACTGGTGGATGGGTGACTATCTTGATGTTCAGGATAAGTGGGCATGCCCCCTTGTGTAACAAGAGCTCACTCAATATTGAGTGCCTTGGGGATCAGTTGATCGTACGTAGTGATGCATTGCATCTTCAGATATAATGCCAAGGTTTTGTCTATATTGGAAATGATAGTATATAATTGTTTCTCTTTTAGAATGGCCCACTTGCTTCTATTGGCCTTGGATCGCCATCATTGGAGAAAGGTAGTGAATGATTCCCCCTTACTCAATTTGAGCATTGAGAGTTCTTCCAAGCTAACATCCACAAAAATGTTGAATGCGTAATTTTGGAGGAATTTATCTTTGATCTCCTAAAATGTTTGAATTCCCATAGGCATATGAGAAAACCATTCCATAGCATCACCAACCAAGCTTCGAGGGAATAGTTGCATTAGATATGTGTCATTGTAGGCAACTTCCATGTAATGTACTTGGAACTCCCTAATGTGATCTTCAAGGTTTCCCATCTCACGATATTTATCAAATTTAGGGATTTTGAATCCCTTCGGGAATGGTATCATTTCCAAGATTTTGTCAAACAAATAGGGACACAAGTTTCTTGGTGTCCTGACTATCTTCCCTGATTGAAGATCTAGAAATTGCTGCAAGAGCAATTTGATTTGTGTCATCACATCGCCTTGCAGATTAGGATGTGGGGTGAATATGTTCTAGGGTGTGGGATTGAAAAATGGGATATTGATGTGGTTCTCTTGCAAGATTTTCTAAGCAAGTGATGCCTCTGCTTGGTGTTGAGCCAACAACACCTGTTGTTGGTCCTATTGTTGCTACTACGTAAACAACGCTTGTTGTTGGTCATGTTGTTGCTGCACCAACAATGCTTGTTTTTGGTTGTATTGTTGTTGTAATTGGTATTTTTGCAAATCTTGCTTATATGATTCTTGTTGTGCTTGCAATTGTGCTTGGTACTATTCTTACGCTTGCACTTGCTGAGCGGCTAATTGTGCAGCTTCCTGATTTTGGAGTGCATTTTGTTGGGGAGCTTGTTGAGTAGCTTGCAACGTCATGGTGAATGAATTGGTTGTGTTGTGCCTTGGTGGTAATGGCAGTGGGTTGGGAATAATGCCAACCATTGTGATGAGTGGAACAGTCTTGTTAATGATCGAAGTTTGACTTACAGATGGTACAATTGAGGTGCTTTGTCCTTGAGAAACCATGCTTGGAGGAATGATAGATGCATTGATCATTGCAATTTCTTGGATGGTTGCCATATGTTGTTGCGATATAGATGGTACTGCTGGTGGATTTGATAAGGTGTTCTAATTTGAATAGTTAGTGGTAGGAAGAGGAGGAAGACCCAACCCGAGTGATGATGTAGATGGGAGTGGTAAGGGTGGAAATGGTGGAAATATGAGTGGTGTAATCCCTGAAATTGATGATGAAGGATGCAAGATTCTTGCTGCTCCAAATAATTCATCTTCTCCCTACGAGATAGGGAGATAAGTTTGCATGTCGAGAGGATAATCCGGTGTTGTGTGAAAGGAGGATGAATTGGTGTGATCATGAAATGTGAGAGGTTGTAAGGGTGCAATGGATTTACTGAGATAGATTGATCCAATTTAGTGCCTGCATTCAATCCCATATTATTTATAAGGCTATATTTTTGGATTTCATGAAACATGGTGCTTTCCTTGTTAAGAACCGATGGGGTTGAAGCGATAGATGATATGATTTGTGGGATGTCTTGAGTGACGCTTTGGAGTGGAAGTGTGGATATGGGTGAAGGAATGATACCGAGAGACCTCTCCACAATGGTGCTTAGCCCCTTATTTTTCTAACTCTAACATGTATTGGGATGGGTACAACTTCAACATGCCACTGAAAATTTGGCGACTCTCAAGGTTTTGCACCATTTCTAGAAGTTTTGATTGTGTCATTCCATTGTCAGTGATGTCCTTTATATGACCTTCCTCTTGAGAACTTTGAGGCATTTGAAGAGGATTGATGGGAGATCAATTGTTGTTTCAGTTTGGCTTAGATCACTTGAAATGGATGTTTCTTTTTTTTGCTCCATATTCTTCTTCTTTTGAGATCGAGTTTGAACCATAAAATAAAGATCAATTTTCAAGAATGTAAGAGATGAACCTCTAATCCTTTACATTGGTCTAAACCTTAGGTTCGAAGAAGCAAAGAAATAGGATAATTAAAAGAAAAAAACAATCATGGGGATGAGATAAATGAAATATGATTGGTACAGATGAATGGAACTCTTAAAGAACCTTCGAAGGAGATGCTAAATTTTTAGGGCTTGATTGATTGATTGTGATGGGTTGATAGTTTGACTAAGTGTGTTAAGTCAAAGAAGAGTTATAAATGAACTTGCAAATCCTAGGAAGTTTTTTTATCCTAGATTAAACTTGTACATAAGAGGATGGTTTGACTAAGTGTATTAAGTCAAACAAGGTGATTATGTATTTGATAATTTGGCTAAGTGTGTTAAGCCAAACAAGATGATAATGAAATTATAAACCCAAGGAAGTTGTGTTATCCTAGAGTAAAATCGTACACAAAATTATAGTTTGACTAAGTGCATTAAATCAAACAAAGTGATTTGATTTTTCCTAGAATTTTAGCATAAAGGATGTTTACAAAGTCTGCAAGAGTTGTTGGTGAGGTGAATTTTGACTGATTTTGATGGTTGAGAGGTGGATGAAAGTGATTGATTTTGATCCTAGACTTGACCTAGATAACACTTCTTCTTACAAGGCCTCGGTTTTGAAGAACATGCTTGAATTCATATGTGAGAAAAGAAAACCTTTCAAAATGTTGCAGATTTTGTTGATAATGGATCTCATACAAGTCAGGGTTGTTTCTTGAAGCTTTATTGTAAAATTTGTACACCAATCTTTCTCTAACTTCGAGAAGTCTTTCAAGATGCTCCTTGTGATCTTTTGAACTCAGATTTTTGAACTTGGGTTTCTAGATTTTGATCTTATAGGAAATCATTTTAGAGAACACATGTTTCAAGTCAGTTGTCTTTTACTTTTCTTAATGAATTATTTTGACCACAAAAAGTTCTTTGATTAAAGTTTCAAACTAAATGTCTATGTCTTAATTCCTTTTCATTCCACAAGGTCCATTATGTGAAAATCAGGGTTTCAAGAGCATTGTTCCCTAAGTTGACTTTGGTGAAAACAAATTACGATTAAATGCAAGTACTTAGAAACCTCTAACGATAGAATCCCTACAGCAAGCAAGAGCACTTAGATTTGTCAAGGGTATTTGTTTCCTCCAAAGGGTTTGAAATTTTGAAGTTCTTTGTGAATTTGTTTTTTTAACGTTTTGGATCCAAGCAAAGTGTTTTGATTCCAATAACATGCACAACCCTAGGCTAAAAAGATAGTATTTGTTGGGTTCCCACATGGATAAATCCAACTGTGCATATTTAGTGTGGATGATTAGATGCTTAACCACATAGGCTCCCCCTTATAGTGCACTCGCTTCTCAGATCAGCCAACCATCAGTGCCCATGAATCTCCCATGGCATACTTTTCATCTCTACACAAAAACCGCATGTATATGTGGGGCGGCTTCAAAGGACATGACCTTCTGCACCAAAAAATAGATAGGATTTTTGGCATTTTTTAAACAAAAGGTGTTAATTTGGACTTTCCATTCGTAGGAGCTTACCCATGAAATGAGAGACCATTACTACCCTTCTCATCTAAGCCAACCGCATGATACTAGCTTTTGTTCCAGTACCCACTTTTATATCTCATCTTGAAATACACTTGGCTTTAGTGTGTTACCGGTTGGGTCATTTGCTTGGGTGAGTAATTTTTCCCACAAGGAAGGCCCTCTAAGATAAAAAAAAGAGATCATATTCGTATTTTGATCAAAATTCATTTAAAAGCAAAGGGAGAACACACACAATAAGTCTACTCACACTCGCAAGATTTTTTGTTCAGTTTTAGATCCCAAATCAAAGTGTGAAGGCAATCTTTTAATCAAACAAATATCTCCAGAAGAATTTTGATTCTCAGGATCACCGTGAAGTGCGAGAAAAGAACATACACCTTTTAAATTATATTAATTTGTGAAAATATTGAAAAACATGAAAAAAACTTGTTCATTTTAAGTCCGCAAAGCAATGATATTGATTCGTTTTAAATCACCAAAAGAAGAAATGAAATTTGCCTTGTCCAATTGTTAAATTTGAAAACCAACTCTAGTAATTTTCTAAGTTCAATTTTAACCAAGTTGAAAAGATCAAGTCAAATGGTTAATTTTAAACCTAAAAATAAAATTGAGTTGGTTTAAAACATAAAACAAGGGGTTATGTGCAGGATCATCATGGAAAAAATAGGCCCTTAAATGGCAAAAAATTCAAAAAAATTAGAGTTAGGCAACTTGGCATAAAAATTTGAATAATTTATCTATATTATTTCAAAAATATGTAAGAATAGAATTTGTAGAAAATTGAATTTAGTTTCTAAACTACTAGGCTTATTTAAAAAAAATAAAATCTATTTGGTGAAAATTTGAAATTTCAATGCAGTAGTACTTAAATTTTAGGGAAAAAATGAGAAGTAGGTGTCTGTCTGACCACCCTAATAACAATAAAATGATAATATTATTTTATAATATTTTAGATATAAGTAGAGGAATCATGTCCTGATGTGATGCATATTTTTTTATAATTTTTTTCCAAGTAAATAATTAGTTATGAGTTTTTTATTACAAATTTTAAAAAATATAAAAAACTTGTATGTCTGACCACCTTAACTTGGTCAAAACTTAATGAAATTCATTTTTTTTTAAAATCCTATTTTATGCAAAGCATAGAATGTGACACATGTTTTGGATTCAAAATTTTTGATATTGTTTGAAAGTTATAGATATTTTTCAATCAACCTATCAATTAGGACTTTATTCATAATTCAATTAGAAAATGAATAATAATTATTTATTAAATTCAAAGTAAAGCACAATTTAATGGTGGAAAGTTGAGAATCTCCTTTAAAAACCATTTTTGTTTCATCAATTTTGGGTAAAAAAAAGACATACCCATCATATCGCCACTTTTTGGCCCATCATGATCCTGGACATACCCAAGGGTAGAAAATGGAAGCTCTAGATTGTAACCATAAGCATTAAAAAAATATTTTTTCTGAGAAAAATTTCCAACACCACTTCCTTCACCTTTGTTTTTGTTTGATCTCAATACTCAACTCGGATGTCAACCTACAAAGTCATCGAAAATTAAAAAAATACCCCTTATCAATAAGAGAAAGAAAAAAAATCAGATTTTATGCAACAAAATTGAAATGAAAAAGTTTTATTTTAAAAATTCAAATCTGCATAATCACTTGAAATTCCGTCAAATAAACTTACGCCAAATAAATGTGAATTTTCTATGGCTAAAACAAACAATTTCATATTGATAAGATGTTTGCATTAATGTCACATTAAAAAAGGGCTACTTTAAAAGAAATCCTTGAGGTTAATTAACATATTGACAGGTTGCAAAGTGATGGCAAGATTCATTTTTGATTTTGTGAGTGCCTATACTAAGCGAAAACCTAGGTATTCCTCAATGATTACCATTTGGAGTAGGCAGCGAAAATTTCAAGTGTAGCAATCAATAAATGATTATTGATTGATCTTAAATGCTTAACAATTGATCTCAAATCAGTGAACCATAATAGAATTAGAAAGTGTGGATCACCGACATGGGAAATAAACTAGAAATTATGAAGCATAGATATTGGTCAAAGAAGTATCATACTTCATAATCTAGTTCTAATTAATTAAAAAAAAGAAATCTAATTGCAATAATTTACTTGTCAAAGGAAAGTACTAACAAAAAAAAAGTCGTAGCAATATGAAATTATAACATCACTTCTACTATCTTTATGTATAAGAGTAAAGCCTGAGCACATGGTCCCTATACCACTCCCACCATTTGGAAAGTATGGTCCGTGTGGCAATTTACTGTCTACAGCTAGATTCCCCTAAGTAGTTATGTCATATTTTCTCAAAGACCACACATTTTTATGTGGAGTCCCATCATACAGAGGAGTATTGAAGACAATAATTGCTAATGTAATTGTAGCGCTTGAAATAGCTTTCAGAGACTTTTGAACTGATGCAGTTTGTAAAAGTAAAGTCAACAAATGGAAATTTTTTAAGAAACTTTCAGGTGAATGCAAAGAAATAAATGTGAAGTCGAATCCACAATGTTATTCAATAGGTATGTATGCCAAATGAAAAGCATAGAAAAGACATATGAGTTGCTTGACACAATGCTACTCTAAAGTATGATCTTATGGAATGCAATGACTGCAAGAAATAAGTTGATGAATGAGTGCTTTCACATAGGCTTTCATTAAATAGCATGTCATATATATAAAAACAATGATATTTGAACCACTTTCAAGTGTGTGCCATTACTACATCACTACCACTTCAAACAACATCTTGGGTAGATATGCGATTTATATTGTTAGTAAGTCATCCTTCTACAAAAATCCAATAAAGTACCTTGACTCACTGATTAATGAAGCCATAGGTAATCATGGCTAATGAGAGTCAAGCCAAAAATCAGTTACAACATCCTTCAATGCTAGATCAATCAATCTACAAACAAAATTGGGGTATACAAAATGCATTAGGTGTAGGACTAAATCCCCATAGTGGACCAATATTTATCAACCTGTTGATCAGGCCAATCACAAACAAGAATAATGGACTAGTCAAGACAAAAAAAATCTCAGATCTGAGAACAAAATAAGGATGATATAGAAATCCTTTTGTGTAACACTTAGGTTTAGGATAATCAAATCTTTCACATGGGCAACCCAAAAAACATGTAGGAAATTTCAAACTATTGGATAGAAATGGTTATGGAAATGGTCGCGGGCTCCATGAAATTGAAGCGGTTCTAGATAGAATTGATGGGGCTATCTATACTCATGCCCAAGTGATGCAAAAATATGATGAACATCAACTATATGTTGTATTGCGGCACTACTATAATAGTAGTAGATAAGATATCACTGACTCTATTCTCTATGGAGTGGAGATTCACCTTTGTTTTGTATGGAGTGGAAATGGAGTGGACATCAACCTCTATTCATAGTATGAGAATGCAAACCAGAACTGCTGGTATGAGAATGCAAACCATATATGAGATAATAAGTCAAAACCAAAACCATACTGAGATCTCTACACTTCCTTACCATCCCATATAGAGTATTTTCTGCATTAACCACTGATGGCCACTAGCACTAAAACTGCATTAAAGTGGGATGGGTTGCATAGTTAGTCGAGTCATATATAAAGAGGGGGTCCCCCAGCATAGATAAAAAATATTCCCACCATTGATCACCATGGGTAGATACAATGGTGATATCAAATCGACCCCACTTGTTAAGCTTGATCATACATTTAATTGGGCAGATGATGAGCAGGAAAGCACAAATTTCACAATTATGATGATATCGGATATAGGCCTAGATCACTTTAAAAAATGGCTTTTTTCATGGTGCAGGAAAGGCATGTGAACTATTAAAGCTTCAAAATAAGTACATGAATTGTTGACAGAGTGGCTCAAAATATGCAGTCTCCACCAACCGCCATATCATGGCTCTTGTAAACCACAATACATGGCTCTTTTAAACAAAAATCCAATGCACCAACAAAATAAAGTATAATGAATTTGAGATCAGGAAGAATTCCCCATATAATTATTTGGTTATGTTTATGGTTTGCAAGTCTTCTTTGAATAAGTCTCAATCTCCTTTTATTTTTTGAATACCACACAAAATTAAATCAATCAGTGCTTAGCAGGCTATAGTTAAGTTTTTCCAACTATCTAAATGGTAAAGAAATGTTTAGTTCCCTAAGTTCCATATTCGAATTAATGAATGATATCAATTTTTCATAATGAATGACAGAAAACATCATAGAAATAATATTAAAAAGAGAATTAATACAATAGAATTTTCAATGGTAGGAAAATTTTAACAGTAAAATCATGAGAACTTTTCTCTGTCAGTTCTTCTACAAACATAATGCATGGGAATCTAATTATCAGGCCCTCCTTCTAGTGCCACATGTGAGCATGAAAAAATATGCAAATGGCTTAAACCTCAACACTTGTTAGTATGGTAAGTTCAAAACCAAGCAAATAAACCAAAGCTCCTATGAAATAATGCATTACACCTCATTAAAAAAGTAACCAAACAAAAAAATTGAAAGCATAAAATAAGCACAATGCATACCTATTCCATATTGGATTGGTGCACCTTGAGTATGTGAAGGAGCCCTTTCCCAATCCTTGCCAAGCTAAATAATGAAAGATATGATACTATGATGAAGAGAAAAATTAGTTCTCAAATGTAGAGAGTAACTTTGCATGAAAAGATAAGAGCCTTGAATTTATAGTTGAGTTTGAAGAGATAAGAGGCAATGTTGAATAATGCGGGATTAATCCCCAACAAATAAGAAAGAGCCACTTGTCACAATGTGATTGTCCCATGATTGTGCAAGTTTTGGCCAATGTGCCCATTTGAAATTTGAAAATGGCCTTAAATTCATGTATTTGAAGGATTTGGGGGGAAATTTGTTTGGAAAAAAAATTAAAACAAAGGGAGTTAATGTGGGCATATTCCTTGGGAATATACCTTGTGAGGAAAATAGGATTTTTTAATAAATCAAAATAAATGATTTATTGTGCAAGTGGGAAAAGCTAGAGGATGGGGCATGGGTTAGGCTTAACATTAATCAGGGATTTGACTAATTAAGCTAATTATTAGTTGGTGTGACATTTGATTTACATTTTTGGATTCTTTTTAAATCAAATGAGAGGAAAATAAATATTGGCAATTCAATTAAATACATTTGATTTAACTAAATGAAGAGACTCTAGGAAGTTAATTAATTAATTTGATCTAATTAATTAAGCATAAAAGTGATCAAATGTGATGTTTAATCAATAATGTTAATTTTGTATGTCTACATTAGAATATCCCTAGTCATGTCTTGGAGGAAGTATGAATATTCACCCCACTTACTATTGATTATAAATGGACCCAACTAGATTGCATCAAATTTTCCATGTTTTCCTTTATCTTCTAACTAGGAATTCCACATTAGGACCAGATCTCCATCTTGGAAGCTCCTTGTAGTTGCCTTTTTTTTGTACAAATTCTTTACTTGCAACTGGAATTTTTCATTTTTCATTTGAGCCTCCCTCTTGGTTTCATCTAGATCTATGAGATATTCTACTCTCAATTGCATTTCATCATCAATTTCATTGTCATATGTCTGGACAAACTTATGCATCTCCATCAAATTATTCTGGAGAAACCTTTCATTTGTCACATAAAGTAATTTCAATGGGGCACAACATATTTCTTTCTTCATAGTCACCATATCTGCCCAGACTGCTAATCTCAACTTAAAATCCCATGCCTTCTTATATTTATCCAAGATTCTCTTAATGATCTTCATCAAGATTTTATTGCTTGGTTTTGCTTGTCCATTTCCTTGTGGATGATATGGTGATGAGTATGAAATTTGGATCCCATGCTTCTTAAAAAAGTCTGTGTATTCCTCAAATCTGAAACACATTGCATTATCTAAAACAATCCTTTCTAGACATTCAAACCTAGTCAATATGTTTCTCATCAGGAATTTAATTACCACTTTACTGGTTTCCCTCTTCATTTGATTTCCTTCCACCCCCTTGGTAAAAATATTAGTGGCCACCAATATCCATGAGTGGCCCCCAATAGAATTTAATGCTATCTCTCCCTAGAATTCAATACCTCATTGCTGAAATGGAGATTTCACTGTAACTGGTTTTAGAGGCAAGCTACCAAAGAATTTTAACCTACCAGATAAACGCTGACAAGCATCACATGTATTTACCAATCAGTGCGCATCTTTAAAAATAGTAGGCCACCAAAATCCAACCCTTAGTATCTTCTGTGTAGTTGTTTTGGCCATGTAATTCCCTCCACAAACTCCACTATGCATCTCAATCAAAATTTCACGTGCTTGATTTTAATCTACACACTTTAGCATGACACCTTCCCCATTTCTTCACCAAAGTTTACGAGCTATAATCACATACTTGATAGAATGTAATTTCAATTGCCTTTTCTCATTGTCACTCAAGTTATTAGGACATTTCATCTCTTGAAAATAATAAATCACACCTTTATACCATTCAAAATGTTTCATATCACATATGTGTGATCTATTCTCCTCTTCTTGCAAATTTATCTGATTTTCTTCCAAATTACTTTGGGACATGAGCTTGGCCAATCCTTTTCCTCTTACTAGCTTAGTAATCTGGAACTCAAAATTGAATTCTTGGATCCTATTGATCCATCTACATCATCTTCCTGACACTTCTTGTTGTGTGAGGATATCTTTGACATCAACACTAGGTACATATGCAACCACAGTAGCTCCCATCAAATAATACTTGAAGGCCTTTAGTGCCTTCACCAATGCATATGCCTATTTCTCATTAATATCATATTTGAGTTTTGTAGCTTGTAAAGATTTACTGAAAAATTCTATAGGTTGTTCAAAACCTTTTGCATTCTTTTGCAACAACACAACTCCAATTGTGTGGAAAGACGAAAATGAAAATATTAGTAAGGGTTTAGAAAAATCAGGGGTTTTCAATACAAGAGCCTCCTTTATTGTTTGCTTAGTGGCCCAAAATGCCTGTACAGACTCCTCTCCCCATTTAAAATTAGCTCCATTCTTAAGGATCTTGGAAATTGGGTGAACTGTCTCAGCAAAAAAATTAACAAACCTTCTTAGGAAGTTTATTTTCCCAGAGAAATATTTTATACCTTTGACATTGCAGGGTTGTGAGATTTTGTCTATTGCAATTAGTCTCTCTAGATCAATTCTGACTCCATCCTTAGAAAAAATATGTCCCAAAAATCTTCCCTCTCTTACCCTAAATGCACATTTCTTTGGATTCAAATAGATACCTTACTCCAAGGCTCTACTAAATACCTTTTCCAAATGCTCACAATGATCCTCTTCATTTTTGGAGTATGTTGTCAACTCATCTAGGTATATCACCAAAAACAAGTTAATGAAATCTGAAAATGCCACATCTATGGCTCTTTGTAAAGTATCCCTTGCATTTGTTAGACTAAAAGGAATTCTCACATACACATATGTTCCCCAGGGTGTAGTGAATGTTGTTTTATATTTCTCAAACTCCTTGACCATGAGTTGGTTGTAACTAGATAACCCATCCATCATAGACATCAATTCATAGCCTACCACCCTTTGCAACATGGATTCCATATTTGGTAATGGATAGTTGTCTTTTAATGAAGACACATTCAAATTCATGAAGTCTGCACATAATATGATCTCTCCATTTTTATTTCTTATTGGTACCAATTTTTATACCTGAGATGAAAGTATGATTGGCTTAATGATCCCTGCATCCCTTAGCTTCATTAACTCTTGTTGCATTTTGGGGGCTAAGGTAGGATTAATAGGCCTTTGTTTTTTCCTAAATGGCTTGGCACCATCACTCAAGGGAATTTCATGTTGGAATAGATCCTCCCTGTATGCCTTAAGATCATCATAGGACCATGCAAACATGTGTCTAAACTTCCTCAATAAGTTAAGTATCATCCTTCTGACCTTTGGTGATAGTTTCTTTCCAATATATACCTTTTTTGGTGTTGCTTTTGTTCCAAGATTTATCTCTTCCAAGTCATCAGGATGCAAAGCAGTATGATTAGCCTTTGTCCTATCCTGATTGTCAAATACTCTTTCTAATACAACTAAAACCTAAGGAATTATTTTTTTAAATGAATTACTTCATTTCCAAACATAGTATCTTTACCATCAATTATTTCCACAAAATCTCCAAAATCAAATTTTTGACTTTGATATTCATCCAGACAATTCAAGAATCTTAATATGTCATCATCATTATCAAAAGCTTGCCAGTTTTTTATATTATCAGGAACTGATCACCTAGTTTGCACTTCAACCTTTGAAATTCTAGCATAACTCATGTCATCTGGCCTTAACATGATGTTCTCTAATAAATCTTCCACTTTTTTGTGGCCTCTCTCCATCCAAACTATGAAAAATGCATCAAAGTTTTCTAACTCATCCCAAACCACATTCCTATACTATTGTAACCTCTTATTATTTGATACATACCTACCTCTAACTTGGGAAACCACAAGCTCAGAATCTCCAATTACCTAGAGCTTCTTAATCCCATGCTTTTCAGCTAATCTTAACACCAAAAACATCGTCTCATATTTTGCCACATTATTGGTGCAATCAAATGACAAAGTGAAAGAGAACCTTAATGTATTTCAACTCAGTGATCATAATAAAACACCTACACCTAATCCCTCTTTTGAATTTGCACCATTAAAGTACATATTCCACAAGTCATCACACTCTCACAATTGTTTTACTTCTATGTCGATCAGTGTAGTGGGCTTATCACAATTGATAGGGAATTCTTCAACTCTAAACTCATTTATGCCTTTGTCAATAAAATGTGTCATATTTTTAGTTGGATCAGGCTCAATCACATGGGGCACTTGATTATCTCTCAATCTTGAAATTCTTTCCATCAATGGAGAAAGTAGAAAATTACAGGTCACACTGCATGTTACCCCCCATTGATGTACTGCACTTTCTTGACAATAGCATCCCAAAATGCGGTGAGATGTCTGCAACTAGTACAGTCATGGCTAAGTCCTTCTCAAGATACTAAGTAAATTTATAAGGTAATGCTCTGATAGTCCCAATAACTAGCACTTCCCTTGAATCCATTATAAAATGTTTACCTTGAGTAGTATCCATTGTCACGCACATTTCCTTCATGATCTTGATTGGCATAACATTATTTGATGCCCCTAAATCAATCATACAATTCCTTAAAGTCTTCCCATTTATAAAAACACTTAAGAAAAAGGGCTTTATCTTTTCAAGGCACATATTAATGGAATTCCCTAAATATACAAGGGGAATTTGTGATACAATTCCCTCCACTTCTTTCTCTTTTCTTTCTCCTTTATCCTTTGCTTCTTTACAACTACCTTGTTCAACCCTATTAACAACAACACCTATGATAAAGGCTAGTTTATTTTCCTTATGTTCATCTATTCTCATCATTTCTAGCAAAGGTACATAAACTTTAACCTGAGAAAGAACTTGAAACATATCTATGGGCATATATTTTGGCAAATCAGATACCATACCTTCATCATTTACCTTCTTCTCTTGCTGGTTTCTTCCCTCAAGTTTCTTCTGCCTCCTATCCTTTGAAATTGATTCAACAGACTTTGTAATAACTTTAGTCTTCACCAATGATGAATTTGTATCTTCTTGAGGCTTTAGAGTTTCATTCTTTTTCACCCAAACCTTATCATTTTTAACCTCTTTAACTTTGACAACATCTATCTTGTTATCAATTTTAACACCCTTATTTTTATCCTTTTGTTCTTTAATAAATAAGCCAACAGGTTTACCCTATTCACCACCCACAATTATGTTCCTTAGCTAAAGTGAGCTTCTCATTTGAGCAACCATTTCCTTAGTCAACCTTGCAATCTCTTCTTTCGATGGTCTCCTTAGGGACACTAAATCTTCATCCTACTCCATATTGCAAGAATTATGGTCAAAATCACCTTCCTCATAAGAAAAGACTTGTTGATGATATATCTCACTTCTCTGCCTTTGACTATCCACATCAACTCCCTATGATTCATCACCAGAGGAAAATTCTGCCTCATCAATGTATGATCTCGCCATACAAACATCCACATCACCCTAATCAATTTCAAGATTTTTCTCATAATTTTCCTGCTCTGTTCCCTCAGCAACAAGCAAATGAGAAATACAACAATGATTTTGATCATGTGGATGTTGAGAAACCTCACACCATGGTTTATCTTGTACCAAATTTATGGAATGATTTTGTAGGGGGTTTGGTGTATTTTGATCATGTTTAGGCTTCTGGCTAGGATACATTGGTTTCCCATCTTTCCAATTTGTATTATAAGGGTAATTTTGCAACCTAGGATGTCTTTCATTCTTATTATATTGTTTCTTTTCATTTCCTATACCCTTTTCTTTCTTGGAAATGGTATATTTTGTGTCTTTAAAAGTTCTCAAGACCTTATCCCATTTCTCATCATCCTTAGGCTTTGAATCAGAACCTTCTCAACCTTATCCTTAGGATTATTTTTAAAATGTGGGCTCTTCTCTCCTACCATACTTCCCCAAATCTCGCCTATTACTCTCAATGTTTATAGCCACCCTAAAATAATCCCTCATAGTCTGAGGGTCTTTATCTCTGAGGAGGTATGCCTTTTTAGCATAAAAAGAATTGAAATATATGGTTATATAGAGATTCTCATCAAGCCTCAAAACCTAGAACAATTTATACATTAATTTTTGAAACCTTAAATTAAACTCTGTTCATTTTGTGACTTCTTGATATTATTAAATTCAGTCAACATGAAATTGACATTGGTATTATCACTATATTGTTCCTTGAAACACTTTTCAAATTCATCCCATGAACCAAAAATAGCATTAGGTAGACCTCTGTACCAATACCTTGCATATTCTACCAAGGATTGTACAAAAAATTTCATTACAAAATCTTCATGCTCTACCTCATAATCATTCAACAGATTCATAAATGATTTTATATATTCCTCTATTGTCACATAATTATTGCCAACAAATTTACTCATATTTTCTCTCAAATCATCAGGAATGGGATTTGGATAACCTAGAATACCTTCAAAATATAATTTCCTATATCTTTCCAATTGTATATGTCTTCTTTGAAATAATCCCTCAATATTATAAGAGTCAACACCAGAGCCTATATTTTGTACCCTAGGGCAATCCTGATTTAGATTCACAAACTTAGTAGCATGGGTTTTCGGGCCAAAATTATTTGTGTTGGTATCCAAATTTATTTTAGGACCAGATCTCAAGGCATATTGGTGACTTGACAAGGTTGCATCTTGTGTAGCCTCATCCATGCTTGACATCTTTAGGAAACCTATTTTTCTTTTCATTTTTGCATTTGTAGCCTCAATTTATGTCCTTTCGCATTCCTCGGCAAGAGCCTCACCCTCCCTTTTAACCTTTTCTAAGGTAGTCTCAACTTGTAATGGTACATGTGGTGGTAGGTCTCTTGTAGTTGGGTGGGAAATCGCCTTATCACTTATTTTAATCCCCTCAGCATTTTTTTTTCCTTGTCTAGAACGGGTTTAGGATTTGGATCACTTGGTTGAGGCTTAATAGTGTCTGATGGTTTTGGGTTTGAGGGTTTTGGGTCTGAGGATTTTAGTTTGGTATCAGCTTGACCTACATGACCTACCTTAGATGCAAGCTTTATCTCCTTATCAAATACTTCACATACAACAGGACCCTCAACACTTGTCTTAGGTTTTTCTTGGTTCAGGGCTTTCATTGTTGCCAACTGTCTAATCAAACTATCTATTTCAATTACAACATGAATCAGTTTTTTTTTATCTCTCCTTTTCTCTTTTCCTCCTGAGCTCAGCTTATTTTTGGATCTCCCACCTTAAGGAGTCAATTTCTCCAAAAACATCTTTAGGGTTAGGCAAGGTCATTTCAGAACTCGATGTACCACTTAAATCTATAAGGTTGAATTCTTCAAGTACATGTCTAGACAATAAAGGAGTTCCATCATCCTCAGTAGGAGGAGGAGGCACATCACTGGTTCTTTCTCTATGATGGGTTTGACTTCTACTCCTACTTCTCTTTTTCAGAGTATTGAACACTAACAGGTCCTTATTGTGACATGTTACATCCTCTTGGTTTGGTGTATTTTGGTGTATTAAATAATGCATCAAAAAATCCACAACTATCTGACTCTAAAATTTTAGACACCTTTTCAAAAAATTTAGGGATAGGATTTACATAATTACTTGTAACTTATTGTACAAGGTTCTATGATGCAGGAGCAACATGATTAGATTCTGGTTTTTTCTTTATCCAATCCTTCTTCTTAGTTTTAGGAAGTTCACTCTCCAATGTCTCTTCTACAAAATTTTTCATGAACAACTTGGTGTTCTTCATTCTATGTACTTGTCCAAAAGATCCTTCAACTTATATTAAATCTTCAAAATAAGTGCACACTGGTGCAAAGACTTCAGAGTCACCACCCAATTATCTTGGGAAAACCAAATATCCAGAAATACTTGGTGAATTTCAAAAGACCTTTTGAAATTTGTATTGAAAACGTACAATGTACATCACCACTGATGCAAAATGATTTGAATAACATAAGATATGGAAAAACTTAACACATAACCATAGGATCAACCTGAAAATCAAATAAATACGATGAAAACTCTATGAAAAATGTACAACCGACACACTAACAAGAAATATTGAAATTAACATCCCTAGTAGATTTGCCATTTTGTTGGTTGTTTTTACTTTAACTAGGTTGATCTTCTAATCTACCTATGGAATTGCTAATTCCAATCAAGGGAAGCTCGAAGGACCTTGACCAACTGATGAAGATTTTACAGACCTCCTACACCTTGGGCTCTACAATACCCAGGATGGTGATCCCTTAATGTGTTTACAACCTCTACATCATTATCATAAACAACATTAACAATATCATATAATCTCACATAATAGCTCAAAAAAATGGGATAATACTGAATAGAATTGGTTGTTCATCAATAATATAAAACATTTGGAGCCTGAGATAGTCATAACAATACTTCACAGTAAAATATATTCATTGATTTTCAATTTTTAGCAAGTTCCAGGTGAATACAAACAAATATTGAATCTCACAAATAGGTACAACTTAGATTAGTGCCTTATTTCCATTGGAGGAGTCAGATTTACAAACACCTAAGGGTTTATAATAGATTCAACACATAGCATACAAGATCTTTGATAACATTTTCTTACAATATCACCAATGGGTGATCCCACAATAGTGGTTTACAATTTTTGGCCAAATTGGACACTGAAATCATTACTTTTAACTAAATCTTCACATTCGAGCACCTATAGTGGCTAAACAATGAGGAATTTGAAGATGATTCAAACTAGAGTCCCATAAAAAAATTTCTATAGAATCTAAAAATATGATTTTTTTAGAAAAATTGGAATAAGATTGCACTTCTTTTTCGATCTCCCACGAAAACTGGCTTTTTTCAGAAAACAACATTTTTAAAATGTGACGCTCACCATATACAACATAAATATTTTTGTATGAAGGATAAAATTCTAATTTTTTTGAATTTAGATTTGTAACTAATATATCTATCACTTTAATTTAGTCTCATATTTTTTTATTGAGCATTTTTTCCTTAATAGAGTTTTGAAGTCAAACTAATTGCAATTCAGACATAGGCAGATTGTATACAACATAAATTTTTATGTATGTATCGAAATTCATTTTTATTTTTTTTTATGGATCAAGGACATAAATACCCAACACGAACATATTTTTAAAAAATATATTTTGATAATTTTCTATTTTTCCACATGTGCAAAATGGAGAGCTTGATTTTCGGTGAAAAACCTATGTTTAATAAAACTGAAAAGACACATACATAATTATACCAAAACATATTAAAATTATATTCATGGGATAACTCATTCTAAGGACTACCATAATCATTTGAAATGAATTTTAAATGAATTCATTTGGTCCTCGAAAAGGTAAATCAAAAGTGATTTTTTATTAGCATTTTGATAGTTGTAAAGGAGACTCATTTATAGATATGGTTTAAAACTAGCGAGGTTATATCCAAGGGGGTTTGATCTAAGGTGGTTTGATCAGACCCTCTTCAATTGGAATCCTTAAAATGGAACTTTTAAAGGCTTAAATCATTATATTTTCTAAACATATGTGATTTCAGCAAAAATCAGTTCCTCTCAAAAATTGTAAACCAACTTTGTGGGATCACCCCAATATGTACCCTAACTCAATAATACTTATCAAATCCTTGTACAGAACATATCAACCTACAATATCATTTAATCATTTTAATTAATTCCTTTAATTAAAACTAAAATAAGAATTGCATACACCATAAGAGTGAGATGAAAAAATAACCCTTGATCACTTTATTCAAAATTCAAATATGCTTGTACACAAGAGAGACATGAGCTCAAATTTATCAGTTTAATTCAAATGTCAGTACTGTCATAAAACATTATTTCTACATGAATTCAAAACCTACAACAAAATGACTCAAAACCTAACTTGCATTCTCTCTGTAATTGCTAGATTTTACATTTTTCTCTCCAACTTCACCTAGACTCGATAAAAAATTTCTAACTTGCTAACTCATTCTTGTATACTTGAAATCCATCTTATAGAAAATGAAGGAGAAAACAAGCATTCATCCAGAAAGCACATATGTCACTAGTGACTTGGACTACTTTGTGACAATTTAAAAACTGGTTACAACAACAACCTCCCCCAGAGAATATTCTTGTTTCAGTAGCAACAAATCTTTAAGAAATTCACACTTAAACTATCACCAAAACAAAACTTCAAATTGTTATAACTACAATAGTTGATTGATTAACTATTAGCAGCCTACTCTCACCTTTACTCCTCCTTAGTTAAATATGTATTCACCTAGTGTTGTTAATCCTCATCACTTGGCCCAATGAAAACCAATAACCTCATTTCTTTTGACACTATAAGGTGTATATTTAATTGCCACTTGGTTTGCTTCTCATTCAAAAGACTCAAGGAATGAACCGATGTTGATAATTTTATCCATGTATCTAGCTAATAGATCAAAATTTGAGTCATCACAAATTAAATTAATTGGATCCTTGATGACCCTATTAGCTTGATCCTACCATTGTTGAAGTGACCTGATATTACCCTGCTCATCAATTATGTCAGGCAACAATGTGTCACTCCAATCATCAAAAATCTTTACCAATTCCTTGATCTTCCTACTCAAGTCATTTGGTAAGGCTTGAAATCCTTGCAATGATTTAACCAAAACTTGAGTAGGTCTTAATGACTATGGCCTATTATTGATATCAAATATGGAGGCCTTAAACATTACATCTAAATCATTTTCCCTAGGGATCCACTTCTCAATTAATGATATTGCTACTTCTTAATCCTTATCAATATTATTTATTGCACCTAATAATAAAGAATAAGAAGAATACAAACTTGGAAACCTATCATCAACCTTTTCATTTGAATACTACAAAACAGTAGTAACAATTTCTTGTTATCTTGAAAATACCCTCTCCTCACTTACCTTTAGAGAATGTTGTAGCTCTAAATTTTTGCATTAACTGCTTCTTTGTTGGGTCAAGAGAGCATTATAACTCCTTCCCAATTGGTTGTAATTTAGGTCTGAGGGAAGGACTCTGACTGGGAGATCCAGGTGTGGAAACAATAGGGGAAATGGGAAGCAATGACCCTGATGTGGAAGGAAATTATTTAATCACTGGAGCAATTGATGTTTCCCCAATCTGCCTGTATTTTAATCTTTTCACTTTTGTTTGCAGCTCAATATTCCTTTGCTACACCTTATTATAATCCTCAATCATAATATTACACTTCTCCATAAGACTCCTTTTTTCAGCTTCCTCTCTCTCAGTAGTCTTTTGTGCCAATTTGGCCACATTCACAGTCAAATTTGTAGCCTTTTTGGTTGAGGTCTTTGAATCTCTTTTAATTATTAACCCTCCTCTCAAATTTGGGTTATTATGAGTAATATTTGCCTTTCTTCCTTATGGGGCCAAAGACCATATTTCCAAGGGTTCATATTCCTCACTAAAGGAAGAGTTTTGCAATGTTGCTTTGACTACTTCAAAATTCTAGAGGGGAAACTTGGACTTCAAAATAGCATTAAAATCCACCACCTCAGCAATATCCCACTCAGGTAGAATCAAGACAACAACCTGATTAACCAAATTTCTCCCTTCTTCTAGAGTGATGTTCCTAAACTCATTCATCATTTCAACGTTCACCTCATCATCATTTTCATGATCTGACCTATCAGGCCTCAATTCTCTTCTTTTCTTGCACCTCTTTTGATATTACTCCAACTTCATCCTCCATACTAGTTGCAAGAAGACTGGTGACTTCACAAAATCATCATCATCCAAAATTTTTTTACAAGCCTACATTCTTGCATCCTACACACATTTTCCTTTCATGTCTAGGTCTGATAAAATCAACTCAATAGCTCTTGGAGGGAAAGGCATGTCCATTTTCATATCTTGATCAGTAAAAATAATCTATCCACCAAGTCCTTCTAGGACTATTCAATCCTTCACCTCTTGGGGCTTGGTGCTAATGGTGGTGGTGAGGGAATACTTTCAGGTGATGACTCGAGGTCAATTATTTTTATAGGCCCAGGTGTTTTGAGATGTGTGCATGGTTCTCCATGCATTTTCACCACCTATTTTTCTTTTCTATCTATCTCTTCTTCATCACTATTGTCATCCCTTTTTCTCTTCTAAATAGGCCTGTAATCTGGAGGTTGGTAAGTTGGCCTTTCTTCGAATGGCCTTGCATCTTGTTCATGTATACCCAAGTCTAACTCTAGATTTATTTTCTTTGCCATTAGAATGCCCATGATTTTTTTGAATTATCCATCAAAAAATCAATCTTCTTATGATAAGGACTGAATTCCATCAGTGGATCATATTTTGGATCCATCTTGTGCATTGTTTCTAATAAATTATCATAAGATACCCATTTCTCTTTATTTAACTCCTACTTATTCAAATAAAATTCATTTCTAACCAGGTCCTCATGGAAATTGAATTCATGAACAAATTTGACACCTTTTATTCTTTGTCTAAATAAAGAAAAGAAACCCTCAGGATAATACTACCTTCTAGGACCCAACCTTAAATGGTACACTTCAAAGAAGTTTCTAAAATTCACCTAGCCTCCTTTTGCAATAAAAAAACTAGAAACCACCATATAGTCAGGGTAGAAAGTCCCCTTACCCTTCCCTGTAAGGTTATCTTCATGTATACATCCAATCTGCCACATAAGCTGAGTAAATCCAATCCTTGGTGGCACATTATAAGGAAATATATGTGGGGTCCCATGAAAAACATATACCCTCAATACAGTGTTGACTAGCTATGGGATAATGTCACCGCAATTATGGAAAATCTTCAAATTAGGCCTTCTCTCCTTGGGCCTATGAAAATCATGCAATTCATTAGGAACCCTGGGTAAATTCACCATCAATTTGGCTCTCAGGATTTATGCAAACTATTTGTCGAACTGTACATATTTGGAATTCTCTCTATTGTATGAAAGGTCAGTAGTCCAAACCTGTACTGAAAACCTCTCTTCATTAAAAAATTGCTTCAATCTCATCTTCTCAAAGAGAAACTCAAAATTATTGAACAAAAACATGTGCATTAACATAGAATACCAGTAAAATGGGGTACCTGTATGATTTTTTTGTAGTCTCAAGAACCCCCCATGTATCTTCTCAGCCAAGAAGGAAGCAAAATCATATACTAAAAATAAATTTGGGTGTTGTCTTTGAACCCCCATGAACATAAAAATTTTAGGCATCACTGTATTAGGGCTAAAACCCAAAATTTGGCATAATGAATAGAAAGTAGCCAAGAAGTGCTTGGAAAAATAATCCAATCTGAAAGGATCCTCATCA
This sequence comes from Sequoiadendron giganteum, assembly GCA_007115665.2. Lineage (NCBI taxonomy): Eukaryota > Viridiplantae > Streptophyta > Pinopsida > Cupressales > Cupressaceae > Sequoiadendron > Sequoiadendron giganteum. The sequence goes on along the minus strand of CM021108.1, from coordinate 613,323,837 downwards.
CTAGGGCTAATATGAAAAATTGAACCTCCTGCCCTAGCCAAATGAGGTGGGAGCATCTTAGCTCTGAAAAGAGATTTCATCTTCCCATATTCCCATTTCATTACTTCAAGCTTAATAGGGACCAATAATACACTGGGTTCACTCAAATCAAAGACCTATCAAAACTCCTTTATTATAATACTTAGCATAACCCCTCTATCATTATCCTTAACCACCCATATGAAAGGATCATACCTTGTGGCCACTGCCTTGAGAAAATCAACATCAGGAAATACATTTGGAACTATCAATTTCCCCATGTCATACATCCAACCATTTGAAAAAGGATGAGGAAAATTTCTTTGTCCAAACCATAGTCTGAACATCTCCGAACCATTAAGCGACACACTAGAATCAGCTATATTAAAATAATTATATACACTAATCCCTCCCCTAGGTTGTTTCCTCGCATTAAAACCAGCCCCTTCTTTCTATCATTTGTTGACAACGACAATTGATCTAAGAAATCATCATATAGGTTTCTATTCAAAAATTCAATCTGGCTGGAATGATGTTTTATTGGTGTCATCCTGACCAAACTAGGGATTCCTTGTATTATAGACCTTAAACAAGATAGGGATTTACAAGACTACGAAATTAAAAAGAAAATACTTTGTAATTTCCCACAATTTAGCTCACCTATAACCCTAAAATGATTTTCAACAAGCTTTCCAACAGCCACACAAAAAATTCCCCCAAATTCATATTACAATTTGACCACGAGATAAAAAGTTCAACTTATAGCTTTGTGCTCATAGAAAACCTAATTCTTCACTGCAAAAACTCGTGAATTCATCCTCGGCTTTAAGACTGCTCTCCAAAATTGCTCAAATGCTTTGTAATACAATAGAACAGGAAAAATAGTTCTTTTATTTCAATTAAATCATGCCAAGAAATTTCTTGTCTGCCATTAAAGCTCACTCGTGTGGTGCACCAATAGTTCCAATCCCATTTGACGCAGATTTAAATATTATTCATTGATCTTTCACTTTGGGTAGATCATCGAACGACTGCCTTTTAATTTATCTGACATTGATCTCCACTATGGAAAATGGCCCACCACCCACTGCATCGCCTAGTAAATCCACATGTCACCTTTCCCTTGAAATCAAAATCAGTAAAAACCTTGCAACTTCTGATCACGTGATGACAAGAAACTATAAATCTCAATCAACGGTAATCCTGTTCATTCAAAATAGTTGCAAGCTTTGTCGTTAAAGATCAAGCACCTCTCCTACTGAGATTAAAACATCCCCATCCATTTGAAGAATGTGCATCTTACACCTACTTTTGTAACTTGCCAAATAATGTATTAAATCTGGATTAATACATTAAAGTACCCCTATCATTCCTTCGGCTTCACCAGATGTGACAAGTGGCGCTCACCTGTGATATCACAATCAGCCAAAACTATATGGTGGGGTCATCACGAGATAGTGGGGAATGACTGAGATCAAATGACAATTCATCAATGGCCATGAAAATTCATCCCTTTGCAAAATATAAAACATTTATTAAAACAAGAGGGGACATTACTAGGTCGATGACAAACAATGACATAAGTTGTTTTTAAAAGGTAAATGTGGGGCCAACCTAGACTTAAGAAGAAATAAAGTCTAACAAATGAAAATATAATGATAGATCAGAAGGGTACCAATCCTAGATGGATCAATGGCACTCAAGTTATTTTTAAATACCCTTGTCCAAAAAGTAACGACCAAATAGATTTGAGCCATGGTATAAGATAAGACATTAGGGTCTTACACAAATATATGGAAAAAAAATGTAAAACCCAACCCTAAGCTTTTATCAAACATTCATGTAGAACCAAAAAAATAGGTGAGATCAAATGGAACTTGCAGAAAAAAAATTGAAGTTCCATCTGAAGGTTGCTATATCAAGATTTTCGACTATTGGTTCATTGTTAAGTTTGAGTTGTGTTTAGTAGTTGTGAACTATTTTTTTTTATGTGTTCTATCTAAGGTCTGGGAGAAGAGTTGCTGGCCTGAATTTCCCCTTGATGAATTCTTTTGACTTGTGTTTCTAGAGTTAAGATGTTATGTTTGCATTGAAGATATTTTTGGTTTTTGGAAGTTTGAGCTTAATTATTCTATGTGTTTTACACTAGTTTGGCCAACTGTGTGTTAATAACTCTCTTTGAAGTTGATGAAGTGTGTTGGATCTATTTTGGGTTTCGGTGAAGCATGTGTTTGGGTCACCCTTATTGTAATTATACCCTAGGATTTTTGGTGCCAACCTAATTTAAATTTGAAGTTGGATGACTTACTTTGTATCTTTTTCAAGGTTGGAGATAGTATAAGTATAGGATGAGCTAGTAATGGAAAATATATATAAGAAAATAAGGGAGATAAGTGAGAGAGAAGGTGCAACTTTGATGCTATTTAGAAAGTGTGTGTGAGTTATGTATTTGGTAGATCAGTGTGAATCTTAATGTTGAGTTTTTGGATGTAGTGAGAAGAAGGAAAACTCTATCATTGATATAAGTTGATCAAGTGATTTTGGTGGAATCCTTTGTTGTATTAGGATTGTTTTCTCTATGTAACAAGTCTTATTTTTCTTCTTTTTATCTCTATGGAAGTGAGCCCTCTAGGTTGTAGCCTTGTTAGACAACGAGTCCTTTTTCTAGATAGTGAGTCCTTATCTCAGGCAGTGAGCCTTCTTTTAGGAAGTGATCCTTTTGTAATCAATTTTTATATCATCTATAGTGTGATTTAATACTCATCATTACTTTTCCCTCATTTTATTTTCAAGGTAAATCTGGTGTTGTTATATTTATGCATTATATTTGAGTTTTTGCATTGGTATGTGATGATTAATTAATTAAGAAATTTAAGTATTAGTTTTTGTAATTGAATTGAAGATTAAAGTCTGTGACAACTGATTCACCCCCCTCTCAATTTTCCTATTCAACAATTGGTATCAGATCTTGGTGCCTTGGTGAAGAGCTTAGCCACTTGAGGAAGGTCTGAGATGGCTAGCAAAATGGTCTTTGATTATTTGAGGTTTGATGAAACTAATTATGGTATCTAGAAAGTATTAATGGAAGAATATCTAGATTATTGCAGATATGATGTGGAGAAAGCTTATAAGAATCCTTACAATCCTCTTGCTAATGGTCTGAGTACACCTAAAGAAATAAGAGCACATGAAGTGAATAGTAAGGTGAATTTCATCTTGAAGAATAGTCTGGTACATTTCAAGTTGATTAAGGTTCAAAATGTGAAGAAAAATAAGTGTTTGATGCTTTAGAAAAATCACATGATGGTGATGAAAGAGTTAAAGAGGTGAAATTATAGAATTTAGAAACACAGTTTGATCTTATACATATGTCCAGAGATGAAAATGTCAATCCTTATGTACAGAGATTGGATGAGGTAGTGGCTGGAATGTGATCTCTTGGAACTACTATAGATGAAACCAGGATTGTAAAGAATATTCTTAGAACTCTTCATGATTCTTATAATGAGAAGGTAAGTTTTATTGAGAATACTATGGATTATAAGACTTGTACTAAGGATTTGTTGTTAGTATTTTTAACATCTAAGATGAGGAAGCCAAGTCTAAGAAATGGAGGCAAAATAGAGTCTTCTTTTAAAACTACAAAAGCTAAAGATTCAAATGAAGAAAACTTTGATGAAATAGAAGACAACTTTGTAAGAAGAATGAAAAAATTCTTTGGTAAGTATGAAGTTATGTTTCCCTTTAAGTGCTTTGGTTGTGGAGAAATATGTCATTATGCTATAAAATGTTTGGAAAGAGATAAAAGGAATAAACAAAGATATGATAAAGAAAAGAAAGGAAAGAAGATTAGCAAAGTTTACTATGTGAATGAGAATGGTAGTATTTCAGATGAAAATTCAGAATATGAAGATCCATATGACAATGAATGCTTTTTCTTTGCAATTAAGGATGAACCACTTCTACTTATTCATAAAAATAGGTAAAGGAAAGTCCTTTAGAGGAGAAGGAGAAGAATGAAGGTACATTTATCTCTACCCTACATGGTAAGAAATAATATAATTTTTGGGTAGTTAATAGTGTTTTTTTACATCACATGATTGGTGAGAAGAGTAAGTTTTTAAAGCTTGAGAAATATGATAGAGGTTGTTGCTAAAATTTATGGAATAGGTTTAGTAAGATTTGATGGAAAGCATGATACAAATGATGTTTACTATGTTAAGGGTTTAAGGCATAATTTTTTAAGCATTGGTCGGATATACAAAAAGGATATGATCTTGTTTTCAAGGATGAGAAATGTGGAGATATGAAAAGTATCCAAAATATTGATTGCTACAGGAAAGAAATCTAGATGGAATATTTATCAGCTTACGGGTGTTGATGGATGATGTTTTATGAATAAGATAAATGATAGTTGGTTATGGCATAGGAGAATGTGTCACATGAATTTTTATAACTTGGAAATGATTAGTGTTGTTCAAGTTGTGATAGATTTACCAAGAATTACAAAGATTGTTAATGCTATTTACAAGAATTATCACTTTACGAAGCAAGCAAGAAATCATTAAAGATCAAGAGAATAATCTACTACTAGATTTAGTTCATATAGATCTTTGTGTTCCTATGAGAGTGAAAATCCTACTTGGTGAAAGGTACTTTATGCTTTTAATTGATGATTATTATAGATATACATGGGTTACATGTCTTAGAGAGAAATTAGATGCATTATATAGATTCAAGGCATTCAAGGCTATGGTTGAAAATAAAGTGAATTTGAAGATAAAATGCTTAAGATTTGATAGAGGTAGAGAATTCACCTCCCATGAGTTCAATATGTTTTGTGAAATGCATGTAATAATGTGATAGTTATCTTCTTTGAGAAATCCTCAGTAGAATGGATTTGTTGAAAGGAAAAAAAAATAGTTCAAGAGGCAGCTAGGTCATTGATCACTGAAGCCAGATTCCTGAAAGTTTATTTGAAAGAATCTATTCATACTACTCTATGTGTGTTTAATCAAGTTCAAGAAAGAGAAAATAGTAAAAATAATCCCTATGAGCCATGGCACAAAATAATTCCTTCAATTAAATAATTCAAGGTATTCAGAAGCAAATGCTATAATAAAAGAGATGAATAAAATATGGGAAAGTTTGGTGCAAGAAGTGATAAAGGCATATTTCTTGGATATTCTACTAAAATCAAGGCATATAGATGTTTCAATAAAATATTGAGAAATATTTTAGAGAGCTTGAATGTGAGGTTGATGAGACAGTAAAGAATTCTATTGATATTGATGGACATGTATCTGATGAACATGACTGTGCAATAATAGAAGAAATTGTGGAAGAATGGGGTAAAGATGAGTAGGAAAAGCAAGATGAACAAAATGAAAGAGAAGAATACGCTCCGATGATTTCCCCTAGAACACTGAAATATGTATAGAGGAATCATTTGAAAATTAGGTCATTGGAAACAAGACAAAATGTTAAATAACCAAAATCCAATTTCTTGCTAAAGTAATTTTGTGTTTATTCTCTGAGATTGAGTTGAAGATAGTAAGTGAAGCTTGTAAAGATGAATGTTGGAAAGAAGCAATGAAAGAAGATTTTTTTCAAATTTAGAAGAATAAAAATTTGGAATTGGTCCCAAGACTAGAAGATAAAAATATCATTGGATCAAAATGGGTATTTAGAAATAAGTTGAATGAGAATTGAGAAGTTGTCAAAAACAAAGCAAGGCTTGTCTGTACAGGCTACTAACAAGTAGAAGGCATATAGTTTCAAGAGAATTTTTCCCTAGTAGCAAGAATTGAAGCTATAAGGATGTTTTTGGCATTGTTTGCTTATAAATATTTCAAATTCTATCAGATGGATGTCAAATCAACACTTCAAAATGGTGATCTAGAAGAAGAAGTCTACATGGAACAATCAAAAGGATTTCAGTTAACAAATCAACTAGATATGGTGTGTAGATTGAAGAAAGATTTATATGGATTGAAGCAACCTCCTGGAGATTGGTATGCAAAGTTAGAAAAGTATTTGATTCAGTAAGGATTTAACAAAGACATGACAAATAGTAACTGTTAATTTAAGATTGAAAATGACAAAATCTTTATAGTAGTTGTATATGTTGATGGCATTATCTTTTGAGGAAATGAAAATATGTGCAATATTTTTGTGGAAGAGATGCATAAAGAATTTGAAATGCCTATGTTTGGGGAGATGAATTTATTTCATCGGATATAGATTAATCAAACAAAGAGATGAATTTTCATTTCACAATCTAAATATGTGAGAGAGATGTTGAAGAAGTTTGGGATGGATGGTTCCAAACTGGTAAGTTATCCTATGGTGACTATTTGCAAATTGTGTAAAGATGATGATTCACCTAAGGCTGATTAGAGAAATTATATATCTATGATGGGTGGACTATTGTATTTGACTACTACTAGACCAAATATTATGCATGTACCATATCTTGTGGCTAGAATTAAAGAAGATATGAAGGAAAAACATGTTGTTGTAGTTAAAATAATATTCATATATTTGAATGACACTCTAAATTACAGATTATGGTATCCTAAAGATACTGACTTTACACTTAGTGCCTATAAAGATGCATATTGGGCTAGATATATAGATAACAAAAATAGTGCAAGTGGTGATGCATTATTTCTTAGATGTAGATTAGTGGCTTGGTTTAGCAAGACGCAAGATTCATTCTCCTTGTCTACTATTGAAGCTAGGTAAATTGTTGTTGCATCTTCCTATACACAAGTTCTATGGATGAAATAGACATTGAAACATATCACAATGCTATATGATGATCCTGTTGATGGTGTTTTTCTGCACAACAACAACTCAGATAGAATGTGATATCCTATCTCTCTTGAAAGGTAAATCTCTATGGGAAAAGAGATAACCCCAAGGTCTCTAATTTTAGGTCTTTAAAATGCAACAAAAAAATTAGTGATAAATGTGAAAATTTTGGTACTCACAATGGGACCTTACTACGAGCAAACACTGGACTTTGAATTTATCAAATCTAAATACTGAATTGATACTTGGAATCTTGATTTGAACCTTGATAGTAAAGCAAAAACAAAAGATAAAGGTTTCAGAAATGATTTTAAGATTACTTCTAACCCTAAGATTAAAAATGCCAAAAGATAAAATGCTCAAAATGGACCGATCTCTCATAAAATACTCTCTGTTTAACCCATATGAATCTGCAGTTTCACAAAAATAGTGCAATCTTCTAAGGTATTTAAATATTTTCAAATCACAAACATTCATTCAGTCACTTCTATTGCAATTGAGATGAACAAACCCTTATGACTTAACTAAGCACAATTTTAAGTCTAGGCTAACTTTGCAAAGCAGCTAACAATCAACTAACTACAAAAAGTATAAACTAGAGATCACTCCAAACATTCCAAACATGAAACCCTAAGAAATACCAAATAATTTAACTATAAATTTATAAGCAATTTTAAAGATAGAAAAACAAGAACCATGCTAGATGAAACTCCACAAGATAGATACCAAATTACAATATCTCTTTTCTATTAAATCATCCAAAATAGAAACAACTACAGTTTTCTGTTACAACACTTTCTTGTGAATAAACCCTAAGTCACTCTAATATCACTTATCTATTTCCTCTATATCTCTATCCTTATCAATATGTCTATTCTCCTATATCCATCTTCTCAAATGAGGCGACATGCCTATTTTATAGAGAATTCATAATATAGGTCGGCTCAAAAGATAATTTACAATAAAACATGACCTATAAGAGTTCAACCTCAAAGATATCCGAACATAATATGAAATGTGCCATTGGCACCAATTTCATCCAAAACGGCCATTATACACAAAAGGTCAAACCAATACATTTGAATAATGGGAAGCACAAATCTCGACGTAACCCTATATAGCTACTCCCCATCCTTATCTTTAGCTCAATCTTCTTCACCATGTACAACCAATAGGACTCTATACAACTCGGTAACAGGTGGCCCATGAAAAACCCTAATCCTTCTCTTAAGAGAATTGATGTCATCTCTTGCCTGCCTAACTGTACCATCCCAATCAGCCCTACTAGTCAAGTATCTGTCCATGACTACAATTTAAGTTGCAACATCATCTAGTTGATGCCCAATAATTGGTCCTTCACTGACTGGGGAATAAACATCTCTCCACCATTTCTTAAACTGCTCCAGATAAATATTTTTCGGATCAAACTTCTTCCTTCTAGTCATGACCTCAAAGAATGAGATGCACTTATCATGGATACCAGTCAAAGTGTCCTCAATCTACCTTACTTGTTTATGGATTTTTCTCAAGGCCTTCAGCCTCATTTACAGGATTTCAAACCACTCCTAAGGTTCATAAACCCTTGGAAAAGGAAGAATCCCACACTTTACTAGTTTATCTTCTGTAAACCCCATGATTGTTGTGTATTTCTACAGTAGGAGATCAGTATCCTCCTTATCTTGAGCCAATACAACCTTCAACCAATCAATCGACCTCATAGCATCCCCTCTAGTTGATAAAATTTCCTTAATAGCATCATCTCTTTTGGTTTTTACACCCTACAACCAAGCAACTACAGCATATGTGGTGCCTTTCATCTTCTCAAGCTCAGAGAGTGTCTCCTGAGGAAAGAAACCTATAGTAGAGGAGGAAGAGCTAATAGCTTGCAAAGGTTTCATCAATTCTTGCAAGTACTTCTTCAGTTTCTCATTCTCCCTCTCTAGGTCATGCCTAGTTTGCACAACCTTCTTCAAATTTCCCATAGTCATAGCACTAGAGCCTTCATATTACTCAATATCCTACTCCATAGAAGCATGCCCTAAGTCAATAGTGTGCACATGATAATCCTGGGTAGTCACATTGTCTCTATCTTTATTTGGAGTAGGGGTAGCAATATGAGCTACCCTGTTGCCTGATCCATCTCTTTCAATCTGAGACACAACCCTAGCTTTGTTCTTAGTTTTTCCCTTTTCCACATTATCCATAAGGACATCCAAATTAGGAGGAGCATCCTCTACTATCATCGTTTTTATCTTCAACTCTTTCTTTAACACATCTGAAATAGTAGACCTAGTAGGCATTGTATTTTTCCCATCTTGCTCCCATTCCTACTAATCCTTAGTTGCATCCTTCTCAATACTTGGTACATTAGGAATATCCATGACTGGACTCTCCATGTCTTGTAACTACTCTTCCACAACAACCTGTAGTGGTCAAGGGGCCCTAGCTGTTATTTTCTCCTTTTGTGGAGACTTGTTTGATTGCTCCTTCATAGGTGAATTTTCATGTGCCACCAAGGGAGACTAAATCACCTTGTCAATTTCTTCCTCTACATTATAGAGGTCTCCCTCCTGAAATTATTCTTTGCCCATACCTTTTGGATCTTCATCCTTCTTTGGTTCCTCATGTGTGCTACCAACATCTTGGGAAATGGAGACACCTACCTACTCAACAACAGGAACACTTACCAAAACATATTCCTTTGTTGTAGTATCCCTTGGGGAAGGAGTCCTTGACCTCCTCATGTACACTTGTGTCTTTTCCCCCAAACTTTCCACCTCTACCATTTGTGGCTCAGGCTCCTTGTAAATTTTAGGAGCCTCCTCCACCTTCTATGATAACTTTGTAATCCTTCTCCTCTTTGCCAATGGAGTAGAATTGTTTGCCTCCTCTTCTTTCTTTATCTTTTCAATTTATTTCCCCAAGGCATGTCTCCTCTTTTTACTCACCTCTATAGCCTTCTCCACTTGAACATTTCTAACTTGGATTCTGAAAGGAGAATCGACCTTTTCCTTGCCCTTAGGATCTAGTTCAAGTGACTCTTCATAAGTAGATTGAGACTCCAAGTCTCCAATCAGATTATAGGTACATGGGATACCCTCACTCTCCAATTCCAGGATCTTTTGTTTCAACCAAATTTTGGTGTACTTAACCACCAAGGTCATTACTTGATCAAACTCTGTTTCCTCTTCCTCTAACCAGTCAACTTCTCCAACTGGCTTATCTTCTACTGCCTCATAAACATGACATTGGATTAGGTTTCCATCCTCTTCTACTTGATCAGGGATGACCCTCACATTGTATAGCCTTATTAAATCCACTGGCAATCTAGAGAAATTCTTCTCTCTTACCTCAAACTCATCAACAAGGTTAACCCAGTAATCTTCAATACTAACCTTATGGCTATATTCCTTGTTGGATTTCTTTGGTGCTTCACCAGTGATGTCAAACCTCACTCTCTTGGAATGGAAAGAGAGACCAAAAGTACTCATCTCCTCCCTAGAAGCATGAGCAAACTGAATAGAAGGACAAACCTCACCCATTCCTATCTTTAAGGGAAAGTCATTCCCAAAACCTGTCTTGTGCATTTCTCCCTTCACAACATTGTCAAAGTCATGAATATGTCTAGTGACTTCCAACAATATGATATGATCAGTAGGGTATCTAGGGATTTGGTAGGGAGCCCTTTGAAAAACATCAATTATAATGTAAGAGAAAGTGGGGAACTGGATAAACCATGCCCCATATTTCCTTATCAATTCTTTGGCCCTATCAGAAATTCTCATATGCTATGCACCTTGGAGCAATCTGGTGATGTACATTGTGAAAGTATCATTGGATATCCTGTAGCTTCCTCCAGGTAGGTGCAGCTATGGATATACTTCATATATAGCATCTTGTCCAAAGGTACCCCTAGTGCTCAACCCCTTGTATGGGTGAAGTCTTGCCAATGAATACACTAGGTAGGAAGTCATATTAAAATTATTGGTTTGCAAGACATTGCATAACTACTTGTGGATCACTGCACTAATGACACCTACCCAGTGATAATCAATTCCCTGCTCCATTCTGGCAATTACATTGAACATCCAAGTCTCAAACATAGCTACACTCTTCAATCCTACCAACTTGCTGAGAAGAGTGATGACATTGTAGTACTCCTAAATTTGAGCCCGAATAGTTTCTTAGGAAACTTAGAGAAATGGTACTTAGGCTTATCCAACCAAGAGTTGATCACCTGCTGAGACTTAACTACATTTTCTTTATAATACTTCCTAGCACCATCCATATCAAAAGCCACCACATGTGATTTTTCAGGCATATCAAAGGTTGCAACAATGGAAACAAGGCTGAAGCCTACCAGAACCCTTCCCTAGGGATCGATTATCCTTTGTGTCCCCCTATCATAGTTCCTGGCACACTCAAGCACCAATTTGTTGCATTGCACTATGGAAGGGAAACCTACTACATGAGCCAATACAAAGTCCACAATTCTCATAGCCAACAAAGGAGGGCTCGGTTTTGATATCTTAGCCTTAAATTCCTCATAGTCCCATATACCTACATTAGTATCTATGATTCCTGACCAAATTGAAGTCACCTTGCTTTCAGGAATTCGACTCTTTATGTCAAATTTCACTTTCTCTGCATCTGAGATGGCCGAAGTCTCTACACCTGGATTTGATTCCTTTCCTTTGCCTCAACCAATAACATCTTATCTTGGACCTGCCTGCAAACAAATAAAGATGACCACAATCAGATCCACAAGAAACAAGAAGTGTAGGAATCAATATCCTAAAGTTTGGGATTTAGCCCCCCTTGCGGATTCCACACTGGTGAGAACTTTTCAGAAAATATATACCAAGTGGATTCTAGTGAACCAAGCATCTAAAATCCCACAATATCATTTCAAATACACCAATTAACAAAGGAATAACATTAGAAACACTTAGCATAAGTTCATTTAATCTATCAAATACGTCATCGATAAACAAGTCCCTCATAATCAACAAATTCAACATTTCTCTAGAAAACCTAGAAGAATCCGCCATGGACGGATTTCGGCAAAAACAACAACAATTATAACTAACCCAAAAAAATGGAGGAGACACGGAACATCCGAGAAAATCCGGAGGGAATGGATTTTGGCGAGAACCAGTTATAAGATAAATAAAGCACGAAATCGACAAATCGACCTGAGTGTGGACACTGGGAAAATTTTTAGGAAGCGAATTTTGGTGAGACAAACAAAATCCAAGAAAAAGTGGTAAAAAAGAGAAAGAATAGGGAAAGCTAGGGAATCTGGGGAAATCAGGATTTCGCGAGGACCTCAAAAACCTGAACCCATCCACCTCTTTCTTACTTTTACCAAAATGATTTGAATACCTCTGGATCTAGGACCTATACCTCGACAACGACCTAACCCAAATCCTCAACGAATCACACATGAATTTAGAACACTCCTCACAACAATTCAAGGAGGAATGGCCATGCCCTAGGTTGAAACCCCCAAAATATTTGCCATGAAAGTACCAAGAACCAGGCACGACTTGCTCACACACTAAAATGGAAAGTTTAAGACCAATGCAAGTAAACATCCAAAATAAATAATACCTGACCAAGAATAAACATTCAATGAGCAATGCAATGGACTAGTACAACAATTAAAACCCCTAAAATGCCTAGTGACAATGTGCATACCCAAGGAGATCAGGAAACCATGAAGGACCAGAGAGAAAATGAAGTGAAGCAATTTGAAATTAACATAGAAAAGGAGATATCTACACACCATGAGAGCGAAAAGGGATGGAACCTAGTGATGCCAACAAATAACTATCAAATTCAAGCAAGATACAATCCACACACATGAAACTCAAATGCAACAGTTGAAATGGCTTGAAATCCACAATGCAGCAAAACACCAGAAGTTCCAAGACTCAAGCTCAAATAATAAGAAAATAAACAAACTCAAATGATCAATTAATTCCCAAAATCCAATATATCAATGCACCAAAAGATCCACAGAAATGCCATTAATGTGGTTGACAAGGCAGCCATGACCACAAAAACTAGGGAATTTGACAAGGTAACGAATTTTAGAGAAATCCGGACTAGACAGATTTTCTCTAATTAAGGTCAAAAGTAGTTACTTCTGGACATCAAAATAAAAATGGGAGAATTCGGCCTAGGCGGAGTTTCCCAAGAATATTGAAAACTCCGGATTGCATTCAGAATCTAAGATTTTTAATAGAATTCATAATGTGCCACTTCAATTAGCAAGATAGACATTAAAGCATGGGCTAAAAGAAAGAAAAACCCCTAGAAAATAAGGGTCAAGACACCAAAAATTGAAAAAAGAGGGTCCCCACCTTCACTGGGGCGTGTGTGCAAAAACTACACAAAAATGGTGACTCCGTTGGGGAAATGCTCCAGAGCATTTCAAGGATAAACTAGAATCAGGGACCCACAATCTTTGGTTTCAACCCTCTCATCAAGACACCTATAGACAATGTTTTAGAAACCACAAGCAAGAAAAACCTTTTCCTATACCAGAGTCCAAGTGTGTGTGTATTTATGCATTCATTCATATCATGTAAGTGCAATAGGAACTAGAGAAAATCTGACCAAGCTACACAAAAGTTCAAACTTCAAAAGTGACCTGAATAGAGCCTCGCTGCCAGTCAAGTGTCCATAGCCTCAACAAGGTTATCTCTATGACCCTCCCAAGCATGGCTCTATGGCCAGTCAGGCGTCTATAGCCCCAGTAGAGATATTAGAATACTCTTGATAAGGTGAAGTTTACTTAAATTTTCAAAATCTTCCATTTCTCTTTTCTCTTTTATAGAACTTTCTTCTTCACCTTTGTAAGTAATAAAACTCACACTCAAGGATGAGCAACATAGTGGCACTGAAGTAGAATATAAGATTTTTCACTAGGCCAAATCACTCAAGGATTCTATGCAACTCCAAAATCTTTTAATTTTATTGTGAAAATATGGGACCCAAATATATTCCAAAGTGTATCCAAAGACAAGTGATACTAATTCCAAGTACAAGGGACATCAGATAAAAGAAGTCCACCCTTTAACTCTGAAAAAATTGATTGGAGTTTATAAAAGAAATTTCTAGAACAATCCCAAGCAAATAGCCCATTGTACAAATGCAATAGCCCCAAGGAAAAAAGGAACCCAAAGAGAAAACAAAAATGAAAAGCAGAACAAACCAAAGAAAACCTAAACTACCAAAGCAAAACCAACAACAGAAATAAAAGTAGAAAGAAAACCTACTCTTATGTATAGGATGAACTGTAAAAAGTTCAAGGTTGAAAAAAGTGCTTCAGATACTTCCCATTAATAGGTAGCGAGATATCCTCACTAGTGAGGGATTTCAAATAAAGCATTATCTCCCAAAATTTTTGAAATCTGATAAGGACCAAGCCAAAGTTTATCAAATTTACCATGTTATCCCTTACGATCATGGGCTTTATCCCAATAAATAACTAAGTCAGAAATTTTGAAGGCCTTCACCTTAGCTCTCCTATCAAACCATATTTTTACTACACCTTGATGTTTAGCAAAGTTCTCTAGGGATTCATCCCTTTTCTCTTCCAAGTGCAACAATTTAGCCAAACGGGTTTCATGTTTATTTTATTCATTATAGTACTCGTTAATAAACTATACGGTAGGGATTTTCAAATGGATAGGAAACATAGGTTCCAAACCATACACCAAATTATAAGGTGAAGTTCCCATGGATGCCTTTTGTCTAGTACGGTCAACCCACAGAGCAAAACGGAGTTGGGTGTGCCAGTCCTTAGGATTTTGTCTTAACAACTTATGAATAACTATCAGTAGGTTCTTGTTGGAAGACTCAACTAAACCATTACCTTGAGGGTAATAATTGGATGAAAATGTAATAACAATCCCATGATCAAACGCTGAATTAGAAAACTTCAGTGATGCAAATGTAGGACCATTACCACAAACCAAAGACAATGGACAACCAAAATGATTGATAATTCCTGATTCAAGAAAATTGATTACCACATTTGAAGTACATTGCTTACAAGCAAGAGCCTCTGTCCATCTAGTAAAATAATAAATTATGCTAAGAATATACCTGTGGCTCATAGAAGATGGAGGATTAATTGGACCTATGAAGTTCATACCCCACAGGGCAAATGGTTTTACCTCTATGACAGGATGAAGTGGGAGAGTTGTATGTTTTTCCTTACTTGTTGTAGTCTGACATATATGACAAGTCCTCACATGTTGGTGTGCATCTTTGAACAAAGTAGGCTAGTAATAGCTTGCCCTCAAGATCTGGTGTGTAGTGGAGGATGTAGAACCATGGCATGTGCCATATTTCTCATGAAATTAAGCCATTACTCTGGAAACTTCTTCTTTTCTCAAACATCTTAAGTATACACCCTCATGATTTCTTTTATACAAAATAGCTCCTTTCATCATAAAACTTCCACTCTTCAGGCACAAGGCCCACCTCTGAACTGTATTAAGGTGTTTAGGACACTGCTGATTCAACAAATAGAAAATGATTTCATCATACAAATCTCTCAGAGATGCCTCTTGAAGGTAATAATGTTGAGTTGTGAGATCAGGACAAGTCTCAGCCATTTTCTTTGTAATTCCTTGTCCTCTTACTAATTTCATGGGCCGGATTTCCATATCATATTCCTACAACGTGGTCACCCATTTGGCCTTTCATTCACCTAACTCATTCTGCATTAACAACAACTTTACTACAGGATCAAGCACTATGGCAAAAAAATTATTCCTCAAGATATAGTGTCGAAACTTCTTCATCGCTCTAACAAAAGCGTAGGCCTATTTTTATACATTATGATATCTTAATTTCACATCTTTCAATGGAGTACTCATGAAGGCTATAGGGTGTTCATCACTTTGATTAGACTTTTGAGTTAACATTGCAGCACAGGAGTGATCAGAAGTGAATGACTATATGTAAAAAGGCTTAGTATAGTCTGGACTCACCAATACAAGGGCCTCAACAATAACTTTCTTGATTTCTGCAAATGCTTCCTTAGCTTCTACATTCCATTCTATTTTTTCTTCTTGTTTCAACATAGCATTGAATGGCTTGACTATTTCCAAAAATTTAGTGATAAATTTCCTAACAAAGTTAATCTTACCAAAGAATGACTTCATCTCTTTCTTACTTGCAGGAGGTTGAATCTTCAAGATAGCCTGTATTCTCTCAGGATCAATAGAAATACCCTATTCTGAGATAATATGTCCTAACAACTTTCCTTCTATGACTCCAAAAATACACTTGCTTGGATTAAGTGAAATGCCAAACTCTCGACATCTTTCAAACACCTTGCACAAATCCA
The DNA here is from genome assembly GCA_007115665.2 of Sequoiadendron giganteum. NCBI lineage: Eukaryota > Viridiplantae > Streptophyta > Pinopsida > Cupressales > Cupressaceae > Sequoiadendron > Sequoiadendron giganteum. Next base: position 613,307,633 of record CM021108.1, on the reverse strand, counting down.
TTATGTGATAGCCTCATTTCTTGGAAAAAATAGTCAAATCATCCATATAAATAATGATGCACTTACCGGTTATATCCTTAAAATAAATGTCCATAACTCTCTGAAATGTAGCTCTAGCATTGATCAACTTGAATGGCATCCTTCTGTAAGCAAAGTTTCCCCATTTAGTAGTGAAGGCAGTCTTGTGCCTATCTTCATTCTGCACCATGACTTGGTTGTATCCAAAATACCCGTCCAAAAAGGACATCATTTGAGATCCATTAGCAATTTGAAGCACCTCATCCAGTGAAGGAACTGGATAATTATCCTTCTCTAATGCTCTATTCAGATTCCTAAATTCTACACATAATCTAATTTCTCCATTCTTTTTCCTTACTGGAACCAAATTCGCCACCCAAGTAGAGTGTCTTACTGGAAATATAATGCATGTTGAAAGTAGTTTTTGCACCTCCTTCTGAATAATGGGCTCTAACAAAGCATTGATTGGCCTTTGTATCTATTTAAATGGTTTGACATCTAATTTCAAAGTGATGGTGTGTGTAATGATTGAATTATTATATGTTTTCAAATCTTCGTAACTCCAAGCTATTACATCATGATATGTATTTAAGGTATCAATAATTCCCTTTCTTTCTTCTAGAGTACATACCTTGCCAATGAAAAAATTATTTAAGTCATCTAGTGTCCCCATATTATATGTTTCACACTGGCTACTGAGAGACTCCCTTTTAGTCTGTTACCCTTGATCTCTTATCTAAATCAAAAAATTGTTCAAGTTGCACCATACCCCTTGGAATGGTATTAGTCTTTAGATTGATGATTCCTCCAAAGTTAATTTCTAATTCCTAAGGCTCTACCTCATCAATAAATTGGGAAGCAAATAAATCACAGCGTGTAATAAAGTCCAAAATATGCTTATCATCTTCAAATACCTAGAAATTAGAAACATTGTCAAGCACTGAAGGCACTGGAGTGAGCTCAACTGTAAAATTTTTCAATCCTAAAAGTGACAAAGGCTGCAAGGTGCTAGCAGCTTGTGGTAGAGAATCAACAACTTGATTTTTGTTTTGAGGGATCAACTGGATATTAAAAGCATCGAATTCCTCAATGAGATCCCACACTCTATGCTTGTAATTGCTTATTCTTCTATCATGGTATGAATACTATTTTCTTACTTGTTTGATTACTAACTCTGAATCTTTAAACACTTGTAATATCTTAACTTTCTTCCTTGATTCCATTAGTAAGCCATGGATCAGAGCTTCATATTTAGCAACATTATTAGTGCACTAGAACTGGAGTCTATGAGCAGTGAAATAGTTCTTACCTTCAGGACTGATCAATTCAAATCTTGCACCAACACCCTGCTTGGATTTAGATCCATCAAATCTTAATGTCCAATAGCTATTAGGTTCCTTTAGTTTCAATTTATCTTGTTCTTTGCTGAGGATAGGAGGCTTTTCAAGAAGCACTGGATTTTTACCTTTATCACTATTTAATCCTTCCTGTACATTAATTCCAATAGGTGGAATTGGATTAATGCATTTTTGTATCTATCAAACAACATCCTGACACAAGTCACATTCCAACTCAGAATGAGGGGCATCATGGACTCTACACCGATTTGGAAGCAAAAGATTCTTCAAATTCCATGCTTCCTTTCAGTTGTATCTGATCTTCCATACACTTTTGGATGAACTCCTGAAAGTTAACCAACAAACCAAGTTGCTTGTCTTCTTGATCACTTATTTCATCCTGTTGTTCAATCAATGTCCCGACTACTACTCTCTGGAATGTGCTCATTTGAAGAAACTTGTAGCATGAAAAAACCTTCATCTTCTGTAACTAATTCTTCCAACACATATCTTACCATACCAACCTTAGACACTAATACTTCATTCAAATTTTTTTGATATTTTGTGATTACATACTTCATTCAGGGTTCCCTTTCAATTCTGATATGATTTGGGACTCCTTTCCATGGTAACCACATATGAGAATGGTCTGTAGAAGTATATCCATTCAATTATTTAGTGAAGTCTCTGCTTAAGATCAAAACATAAGTATTAGGAATGTCAACAACTTGGATATTGATCACTTGTTGCACCGTAGGGTCTGATGCAGGCTACGTAGGGATCATGTGCAATTCTCCAACTAGACTCACTTCTATTTTATCCAATTGAGTAACCTTCTTTTGACAGGCTATAGGGGTAATAACTAAGGCTTTGCAAACATAAAGAGGCATAATATTTGTAGAGGCTCCTGAATCCAGAAGACAATTATGCAAATTCTTTCCAAAGATACAAACATAAATTAGGAAAGGAGGAGTTTCCATCTTGCCTTGAAACAAATTCAGATGAGTATCATCTTGTGCAACCTGACACTTATCCTTATCTCCCCTTTTGTCTACAGGTGGGACCTGACTTCTAGATGTTTGAGAATTAGAAGACCTAGTAGTAGCCTCATTGGTGGCTACCCCTTGTGGTGTTATATTTGAACTCAATGATCCAAAAACTGCATTCCTAATAGTAGGAATTCTTAACAACTCAAAAGCAGAAAGACTTACCTTTACTTTCTTGAACTCTTCAGTCACATATTCACCCAATTTCTCCACATTCAAATCAGCATGGGCTTCCTTGTAGCCAACGGTCTACTTATCCTTAGATACTTCAACATTGTTTCCCTTCGATAGATACTTTGTGGGTACATGAGGATAGGGTGGATTATTACTCGCTTGTGGATCTGGTGGAGTGTTAAAATTGTTAGGAGGGATAAAATTAGTGAAAGGACCACCAGCCTGTGGACCTCTGTTAGGCCTATTTCTTAAATCATATTTCTTTACTAGTTGTCAAAACATCTGAACTTCTTCAATGCTAACTTCTTCCTCATCCAAAGGGCCATTATCATTCTAGTTTTCCTCATTAAACATCTGAGAAATCTCATCTTCATTTAATACTTGCTCTATCTCATTCTCTATAATAGATACTTTTTTTGGTTCATTTTCCTCACCTTTAGGGAATGGCGCATGATTAAGTATCAGTACTGGTGAATCATAGAGGTTTGAAGGTACAATTTCCTGTCCAGTGGAATTATTCTCCACTTCATATTGAAAGATGGAAGTTGTAGTCTAAAATTTGGCCCAATCGAGCTCAGAGTGTTGAATTGTTTTATGGAGCCTGCACCATCCATACAAAGCTGCTTCTTCTAAGTATACACCATTTGGAGGCTTCTCCTGAGTAGTGGGTTGATCCAAGGGAGTACAAATCCCTCCATTATTTGGTCTAGTATTCCAAGACTTATTTTGCCTAGGTTGTTGCCCTCTATCAAATCCTTGTCCACCATGTTGATTTTTATCAAAGTTCTGACCAGGACCTTGTCTCCTATCAAAATTATGACCAGAATCTTGTCCTTTGTCATAATTTTGATTTTTGTCAAAGTATTGATCTCTGTCAAAGCTCTTGTTTTCTCTGCCATAGTTAGATTGTATATTCTTCTGAGCAGCCTGAAGCTGGCTATTTTGATTTCTCAAATAAGTTACCTCTATATTCAACCTCTTCACTTGTTTAGATAATCCATCCAACCTCTCCTTATCCAGATTATTCATTGGTGTTTGATTTCTACTAGAAGGATATCCAGGCAAACCCCCAGAACCAATAGATTGATTCAAGACTTCTAAATTTTCCAAGTACGTAGGAAAACCAACTTGTTCCTGATGAAGGGGATGATTAACTCTTTGTTGGGGATAAGAGGTCATAGGTTGAGATTGATTTAAAGGTGGACCTGGATGAGGAACCAAAGGTAATGAAGGTACAAGATACATTATTGGAGTATGACTATTCAAAGCTTGGTTAAGAGCTTGAATTTGTCCAGGGTGAGCTATAGGTCCCAGAGAAGGAAAAGGTCCTAATAAATGTTGCTTCAAGTTCATGCTGACCTTTACTACTTCTACATATGTAGTGAGTGAAGTGTTCAGAGGATTAGTCCTTTGTTTCAGGAAGGTGGCTATAAGGCTATCCAAGGCTTCAAGGTAAACTTCTAAAGAAGTATTTTCATTTCTAGCATAAGGTGCCTGGAGTCTAGTATATTCTCAATGGAACCTATCATTGAATGATCATATGGGCTCATTAATCTTTCTTTTTACTCCAGTAAATTGTAAGTATAACTCATTAGCACTAATGTGAATCTTGAACTTCTGTAGAAATGTAGCTTCTAATTCAGTCCAATTATGGATGGAAGTAGCAGGTAAGTGATTTTACCAATAAAAGGTCTCTTCTCCTAAAGAATAAGGGAAAATATTACATGCCACATCCTCATGGTTAATTCCACTATCCCTCAGACAAGTCTAGAAAATCCTAATATGCTCTTCTGTTGTCTTGTTGGGGTCATAAGTATGAAACTTAGACTAGAGGTGCTCAAGGTTCTTGGGCATGGCATTGTAATTATTAAAGATCAATGGGGATGGATTATTAGCAAGAAAAGACATTGGTGGAGGTGGAGGTGGTAATGGTTGATTTATGACTGGTTGTGGCTATGGAATAGGAATTCCCTTAGACTCAGACTCAGATGAAGATGAAGATGATGGAGATTATGGAAGTGGGTGAGCAGATGATGATTCTTCACCTCCTCTAGTCCTTCTTGACCTATTAGGGGCTTGTAACTCTTGAAATTCTTCTCCTCCTAGAGTAGATCTAGTTATTCTTCTAAGCCTCTCAGGAGAGATGGCGTTTAAGAAACGCTCCAGTTTTCTTGTTCAAGGGCCTCCTTCTAGCGCCAATCTCTTGATGGTGTTTTTGTGCACAACAACAAATCAGACAAAATATGATATCCAGCTCTCTTGAAAGGTAAATCTCTATGGGAAAAGATATAACCCCAAGGTCTCTACTGTCAGGTCTTGAGAATGCAACAAACAACTCAATGATAAATGTGAAAATGCTAGCAATCACAATGGGACCTTACTACGAGAAAATACCGGACTTCAAATTTATCAAATCTAAATAATGAATTGATAATTGGAATCTTGATTTGAACCTTGATAATAAAGAAACAAAAAAAGATAAAGGTTTCAAAAATGATTTTAAGATTACTTCTAACCCTAATATTGAAAATGCCAAAAGATAAAATTCTCAAAATGGACCGATCTCTCATAAACTACTCTCTATTTAACCCAAATAAATCTGCAATTTCACAAAAATAGTGCAATCTTCTAAGGTATTCAAAGATTTTAAAATCAAAAACATTCATTCACTCAATTCTATTGCAATTGAGATGAATGAGCCCTTATCACTAAACTAACCACAAATTTAAGTCTAGGCTAACTTTGCAAAGCAGCTAACAATCAGCTAACTACAAAAATTATGGACTAGAGATCGCTTCAAACATTCCAAACATGAAACCCTAAGAATTAGAAAACTATTTAACTATAAATTTATAAGAAATTTTAAAGATAGAAAAACAAGAACCATGCCAGATGAAACTCCACAAGATAGATACCAAATTACAATATCTCTCTTATATTAAATCATCCAAAATAGCAACAACTCCAATTTTTTATTACAACACTTGCTTGAGAATAAACCCTAAATCACTCTAATATCCCTTATCTATTTCCTCTATATCTCTATTCTTATGAATCTATCTATTCTCCTATATCCATCTTCTCAAATGAGGTGACATGCCTATTTTATAGAGAATTCATAAGATAGGTCGGCTCAAAAGATAATTTACAATAAAACATGACCCATAAGAGGTCGGCCTCAGAGATATCCAAACATAATATGAAATGTGCCAATGGCACCAATTTCCTCCAAAACGGCCATTATAACCAAAAGGTCGGCCCAATACATGTGAATAATGGGAAGCACAAATCTTGATGTAACCTTATATAGCTACTCCCCATACTTGTCTTTAGCTCGATCTTCTTCACCATGTACGACCAACAAGACTCTATCCAACTCAGCAACAGGTGGCATAGGAAAAACCCTAATCCTTCTCTCAAGAGACTTGATGTCATCTCTTGCCTTCCTAACTGTACCATCCCAATCAGACCTACTAGTCAAGTATCTGTCCATGACTGCAATGTAAGTTGCAACATCATCTAGCTGATGCCTAGTAATTGGTCCTTCATTGACTAGGGAATAAAAATCTCTCCACCGTTTCTTAAGCTACTCTAGATTAAGATGTTTTGGGGAAAAATTCTTCCTTCCAATCATGACCTCAAAGAATGAGATGCACTTATCATGGATACGAGTCAAACTGTCCTCAATCTGCCTTGCTTGTTTATGGATATTTCTCAAGGCCTTTTGCCTCATTTGCAAGATTTAAAACCACTCCCAAGGTTCGAAAACCCTTGGAAAAGGAAGAATCCCACACTTTACCAGTTTATCTTCTATAAACCCCATGATTGTTGTGGTTTTCTATAGTAGGAGATCAGTATCCTCCTTATCTTGAGCCAATACAACCTTCAACCAATCAATCAACCTCATAGCATTCCCTCTAGATGACAAAATTTCCTTAATAGCATCATCTCCTCTAGTTTCGACACCCTACAACCAAGCAACTATAGCATGTGTGGTGCTTTTCATCTTCTCAAGCTCAGAGATTGTCTCTTGAGGAAATAAACCCGCAATAGAGGAGGAAGAGCTAATATCTTGCAAAGGTTTCATTAATTCTTGCAAGTAATTCTTTAGTTTCTCATTCTCCATCTCTAGCTCATGTCTAGTTTGCACAACCTTCTTCAACCTGCCCACAATCACAACATTGGAGCCTTTATATTTCTCAATATCCTACTCTAGAGAAGCATGCCCCAAGTCAACAATTTACACATGATAATCCTGGATAGTCACATTGTCTCTATCCTTTGTTGCAACATCCCTTAGGGAAGGAGTCCTTGACCTCCTCATGTAAACTTGTGTCTTTTCCCCTGAGCTTTCCACCTCTACCATTGGTGGCTTAGTATCCTTGTCAGTTTTAGGAGCCTCCTCCACCTTCTATGATAACCTTGTAATCCTTTTCCTCTTTGTCAATGGAGGAGCAATTTCTACATCCTCCTCTTCTTCCCTGCTCTTTTGAATTTCTTTCCTTGAGTCATGTCTCCTCTTCTTAGCAACATGCTTCCTCTGTATACTCACCTCGACAGCCTTCTCCACTTGGACATCTCTAACTTGGATTCTCAAAGGAGAATCCACCTTTTCCTTTCCCTTAGGATCTGGTTCAAGTGACTCTTCAAAAGCAGAGTGAGACTCCAAGTCTCCCATCAGATCATAGGTACATGGGATACTCTCACTCAACAATTCCAGGATCTTGTGTTTCAACCAAATTTTGGTGCACTTAATCACTGGGGTCATGACTTGATCCAACTCTATTTTCTCTTCCTCTAACCAGTCAACTTCTCCAACTAGCTTATCTTTCATTGCCTCATAAACATGACCCTAGATTAGGTTTCCATCCTCTTCTACTTGATCAGGGATGAACACCACATTGTATAGCCTTATCAAATCCACTTGAAATCTAGAGAACTTCTTCTTTCTTACCTCAAACTCATCAGCAAGGTTAACCTAGTAATCTTCAATACTAACCTTATGGCTATATTCCTTGCTGATTTTCTTTTGTGCTTCACCAATGATGTCAAACCTTGCTCTCTTGGAATGGAAAGAGAGACCAAAAGTACTCATCTCCTTAGAAGCATGAGAAGACTAAATAGAAGGACAAACCTCACCCATTCCTATCTTTAAGGGAAAGTCATTCCCAAAACCTGTCTTGTGTATTTCTCCCTTCACAACATTGTCAAGGTCACAAATCTATCTAGTGACTTCCAACAATATGATATGATCAGTAGGGTATCTAGGGATTCCATAGGGAGCCCTTTGAAAAATATCAATTATAATGTAAGAGAAAGTGGGGAACTAGATAAACCATGCCCCATATTTCCTTATCAATTCTTTAGCCCTATCATAAATTATCATATGCTCTATACCTTGGAGGAATCTGGTGATGTACATTGTGAAAGCATCATTGGATCTCTTGTCGGTTCCTCCAGTTAGGTGCAACTATGGATATAATTCATATATAGCATCTTGTCCAAAGGTACCCCTACTGCTCAACCCCTTGTATGGGTGAAGTCTTGCCAATGAATACACTAGGTAGGAAGTCATACTAAAAGTCTTTGTTTGCAAGACATTACATAACTACTCATGGATCACTACACTAATGACACCTACCTAGTGATAACCAATTCCCTGCTCCATTCTAGCAATTACATTAAACATCGAAGTCTCGAACACACCTGCACTCTTCAACCCTACCAACGTGTTGAGAAGAGTGATGACATTGTAGTACTCTCTCCTAAATTTGAGCCTGAATAATTTCTTAGGCAACTTAGAGAAATGGGACTTAGGCTTCTCCAACCAAGATTTGATCACCTGCTGAGACTTAACAACATTTTCTTCATAATACTTCCTGGCACCATCCATATCAAAAGCCACCACATGTGATTTGTCAGGCATATCAAAGGTTGTAGCAATGGACACTAGGCTGAAGCCTACCAGAACCCTTCCTCTGGGACCGATTATCCTTTATGTCCCCCTATCATAATTCCTAGCACACTCAAGCACCAATTCATAACATTGCACCGTGGAAGGGAAACCTGCTACATGAGCCAATCCGAAGTCCACAATTATCCTAGCTAACAAAGGAGGGCTCGGTGATGACATCTCAGCCTTAAATTCCTCATAGTCCCATATACCTACATTAGTAAGTATGATTCCTAACCAAATTGAGGTCACTTGCATTTAGGAATCCGACTCTTTATGTCCAATTTCACTTTCTCTGCATCTGAGATGGCCGAAGTCTCTACACCTGGATCTGATGCCTTCGCTTTGCCTCATCTAACAATATCGTGTCCTTAAACAAATAAATATCACCACAATCAGATCCACAAGAAACAAGAAGTGTAGGAATCAATATCCTAAAGTTTGGGATTTAGCCCTCCTCGCAGATTCCACACTGGTGAGAACTTTTGGGAAAATTTGTACCAAGAGGATTCTAGCGAACCAAGCATTCCAACTCCCACAATATCATTTGAAATCCATCAATTAAAAAAGGAATAAAATTATAAACACTTAATATAAGTTCATTTAATCTATCAAATACGCCATTGATAAACAAGTCCCTCATAATCAACAAATTCAACAATTTCCTAGAAAACCAGGAAGAATATGCCATAGACAGATTCTAGTGAAAACAACAACAATTATAACTAACCCGAGAAAATGGAGTAGACACAAAACATCTAGAAAAATTTGAAGGGAACGGATTTTGGTGAGAACTAGATATAAGATCACTAAAGCACAAAATCAGCAAATCGACCCAACTGCGGACACCAAGAAAATCGAGAGGAAGCAAATTTTGGCAAGATAGACGAAATTTAGGAAAAAGTGGTAAAAAAGAGAATGAATAGGGAAAGTTGAGGAATCCAGGGAAAGAGGGATTCCACAAGGACCTTGAAAACCCAAACCCGTCCACCTCTTTCTTACTTTCACCAAAATGATTTGAATAACTCTGGATCTAAGACCTGTACCCTAACAATGACCTAACTGAGATCCTTAACGGATCACACATGAATTTAGAACACTCCTCATAGCAATTCGAGGAGGAATGGCCATGCCCTATGTTAAAAACCTCAAAATATTTTCCATGAAAATACCAAGAATCAGGCACGACTTGCTCACACACTAAAATCGAAAGTTTAAGACCAATGCAAGCAAACATCCAAAAGAAATAATACCATACCAAGAATAAACATTCAATGACCACTGTAGTGGACTAGTACAACAATGAAAACCCCCACAATGCCCAGTGACGACGCGCATACCGACGGAGATCAGGAAACCATGAAGGACTAGAAAGAAAATGAAGCAAAGCAATTCAAAATCAATAGAGAAAAGGAGATATCTACATACCATAAGAGTGAAAAGGGCTGGAACCTGGTGATGCCAACAAATAATTGTCAAACGCAAGCAAGATACAATACATGCACATGAAACTCAAATGTAATAGTCAAAATGGCTCGAAATCCACAATCCAACAAAACACCAAAAGCTCCAAGACTCAAGCTCAAATGATAAGAAAATAAAAAAACTCAAATGATCAATTACTTCCCAAAATCCAATATATCAATGCCCCAATAGATCCACACAAATGCTATTAATGCGGTCGACAAGGTAGCCATAACCACAAAAACTCGGGGATTCGACAAGGTAGCAGATTTCAGAGAAATCCGGACTAGACAAATTTTCCCTAATTCAGGTCAAAAGTAGTTACTTTCAGACATCGAAAGAAAACCAGGAGAATCCGGCCTAGGCAGATTTTCCCGAGAATATCGAAAACTCCATAATGCATTCATAATGCAAGATTTTTAATAGAATTAATAAGTGTGCCACTTCAAATAGAAACATAGACATTAAAGCATGGGCCAAAAGCAACCAAAACCCCCAAAAAATAAGGGTCAAGACACCAAAAAGCGAAAAAAGAGGGTCCCCACCTTCAGTGGGGTGTGTGTGCAAAAATTGCACAACAAATCCCACTTCTATCTTATGTGATAATACAAGTGCAATTAACATTTTGAAGAATCCCGTGATACACTTAAGGATGAAGCATATATCTCTCAGATATCATTTCTTGAGAGATAAGTTCATGGAAAATGAAGCCAAGTTTGAGTATGTTCTGACAAAGGATTATATTGTTGATATATTTACAAAGGATATTCATAAAGATACTTTTGAGTATCTCGATGAGAAGTTAGGGGTTATTGCCCCTCCTTTCATAAAGTAAGATGGATTTGGATATGCATTAGTCTGGTAATTCATGGTTCTATCTTTTTGGAGTGATGTGTTTGTGGCTACCTCTCAAGGGAAGCAGGTAGTTTCAAGTGTTGTCATTGTGAGTATTATATTTTTATTTCAAAATAAGATTCAATGAACATATTTATTTTTACTTTTCAATTGATGTCATAGGGGGAGAGAAAGCATATGAAAAGGAGAGAAATAATGTGGAAAGGAGAGAGATAATTTGAAAATGACAGAAAGCAAGTGAAAAGGATATAAAGGTAAAGAGAGAAAGAAGTTAATGAGGTAGATGATCTTCTAAGGAGGAGAAGAAAACATAATTTTTTTTAGAAGTATATTCAAAACTAGTATGGTTTCTTTGATGGTTTTTCACATCATGTGTTTCCATCAATGACAAAGGGGGAGATTGTTGCAAGAAGGAAAAATGAATGAAAGTGTTGTCATTGATGTCAACTTTTCAACTACTTATCTACTAGTTGTTATTGGTTGTATATGTTGAGGATATTGAGAAAATTGGATTAAATAAATATTACAGGTATTCAGTTGTTGATCTAGTACTTTTCCCTATGTTTGTTTAGTTTATATATGTTTGTCATGGTTGTTAAGGTTTCTATATAAAGATTTTTGGCTATTGGTTCATTTTGAAGTTCAAGTTGTATTCACCAGTTGTGAACTATGTTTTTTTCTATGTTCTAGATGAGGTCCAAGAGAAGAGTTGTTCAATAGAATTTCACTTTGATGAATTATTTTGACTTGAAGTTCTAAAGTTAATATATTTATTTTGCATTGAAGATATTTCTGGTTTCTAGAAGTTTTGAGCTTAATTGTTCTATGCGTTTTACACTAGTTTGGTTGATCATGTGTTAAGCACTCTCTTCAAAGTTGATGAACCATGCTGGATCTTTGTTGGGTTTTGGTGAAGTGTGTGTTTGGGTCACCATCATTCTAATTCCACCCTAAGATGTTTGGAACTCACGTAATTTTAATTTGAAGTTGGATGGCCAAATTTGTATCTTTTTTAAGGTTGGAGATTGTAATAAATATAGGATGAGCTAGGAATGGAAAATATACATAAGAAAAGAAGAAAGATAAGTGAAAGAGCAGACATGACTTTGATGCTATTTAGAAAGTGTGTGTGAGATATGTGTTTGGTAGATCAGTGCAAAGATTAATAGATATGAGTTTATAGATGTAGTGAGAAAAAGGCAAACTCTATCATTCATGCAAGTTGATCAAGTGATTATTGTGGAATCTTTTGTTGCATTGGAATTTTTGTCTATCTATAACAAGTCTTCTTTATCTTCTTTGTATCTTTGTGGTAGTGATTCCAATAGGTTGTAGCCCTATTGGATAGTGAGTCCTTATTCTAGATAGGGTGATCCCACAATACTGGTTTATAATTTTTGGCCAAACTGGACATTGAACTATTTTCTTTTAACAAAATCTTCAATTTCGGGCACCTATAGCGGCTAAACTGCGAATAATTTAAGGATGATGCAAAATAGTGATTTGTGACATTTTGTTTGTAGACTCTAATAATAATTTTTTCAAAAAATTTGGAATGAGGTTGCACTTATTTTTCCATCTCCTTTGAAAACTAGTTTTTAACAATAAACATCATTCTTAAAGAGTGACATTATTGGCTAACACATAATTTTTTTCTATGAAGGATAAAATCATAATATTTTCAAATTTGGATTCATAACTAAGATATCTAGTGCATGGAATTGGTTTCATAGCATTCCATTCAATATTTTTTTCTTAATTAAGTTTCAAAGTCAAACCACTTACAATTTAGACATGATTTACTAGCTAAAACATAACTTTTTTGTATGTATCGAAATTCATTTTTTTTGTTGGATCAAGGACATCAATATCTAGTGCACTAATATTTTTCAATTTTTTTTTATAATCTACTATTTTTCCACATGTGTAGAACAAAGAGATTTTTTTTTGATGAAAAAAAAATGATTAATCAAACTAAAAAATAATACATAATAAAACCAAAACATACTTAAATTATATTTGATGGATAACTCATTCTAAGGACTACCATCATCCAGTTGGGTTTGTGAAGTCTCCTACATTTTCATCCTCAACTTGAGCTTCAAAGGGAAATATTTTGTAGAGGTTTGGTAGAAGAGGGGGAGAAAGGGGGGAAAGGGTGATTCTAGTGAACCCCCCTTTAAATGCAATTAAAAAATAAAACCCATTAAAGGGGGCTCGCTAGAAGGGGAGGTTCTAGTAAACCCAACCTTCTAGTGAACCCCCCCTTCTAGTGAACCCCCATTCTAGAGAAACCCCTAAAGTGTTTTCCATCTGAAAGTGCATTTTTCCTTCCTCAACGAAATTGTAAACCAGTTTTATGGGTTTACATAACAATGATTCCTTATCTTAAGTAGTGAGCCTTGTTTCAAGCAGTGATCCTTTTGTAATCAGTTTTGATATTATCTATAATGTGAGTTAATCCTCATCGTGGTTTTTTTCTCATTGGGTTTTTCATGTAAATCTAGTGTTATTGTGTTTATGCATTAGATTTTAGTTTCTATATTGGAATTTTATGATTAATTATTAGTTTTAGTAATTGAACTAAAGATTAAAATGTGTGATAACTAATTCACCCTCCCCTCTCTATTGTCCTATTCAATAGTTTTAGGTAGTGAGACTTTTTGTAATCAATTTTGATATTTTCTATAGTGTAAGTTAATCCTCATCATGGCTTTTATCTCATTGGGTTTTCCATGTAAATCTGGTGTTATTGTGCCTATGTGTTGGAATTACATTTTTGTATTGGCATTTGATGATTAATCATTTAAGAAGTTTTAAGTATTAGTTCTGGTGATTGAATTAAAGGTTAAAATCTATGACAACTGATTCACCCCCCTCTCAAGTGTCCTATTCAATAATTGGTATCAGATCTTGGTTCCTTGTTGAATATACTAACCACTTGAGGAATATTTGTGATGGCTAGCAAGATGGTCTTTGATTATCTGAGGTATGATGGAACTAATTATGGTATCTAGAAAGTTTTGATAGAAGATTATCTAGAGTATTATAGATATGATGTGGAGAAAGCTTACAAGAATCCTTAAATTCATCCTCCTAATTTTTTGAGTATACTTAAAGAGATTAGAGCACATGAAGTGAACAATAAAGTGAATTTCATCTTGAAAAATAGTCTAGTACATTTCGAGTTGATTAATGTTTAGAATTTGAAGACAACTAAGGAACTATATGATGCTTTAGAAAGAGAATATGATGGTGATGAGAGATTTAAAGAGGCGAAATTGTAGAATTTGGAAACTTAGTTTGATCTTATACATATGTCTAAAGATGAAAATGTTAAATCTTATGTACAAATATTGGATGTGGTAGTGGCTCGAATGTGATCACCTGGCACTACTATAGATGAAACCAAGATTGTAAATAACATTCTCAGAACTCTTTTTAATGTTTACAATGAGAAGGTGAGTGCTATTGAGTAGAATATAGATTATAAGACTTGTACTAAGTATCTACTATTAGGATTTTTGACATCTTATGAAATGAGGAAGTTGAGTGTTAGAAATGGAGGAAAATTAGAGACCGCTTTTAAAGCTACAAAAGCTAAATATTTGGATGAAGAGAACTTTGATGAAATATAAGCTAAATTTGTGAGAAGAATGAGAAAAATTTCTAGTAAGTATGAAGGTAAGATTCCCTTTAAATTATTTAGTTACGGAGAAATAGGTCATTATACTGCAAAGTGTCCGAAAAGAGCTAAAAGAAATAAACAAAGATATGAGAAATAAAATAAAGGAGAGAAGGTTAAAAAAGATTAATATGTGAATGAGAATGCTAATATTTTTGGTGAGGATTTAGAATATGAAAATTGAGATGACAATGAATGCTTGTTCTTGGCGATTAAGGATTAACCTAGTTCTACTAATTAAGAAAAATAGGTAAAGGAAAGCTCTCTAGAGAAGGAGAAGGAGAAAAATGAAGGTACAGTTATCTTTTCCCTACATATTAAACAAGAAAATATTTTTTAGGTAGTTGATAGTGGTTTTTCACATCACCTAACTGGTGATAATAGAAAGTTTGTAAAGCTTGAGAAATATAATGGAGGTCTGGTTATGTTTGGAGATGATACTAGTGCTACAATCTGTGGGATAGGTTTAGTAAGATTTGATGGCAAGCATCATACACAAAATGTTCACTATGTTAAGGGTTTAAATCATAATTTGTTGAGCATTAGGAAAATGTGTGAAAAAGGATATGATATTGCATTTAAGGATGAAAAATGTGATATCTGAAAAGGATTTGAAACATTGATTGCTACAAGAAAGAAATCTGAAGGGAATATTTATCAATTTAAGGGTGTTGATGGACTATTCTTTATGACCCAGATAAACTAGAGTGGGGTATGGCATAAGATAATTTCACATGAATTTGGATAATTTGGTGAGGATTAGTGTTCTTTAAGTTGTGACAGATTTTGCAAGAATTGTCAGTTTGGGAAGCAAGCAAGAAATCATTATAGATCAAGAGAACAATCTACTACTAGATTACTGGATTTAGTTCATACATATATTTTTGGTCCTAAGACATTGAAAATCCTTCTTGGTGAAAGGTACTTTATGCTTTTAATTGATGATTATTCTAGATATACATGGGTTACATTTCTTAGAGAGAAATCAGTTGCATTAGATAGATTCAAGGAATTCAAGGCTATGATTGAAAATAAAGTGAATTTGAAGATAAAATGCTTAATATCTAATAGAGCTAGATAATTCACTTCCAATGAGTTCAATATGTTTTGTGAAGTGCATGGAATAAAGAGACAATTATCTTCTTTGAGAATTCCTCAGTAGAATGGAGTCATTGAAAGGAAAAACAAAATAGTTCGAGAGGATGCTAGGTCAATGATCATTAAAGCTGGATTATCAAAATTTTACTAGAAATAAGCTATTCATACTATTGTATATGTGTTCAATCGAGTTCAAGAAAGAGAAAATAGTACAAAGACTCCCTATGAGCTATGGCATGGAAGAATTCCCACAATTAAATATTTCAAGGTATTCAAAAGAAAATTCTATATCAAAAGAGATAAGGAAACTTTGGGTAAGTTTGATGCAAGAAGTGATGAAGGCATATTTCTTGGATATTCTACTAAAAGAAATACATATAGATGTTTTAATAAAAGAGTGAGAAATATTGTAGAGAGATCGAATGTGAAGGTTGATGAGACAATGAAAAATTATATTTATATTGATGGATATATGTTTGATAAACATGATTGTGTAAGAATAGACAAAATTATGGTAGAATAGGATAAAAATGAGCAAGAGAAGCAAGATAAATAGGATGAAAGAGAAGAAGATGCTCTAGTAATGTACCCTAGGACACCTAGGTATGTATAGAGGAATCATTAAGAAAATCCAATTATTGGAGACAAGATAAACGACATGTTAACCAAAAGAAAAGTTGCTACTGAAGTAAATTTTTGTCTATTCTCTGAGATTGAGCCGAAGACAGTAAGTGAAGCATGTAAAGATGAAAATTGGAAGGAAGCCATGAAAGAAGAAATTTTGCAGATTAAGAAGAATAAACTTGGGAAATCGTCCCAAGATGGACAGATAAAAATATCATTGGATCAAAATGGGTATTCAAAAATAAGTTGAATGAGAATGGATAAGATGTCAAAAACAAAGCGAGGCTTGTGTGTAAAGGCTACTCGCAAGTAGAAGGTATAGATTTTCAAGAGTTTTTTTCCCCAATAGCAAGAATAGAAGCTATAAGGATGTTCTTGGCATTGGCTACACATAAATATTTCAAAGTCTATCAAATGGATGTCAAGTGAACATTTCTGAATGGTGAGCTGGAAGAATAATTTTACATGGAACAACCAGAAGGATTTCAGTTAACAGATCAATTGGATATGCTATGCAAATTGAAGAAATATTTATATTGATTGAAGCAAGCTCCTAGAGCTTGGTATGCAAGGTTATACAATTATTTGATTCAACAAGGATTTAAAAAAGGTAGGATAGACAATAATTTGTACTTTAAGATTGATAATGAAAAAATCTTGATCGTAGTTGTATATGTTGATGACATTATCTTTGGAAGAAATGAAAATATGTGCAATATTTTTGTAGAAGAAATACAAAAATAATTTGAAATTTCTATGTTTGGGGAAATGAATTTCTTTTTTGGGCTACATAAAAATCAAATCAGAGTAAGGAATTTTCATTTCATAGTCTAAGTATGTGATAGAGATGTTGAAGAATTTTGGGATGGATGGTTCCATATCGGTATGTACTCCTATGCTGACTACTTGCAAATTGGTAAAGATGATGACTCATCGAAGGTTGATCAAAGCATGTATAGATCTATGATTTGTGAATTAATGTTTTTGACTGCTACTAGATTGGATATTATGCATGTGGTCTATCTTTTGGCTAGATATCAAGAATATCCAAAGGAAACACATGCTTCTATTGTTAAAATACTTTTTTAGATATTTGAATGGAACTTTGATTATGGATTGTGGTATCCTAAAGATACTAACTTTACACTTAGTTACTATAGAGATGTAGAGTAGGCTAGATGTATAGATGAAAAAAAGAGTACAAGTGGTTGTGCATTATTTCTTGGATGAAGATTGGTGGATTGGTTGGGTAAGAAGCAAGATTCAATATCCTTGTCTACCATTTAAATTGAGTATATTACTATTGCATCTTGTTGTACACAAGTTCTTTAGATGAAACAAACATTAAAAGATATCAAATTGCTATATGATAATCCTATTTCTATCTTCTGTGATAATAAAAGTGCAATTAACATTTAGAAGAACCCTTTGATGCACTCGAGGATGAAGAAAATATCTATTAGATATCATTTATTGAGAGATAATTTCATGGAGAATGAAGTAAAACTCGAGTATGTTCTAACGAACGATGAGATTGATGATATTTTTAGAAAGGTTCTTCCTAAATATACTTTTGAGTATCTTTGGGATAAGTTATGGGTTATTTCTCCTCCTTTCATAAACTAAGATGCATTTGGAGATGCATTAGTCTGGTGGATTAATGGTTCTATCTTTTCAGACTGAGTTTTTGGTGGCTACCTCTTAGGGGGAGTAGGTAGTTTCAAGTGTTGTCATTGTGAGTAGTCTATTTTAATGTCAAAGGAAGATTCAATGAAAATATATTGTTACTTTACCATTGATTTCTAAGGGAGAGAGAAATCATGTGAAAAGGAGAGAAAGGTAATAAGAGAAAATAGGTAATGAGGAAGATTATCTTCTGAGGGGGAGAAGCAAAAAATAAAAATCATGAGAAGTATATTTAAAATTGGTATGGTGTCTTTGATGTTCTTTTCAAATCATGTGTTTCCATCAATGACAAATGGGGAGATTGTTGCAAGAATGGAGAAAGTAATGAAGATGTTTTCATTGATGTCAACTAGTCAATTAGTTATCTACTAGTTGTTGTTGTCATTAGTGTCATGGTTATAGGTTATTGTCTACATATGTTGAGGATATTGAGAAAATTGTATTAAAGAGAGTTTATAGGTATTTAGTTCTTTCTCTAGGTGATTATCCAATAATTTCCCCCATTTTCATGTAGTTCAAATATGTTGGTCATGGTTGTTGAAGGTTTTTATATCCAAATTTTTGGCTATTGTTTCATTGTGAAGTTTGAGTTATGTTCATCAATTATGAACTATGTTTTTATGTGTTCTAGTTGAGGTCTGGGAGAAATTTTTTTGGTATATATTTCTCTTTGATGAAGTCTTTTGACTTGTGGTTCTAGAGTTAACAAATTTTGATTGCATTGAGAATATTTTTGGTTCTTGGAAGTTTCAAGCTTTATTGTTCTATGTGTTTTACACTAGTTTGGTCAACCTTGTGTTAAGCTCTATCTTTAAAATTGATGAAGTATGTTGGATCTATTTTGGGTCTTGATGAAGCATGTTTTTGGTTCACCCTCATTCTAACTCCACCCTAGTATGTATGGCACCCACCTAATTTCAAGTTAAAATTAGATGGCTGAATTTGATCCTTTTCAAGGATGGAAATAGTATAAATACAAGATGAGCTAGTAATAAAAAATGTATGAGAAAATAATGAAGATAATTGAAAGATTATAAGTTAAATTGATTCTATTATAAAATCATGTGTGAGTTGTGTGTGGAAGATAAGTGAAAATCTTAATGCTAAGTTTCCAGATGTAGTGAGAAAAAGGAAAAATTTATCATTCATGAAAGTTGATCAAGTAACTATGGTGGAATTATTTGTTGCATTGGGATTTTAGTCTCTCTATAAAAATTCCTCTTTGTCTTATTTGTATCTTTATGGTAGTCAGCCCTCCAGGTTGTAGCACTTCTGGACAATGAATCCTTGTTTTAGTTAGTGACTCTTATTTGAGAGGTAGCCACCAAAATTCAATCCAAAAGAAAGATAGATCCATAGATCCACCAGACTAATGCATCTCCATATGCATCTAATTCAATAAAGGATGAGAAAATGACCCCTAGATTCTCCCGAAGATACTCAAAAGTATCTTTAGAAAGAGACTTCATGAATATATCAGAAATTTGATCCTTCTTCAAAACATATTCAAGTTTTAATTCATTCTCCATGACCTTATCTCTCAATAAATGATACCTGATAGATATATGCTTCATCCTCGAGTGCATCATTAGATGATTTGAAATTTTAATTGCACTTATGTTATCACAAAATATAGAAATAGGATCATCATACACCATTGTGATATATTTTAATGTTTGTTTCATCCATAGAACTTGTGTACAACAATATGAAACAACAATATACTGAGCTTCAATAATAATTGATCTAGCAACCTCTTGAACTAGCTTTCTTTCAAAAACTCCATTCTATTGAGGAGTTCTTAGAGAAGATAATTGTCTCTATATTCCATGCACTTCACAAAACATATTGAACTCATGGGAGGTGAATTCACCACCTCTGCTAGACCTTAATAATTTTATCTTCAAATTCACTTCATTTTCAACCATAGCTTTGAATTTCTTGAATCTATCTAATGTATCTGATTTTTGTCTAAGAAATGTATCCCATGTATATTTAGAATAACCATCAATTAAAATCATAAATTGCCTTTCACCTAGTATACTTCTCACTCTTGTAGGATTTTTTTTTTTTTAAAGAACCAAATAAATCTCACTAAGCATCCATGAATTTTCCAGATTCAGTCTTTAAATACTCAGGAGGTGATTGGCCAACCAATGAGAGGAAGCTATAATTCTTCCCTCCTACACTTTGGGATTTTCAAAACCCGAGAGGGTGATCCTAAAATGTGTATCCTGTAATCTTATAAAACACTCATATCACACATTATATAATAAAAATATATATTCCCATTGAAATTTTGTTTAGATGAAATCCTTCAAGAATTTGGAAATTAATTTAAAAGGATTAAACACCTAAAGCTAAGAATACAACACAACACCAACCTCAAACAAAATAAATCTACTAGATGATTTTTTATGAATTTGTTTCTCAAATTAAAACATCAGATCCATAGGAAATGATTTAACACATGTTAGATGAGTGTCTTATCTTAGGACAAGGATTCAAATCACAATAAATTGAACTATAAGGTAAGTTTCATTTCAAAAAACCATGATATTTGTGTAATTGTATTACAATACATATATCAAATGATCAAATTCTATGACTACTTATCAGATCCACTAAATATTCATAAAAATTCATACTTTAATCAAGTTATTTTAACTAATCCATTAAATCAAAGCTAGAATTGAAACATATTTCACTGCAAAGAACAATGAAAATTAATGAAAGATCATTGATCTAGTTTTCATTAATAACTCATATGAAATATTGAAAATGGAGAGACAATAAACTCAAAGGATTTCATTGTTCATTCAAACATGCTTGAAAACCATACAATTTACAAAACTTATTTTCTTGACTCAAAACTTAACATACAGACTCAATATATATTTTCTCTATGTTACACATTTGCATTTTCAGATCCAAAATTCAAAAAGAGACCTATAAAAATGACCTTGAATTCCCTTTTATTTGAAATAAGGGAGAAAAACAAGCCTCTGGCCAAAATTACACTTGTCACATTTTTTATTTGAAAACTCATAACAATAATTCCATGAGGAATAGTTACACCAAGCTGAAAGAATATTTTCCATTGGGACAAAGGTCACTTTCCTATCTATGGAGATTCTCACACCTTCCAAAAGGAATATTGTTGAAGAGAGTGGTCTTCAAACCATTGAAGCATCATCGTTACTTATTATCAAAAGATAAAAAGGCATGAAGAAGAGAAAGAACAACATGTATCAATATCTAGATCAACCTCCAACAAAAGTTCAAGTCACCAACAATCAAAATTTACCTATCACATCTTTAATTAGGGAGAAAAATATCTTTAATACATTATAATTTCTAGGGAGGGAATTGTATTATAATTGACCATGTATATATGTTCTCCATAACCATGTCTACAAATCCAACTCATAAATGAATATCTTATTCCACAATTCATACTCTGCTTCAAAAGGCCAATTAAAATGTAGGTGTTCATCCATCCTTTTTTTGTAAGCAACATTTTTTTCCATTACTGAATTGGCTTCTTTGTCAAAGTATTCTAGGAAGCTAATAGTGAAAGAAAAAAATTCAAGAGTAATTTTCAATAAATCAATACCAACACTCTCACATATTAGTGATGCTTGGGTAGTAATAGTCATATCCACTTGATCTTTCCATTACTGTAGAGGTTTTACCTCATCATATGTATGTTGAATATTATGAAACAATACCAATTTTGCCTCATCAAATTTTTACTTTAACTTTCTTATTTTTACTTCCAAATGAGTAGCATACCCTTAAAATATTTGTTCCTTAATTTCATTAACAAATTTATATGTTGAGCCAATCTTTAGATATTTGTCCTTTTGATGTTCAGATCCAAATGTTATGGGCCTCAAATTTTCCACCCTAGGGATCCATATGTCTATTATTGGAGTAGCTAAATCCTTGTCTCTCCAAGACAACTTAATTGCTTGCTACATTAGAGAATAATTTGAATGAATACTAATCAACTTACCTTGAATCTTCTTATTCATATGTTCCAAAATGGCATACACAATCTTTGAATTATTCTCATACATTGTGTCCTAAACCTAAGATAATAGTTTCTTATATACTTCAATCTACATAAAAAATTGTTCCTTTGTGGGCTCATTTGATGGATTTGCACCTGATGTACGTGGCTCCTCAATTGCAATCGGTTCTTGATCCAAATTGTTTGGAATTATTGCTAATGATTTCTCAGGTGGAGGAGGAGATTGGGGATGTGAAATTGGGGAAGTAGGTGCTGCATAACTCAAACTTGATGGGACCTAGGTCTTGAATATTTCTATATGTTGCTTGAACAAGGCCAACTTTAACTTAGCCACCTTTTCCTGACTCTTATTCTATTCATCAATAATATCATTGTACTTTCCTTTGTACAAGTCTCTTTCTATAGTGACATTCTCCACTGTTGCCTTAGTGAATTTAGAAACATTGATTGTCATCTCTATTGCTTCTAATGCTAGAGTGTTAGACTCTTTTAATAATTAATTGCCCATTGAACTTGGTTGGCTTTGCAAATTTTGGTTTCCCAGACCCCAAAGATAATGACCAAAGGGACAAGGTATCCATCCCATTATTCACTGAAGGTTGACCCTTGTAATGCCAAATTGGATTCTTCCTCTATTTGATATAAGGGTTTTTCATGCCTCCTTGTTGTATCCAATATAACTGCATCTACAATATCCCACTCTGGCAACAATAAAATTCCACTTTTTTCCACTAATGCTTTGCCTTCCTCGGGTGTGATGTTTTGGAATTCCTTCCTTATAATTTTCCACATGTTTTCTTGAAAAACCTCCTAGGGAAGTTCTCGATGCAAGCTCCTCTCCTTTGCAACATTTTTTTGCATATTTCTGAGCCTTAGCTCTCCATACAAAATCCTTAAATGATTTTGTTTCCACAAAATAATCATCCTTCAAAAATTTCTTCCAATCCTCATACCTTAGATCATTAGAATTGTTTAGGCCACTGACATTTTCCTTTCCTATTTTGATGCTACTCTCTCTTGTTTTTGATGCAACCTCCCTTGGGGGAGAAGGCATTCCTTGTTGTATATCTTTTGGTGTGATAGGGATGCCATCTTCCTCTGACTTAGGGTAATCAACTACCCCACCTATCTCAATCCTCTGCCTCTTGGGTGGTGGTTTCTTAGATGGAGATGGATGAATCTTAGGTGAATCAATGTCAATTATGATAGGGGAACCTTTCTTGGAGGATATTCCACTAACCTCATAGGAGAATATTCTCTTCAACCCTCTGATAAAGTAGGGGTTGGAAGTGTCTATTGCTTATTTATTACCCCCTTCTTCCTCGAGTACACTCTAACCTTTTGTCATGGTTGATAAGAGGGTCTCTCCTCCAATGCTCTTGTGTGTTCTTCTTCAACATACATTGGCTAGCCCTTATCTTTTATTGTGCATTCCTACCTTAATACACCCACTATGCTCTCAAAATGGTCAAGTACATATATGACCCTAGTTAACTCACCCTTAATATTAGGTAGAGGGTAATAATTGGGATTTTTCCTTATGATTTTATCCACCATTTTATTGAAGGCAAGATACATTTCCTTCCTTTCATCCTAGATTCGAAAATAAAAAAAAATCCTGATCACATCTTTAGGATAGTAAAAGTTATGGAAGAAGGAGCAACTTATAATCCTTTCTTTCAAAGAAGTAATGAAACCTTTTGGGTCATAGTTCCTTTGGGTACACAATTTTTAGTCTATAAGGTGCAAGAACTTGATCCAAGTCTTCCCATCATCCCTTTTCCATGACAAATTCTGAAAACACAATGCACTCAGGAAAGAATGATCCTTTCTTTTGTTTCTCAGGTAGATGTACCATCTGTGCTGCCCCTAATTGCCTCATAACTTCAATAAATCCAATTCTTAATGGCACATCTATTAGTAATGCATGTGGGTTAACATTTGCATCATAGACCTTGAAGATTGTTGTATTGGGGTACAAAATTATATCCCCCTGATTATGAGTTAATTTCAAATCAAGCCTCCTTTCCAAGGGCCTTGAAAAATCATGTATATCCTTTAGAATCCTTGGTGGATTGTAAATATATTTTTTTTTGAAAGATGACATAATCATACTTCAAATCATTCTTATCTAGAATCTGAGTTCAAAACTAGACTAGCAGTTCAATATCCTCCTCTACCTTCTTTATTTTCATGTCCTCAACAAAATTCTTCTCTCCATTGAATAAGAACATGTGCA
The DNA here is from genome assembly GCA_007115665.2 of Sequoiadendron giganteum. NCBI lineage: Eukaryota > Viridiplantae > Streptophyta > Pinopsida > Cupressales > Cupressaceae > Sequoiadendron > Sequoiadendron giganteum. The sequence continues at coordinate 613,283,418 of CM021108.1, read as the reverse complement.
TCAGGAGAGAATACCACCAAAACCTCACCCATTCCTTTCCTGCCTTAAGTGTAGACAAACCATGATTAATGTTTTCTGCTGGATATGTGGCATAATCATATACTACATTATAGGCCAAGTTTTAAAAGTGTTCCACCTTATACTATAACCTATTGGAATCATGCATGGTGGATCAAAACCAAAAATTTGACATAGGGAGAAAATTGTTTTCTTGAAGTAGTTTTCAAAGTACTTCATGGGAAAGGGCTCATTTTTATCATTGACAATTTTTATTTGTTTCCTTGATTTCCCAACTCCTATACTTGCAGTATGTATGGGCAGCATTGCCAACCTGAACATAACCTTTGTTTTCTCATATTTTTCTCTGAAATCTCTAAGGTCAATGGGAATCATATCTTGACTCAATTCATGCAACTTGAAGAGTTTTGCAATCTCCTCTCTAGTTATCTTTACCATTTCAACATCATCATATGCCCTGCCCACCCTTAAGATAGGATCATACCTCATAGCTATATGCTTGAGTAAATCAACATCCATGTATATGTTAGGCACTACTAACTTCCCCATATCCAATATCTAGGTGTTGCAGATAGGAAATCCATAATTTTTGTTTCCAAACCAGTTTTGGAACATTTTCCAACATGTGTATAGCATATTGGTGTGGGAAGTGTGTTGCCAAAAATTTTATACCTTTGAAGAAAAGGATTATTTTGTGCCCATTTTGGTCCTACTTTTAGGTCCCCTTTCATCAATATTCACCCTAAAACAATATTTATAGGCCCCTAAGGTTCGTTTTTTGACTTTAAGGCTTTTTTGACTTTAAGGAATCATTCAACCCTCGACAAACAACACCAAAAATATTCAAAAATCATTAATCCCACTTCAAAATCCCTTGGTCGGACTAGGTTGCCCAAGTTGGTGACCTAGTCCATTTTGAGGAGTTTTGCATTTTTATGCGAGAAAATGTATATTTTACCAAAAATTCCTAATGGGTGTCTGCCTCTTAGGTCAAAATTACCAAAAAATAGGTTTTGTCGCTTATAAATACATGTTTTTAGGTCCTTTTGCAAACTCTCTTGGTCATTTTTCACAACCAACTTCAAGAATCAAGTGTAAAAAATCTTCCTCAAGAATTTTCATCTCTCTTCCACAACAAATTTGAAGCTTTTAGACAACAAAATAGGGCTTTTGCAGCTCTTCAAGCTCACTCCACATTCAAGGTCACACCTAAAGACTATTTTCAAAGTGACTTCATCTTCTATTTTTAGACCCATCTTCAAATTTAAGGTTTGCATCCCATTTGCATTCCTTTGACATACATTTGTAATCTTGTAGGGTTTCTAGGATTGAATTATTGCATCATTCCAAATATTTTGCATGCATCTTATTCTAGCACAATAGAATAGGTTTTTTTCTTATTTCAGGTTCTCCTAGTTCTAGACACACTTAGGGCTAGGTTTTATGTAGATTTTGTATCTCTTTACAAGTTTTAATACAAACTAGGGGTTTGACCAAGGAAAACCCAAATACACTCTATTTTGTAGGTTATTTTACAGGTCTAAGTCTGAATTCCCGTGGAGAAACAACACACAGATCATAGGCCTCTGTGTCCACTTTCAATTTTCCATAAAAGCTAAAAGGGAATAGGTCATCCATAGTGGCGACCTAGTCCCACTAGAGGTTCCCGACAAAGATTTTTGTAGATTTGAATAACCAACTAGCTAAAATGAAATTTGGAGTAGTTTTCCTGAAAAAGGACTAGGTCGCTCAACTTGGTGTAAGTGTCCCAGTGGGCTCAAAACTTAGATTTTCAAGGTTTTTAGAGGCTTCTAAAATTTTTACCTTGGCCCTCTTCAATTTTTTGGTGCACTTTTTTGACTTATTAGGTTATTTTTCCTAGTTTAGTCTTTATTTTATCATTTTTATATTGCATCATGTGTTTTCTTGCATTATAGAATCTTAGTTTAGATTAAATAGTTAGGTTTTCTTAAAAAATATCAACATTTAGCACATTTCAACACATATTCAATCTCTAGCATTAAATGAGTCATAATATTTAATGCTCCCCCAAAAGGATATTCCCTTCCTTCTAGGTGATAACCCTAGAAATTTTTAGGGGACCCCTTCCTTTACTCAAAGGCATTAAATTTTATGGTTCATTTTGGTGAACCTAAATTTAGACACATTTTACATCTGATTTAGAATCCATTTGCATCCTAGGAACTCTTTCTTTAGCATTACATTGAATATTCCATTATTTAAAAAGGCATCCTAGGGTTTTGTATTTTGCATTGGTAAAAAAGACTCATAGTTTGCATTCATTTCATTGAATCTTAGAGAAATTTTTCATATACCATAAAGTGTTTCATCTTACATCCCAGAACACTACATTTTTCATTAAAAAACATAGAAAAAATTCAAAAATACCCATACCAGGAGTAAGTCACTACCTTGGGCAACCTAGTTCCAATACACATTTTGCATTAGTATTTTTTGAAATTGATTTCCAAATTATGAAGTTTTAGTTTCTTTCAGTTTATGCTTTGTTCAATTTTTGATATTCTATGTTATATGGTTATCATTAGCTTAAAATGGATTTTATGAATAGCATTAGATCATTATAAGTTGCATTTTTAGCATGAGTTCCTAGTTCTTTCAAAAGAAATTCATTGGAACATAAAAATAAAATTATAGAAACATCACATGACATGATGTACACACTTCTCCATTATAGGAAGACTATATCATCTAAAAATTTTAGTAGTGATGATTTGGATAAGTTAGACAAAGTCCTTCAAGGCTTCCTCTCACTCACTTCATCCACTAAGGTTGGTGATGATAAATTCAAAATATCCCCTCCCTTGTCTTCCAAGCCTTTTAGTTGCGATGATATGGGAATGTTAGATGAATTTCTCCAACATCTCATCTCAGCTACTTCATCCACTAGGGGTTTTGATGAACAACCTCAAACAAAAGATGCCAATGTCATCCAACCTCAACTTGTTCTCTACCCACCTTCCCATAAACCTCCAACCCCATCCCAACCTAAGTTTACCTTTTACCCTACTAAGCATGATACTATTGCTCACACTCATTATACTCACAATAACCCACATCCCTAACAACCAAATACCTCAACCTCATTACCATTTCCAAATCCCATCTTACCTGTAGCTCCCTAGTTAAACTCACACCTAAGGGAGTATGATTTAGTTGAACAACTTAAGAATACTCCCACCAAGATATCCCATTGGGATCTCCTTATGAATTCCCTCCTAGTACAAATGCTAATGATGTGCTAGATCTCCTACATGAAATGAACACAACTAATGTGGAGATTACTTTCGATCAACATGAGCTCCCTCCATTATAATTAAGAAAAATAAATAAATCCTTTATGATCATAGCCCAATATGATCAAATAGGTATCAAAAGGACCCTCGTTGAGAATGGGTTTGCCCTAAATGTGTGCAGTGTAGAGGATTTTAAAATGTTACAAAGCAAACCCTTGGTGTCATCACTTTACCCATTATTGTCGGAATGGTTATGTTGCAAAATCCTATCCATGTCATGCCCTATGAACTTTCTTATAATCTCCTCTTGGGAAGATCATAGATACATGGATGCATGCGGTACCCTCGACCCTTCATTGTACAATAAAATATGTCTATAATAACAAAGTCTATCAAATTGACATAGATCCCAAGAATGAGAGTTGCTTACAACTTTAAAAAGGAACATCAAGTCCTCTCAACACCTTAATTCCCACCTCCAATATTCCCTTTCCAATAAGAGAACCAAAAGATAAACCTAAGTTAAATTTACTCAGTGACGATTAGGGATCTTTAGAATTTACTCCTTCATTTATGGGTGAGTGTATTGTCACACAAAAAGAGGATAAAAAACAAGAGCAATCGATTTTCCTCTTTACCCAACAAGAAGAACACCCTTCCTATACATCTACCTCATCTCTTTTGGAAGAAAATGCAGCATATACAACAAATTTTGATGACATAGATTATCAACAACCACGTAACCCACAAGAAATGGAAAGACTTTAGGGATGTGGTTATGATCTTGTGAAAAAATTAGGCTACAATGGTAAAGGATTTGGCAAGCATGAGCAAGGCATTCATGTACCCATTGAACCTAATATGCAAGGAACTAAGACTGGTCTAGGGTTTTCCTTTTCTAAAGCTACAAAATCCAATCAATAACCCTCTCTTAACATCAACACTATAAAATGCACATTGAGAACCAACCTCACGCTTAAGCATTCTAAATTCCTTGATGTGCATTCTCCCCTATTCACTTATGTTCATGGCGATGAATATTTGAAACACTTGTTAGTTGCTGCAGATAGGAATTCTCGCTCCAAGATAAATTCCTCTTGTGCTATGTTAAGTTTTGAGGCCACCATTAGTGACATTAAGGATACTCCTACAAGCATGAAACCATATGATCCTAAAGCTCCTAAGTCTAATGCACTCCCTTTAGGATATACCCTTGACATACCAATGCATATAGATGATAAAGACAAAGTCATTAAAATCAGGAAGTGCCTTGATGATGAAGAACAAGAAGACCTTGCAACCTTGTTTCATGCCTTTCTTGAACTATTTGCTTGGAAATATTCTGATATGCCTGGAATAGATCCCCAGATAGTTACCCATAAAATTGTCCTAACTATAGACGCTAAGCCTGTTCCCCAAAATATTTGAAAAATGAATCCTAAGATAGCCTTGCATGTTAAAGGAGAACTTGAAAAAATCCTTGACACGGATTTCATTCACCCTATTGATTATTCTCCTTCGATATTGTGAAGAAATTTTTTTCCTATGTCTATTTTTATTTGTTGACTTTATTTTGGTCTTTAAGGTGATCCACGTGCAAGGAGTTTTTATTTCTAACAGATCTAAAATGCACCACGTGGTGGCTACGCATGTCTTAATAATCGCTTCCTCCTCAGTTAGAAGTCAGACCACATGTCAGCTTGGTAGATGTTTTCTTGCATCCGCTTTTCACAAATATAAGATTATTCACCCTTCTGACATGTCATCCCTTTGCACTATGAAGCTATATCTTGGGAATGTTTAATCGGAGTCCATTAGAATAAATATTTCCTTTTATAATGAAGGGACGTGAGTTGATGCTTCCAAATCCACTTGGGTGATTGAAAATACTTTTTCCAAACTGTCTTTCTAGGATCAGAGCGATTAGAAGGGCTAATCTTATTAAAATATTTGAACAATATAAATGTGGTAGTTGAAAGTTGATGAGAAAGATGTCAGAAACCTAATAAGAGATGTAGAATCAGATTTCCAAGCTATCAGTTTTGGACATCTGGCAGTCATTAATTCTAGATGAGGTCAAAGTTTTTCTATTCTGGGTAGCTATATATTGAGAACAACAACATAATGTAGAATTTCCTAAAAATTTCTTGTTAGAAATTTTTTCCTTAGCTTTCTTAGTTAGTAGAAATATTTTCTTTAAAATTTTCATAGAACACTACTTCACTCTAGCATGTTATGTCTATTTTATGATGAAACAATTATCGGATTAGAATATGATTTTTTTTTAGAAACTCATTTAAATTTGAAGTACTAGTTATTCTGAAGAAATATTTGAAACTAGGCATGATATGGTCTTTGTCAATATTTCTCTCTTTATATCTTCATCCAGGATAAAACATTGTGTCTTTCTTAATCTGAATAGTTTGATTTTCAGATTTCCATGTTCTTTGTGTATATGATAAAATTATAATCTTTAGAAACTTGACTATGTCTTTGGACTTCTCCATTTTATTTTTAGGGTTATCATTTTTTCATGATATGTTATATTAGGAGGAAGGGTTTATATTTCTTTTTAATGTTTTTTATTAATTATAAAACTTATATGGTTGATTCAGATCTTAATATGCACTTTTTGTGGGTCGATTGAATGACTACATCTATGCTTGTATTGATCCTCTATTGTTCGTTATCCTACCAAAATTGAAGGTAAGTGGTGTTTTGTGTCTCTCATATCACTCATAGGGGGAAGCTTGTTGTTTTTAAAATGTTGTAAAAGTGTTGACACATCACCACTTTCATGTTTTTCTATTTGCATTTATTTTTCCCTTTTCCAAAACTCAGAGATGAGTTAGATTTCTATAAAAATCTTGGAGGTATTCAGTGAGGCGCATATTGTCCCCCACTCTCTGAATTTCCCATAAGACTATCGAAGAGGTGAAATATTTTATGATTAACGGTTATTTTTCTAGCATGCCTGGTGGGACTAATTTAAGGTCTGATTAGAAGTCAAAAATATTTCTAGATCAAACCAAAGGAAGGAAACTGGAAGTTTCATACCTAGGGTTCAAACAAGAGCATCATCAAAGGGTAACTTTCAGTACTCCTAGTTACCAACCTCAATAATTAGGAGAAGAAGAGTCACACATTTTGTATCACCTATGAGAAGTAGAAGAGTAAGGAGTAAGAGCTCGGAGTTTAGAGACTTATCTACTCCACTTGAAGGCCAAAGTTTACAAATAAGAATAACAGTTTACCTGATATATAGGAATCTTTTCTCCATGGCCCACGTACCCTCTCCCACTCCCAAAACCTTTGTAACCTGGGATAGTGGTAGTCCACTACGGCCAGCTAATCCACCTGATGTCTGGCCCACCATACCTATTAATGCCCTCAAGGCTATTTCAAAATTTTATGGGGAGGACTTTAAAACCCCTTCTGAACACCTCCAAGATGTAGAAGAAGTATGTAGGTTTCATAATATCATGAAGGAAAATATCACTATGAGATTGTTGGCCATTTATTTCAAAGGGAAGGCTCAAGATTGGTATAGATCTTTGAATTCTAGTTTTATCAACTTGTGGGATGATCTAGGAGAAAAAAAAGTCAAACATTGTTTTAGAGAAAGGAGATCATTCCTCACTATTACATAAACTAATTACCATTAAGAGAGCTTTGCAAGAAGCTATGAGTGAATTCAAAACTAGGTTTAACAAAACCTAGTAGAGGGTCCCAACTACTACATGACCTGCAGCTTCTATGATATTCATATTCTTTTTGAAGGCCATCAATTCAGATATTGTGGTCCTAATAACTCCCATGGGAGGAGATACTCTACTCAATGCCTATGATCTGGCAGTCCATGTGGAGAATAGTTTGATAGATGCCAAAAATCTTTCGCCATGACCTTCGATGCCCAATTTTCCTGAAATCTCAAGTGCTCCGCTTTGAGAAGAGTCTTCTTTAAACACTCTAGCGACATAAGTGATGAGCCTAGCTCCACCCAAGTCTATGCAAATGTGTCCTAACACACAACCAAGCATGTTGGGTTCTTCCTCTATGGCAGCAGACCTTAACAATATAAAGAGCTTGATGCAATATCTTGCTAATAAGCTAGTTCTCATCAAGTGGCAGTAAGCAACTCCTCTAAAATAAGAAACTCAGAAGTACCAATGAGGTGGACCTTTCTATCAACATAATCAGCAAAGTACATATCAAGGACCTTTGGGTCGGAGAGGTCAGCAAGCCGCTTTAGCCAACCAAATAGTCTCAGTTACCATGTCATTACAAATGGTCAAGGACAACCATAACAAAGAGTTAGTACCAGGCCAAAATAACCTTGTAGATGATGAGAATGCATGGTGTTTTTCTTGCAATGATAGTCATATGCCTCAAAATTTTCCTATAGGAAACCTATAGCAAAGAATAGAAGAGTATAGGAACAAAGGCATGCAACTAAATACAAAAGGATATGATTCTCCCAAGATGGAGAATGCTTGATTCAGAGTGAAAATGCAAGGGATGTCCATAGAGAAAGAGATGGACATAGCACTCGATCAAGAACTTTTGTCTTGGATGGAAGAAGAGGACACAATTTTTGTGAACGAAGCTCCAACAACCAACATTTTGTAGGTACGGTCAAATTACAACACTAGATCCAAGAGAAGACTCATCAGGTAATATGTACCACAGGATCTGCATCATTTCCAATCTCACCATCCACCATTGCATGAGAGATAGCTCCCTCAATCGACTGCTCAACTGACTATTCAATTGACTCAGAAACAATAGATTCTACCAGCGCCCGAAAAATTGCATGATAAGACATCAAACCAGTTCACAATGGATCATCTTCCTCAAAAGCCAAGAGAGATTCTACAATTCAGACCAAAGATTCAGCCATTTAGAATGCTCAATGTGGTGGAGAAAATTAAGAAAGAACCTAGTAATAACTATCCCCAAGAAAAATACATTGTTGCGAGAAGCACTGAAAAATGAAGAACCAAGACTGCAAATGGATGAAGTTCCTCCACATTATTTGAATAAAGACAAAGTGCCCACGTTAGATCCTCAAATATCAAAGGTCATATTTATACAGATGACACAGATAAAGAAAAAGAGAAAGAGGTAAGCAAGCCAAAGCCAAATCCTTTCTTTATGACATTAATTGTGGGAGTTAAACTTCTACACAAAAATATGATTGACTCGGGAGCTAGTACAAGAGTCATGCCAAAGCAAGTGGTTGATGCCTTAAGGCTCAAGTATGAACCTTTGGAAAAGGGAATAATGTAGCTGGATAGAAAGAAGGTTACAATGTTTGGTTGTATAAAAGATCTATCCTTAACCTTTTTTTCATGCCCAAGCTAGACAGCTTCATAGGAGGTAGTAATAATCAACATTCCCCTGAATTTCAGGATGTGTCTTTCTAGAGATTTTATCGCAAATCTAGGTGGATATTTGGCACTAGATTTTTCCCATTTGATATTGAGAACCAAACATGGAGCAAATATGAATATTCTCTCAGAATTTTTGCATTTTGAACACATAGCAGACAATTTTGTTCTTTGTTTTGAGGCCACACATAGTTATTTTTTGAACCAAGAAGAATATTGCATCAAAATGTTGGAAGATGAAGAAGACACAAGTGAGCAAACCCTTGAAGGTTCTCCTTAACCATTTCATGGACTCCGAACCATTCAGTAATTTCCATTGCACGAGACTGAGTACTTATGTCGTATTTGATGATGACATGGTCCATCTAAAACTAATGAAATCTCAGGTAAGCTATGATGATCTGATGGATAATCGTTTGTGATGATGGATCCAAATTCAAATCCGGTTCCAAAGTAGTTCGGTTGCTATTGTACACATCTAAAAATGGTCACGGTTAACCAAACCTATTAGTTAATTAAATATTAATTATTTAATTAAAATTCTTAAGTCATCTACATATAAATAAATTTAATTATTTATTTATATTGTTCATTTTTCCAATTCTTCTAGTTTAATTAAATAGATAAGTTTATTTAATTAATGCTATTTTCCTCTTAAATTGATTAAATAGATTTCACAATTTATTTATATTAATTATCACAAGTTTAAATTCTAAATTTAAATGATATTCTTCATTTCACATTTAATTAAATATTTTCAATATTTTATTAAAACACTTTCTAAATTATTCACTCTTCTCAAATAATTAAATATTTTAATATTTAATTAAAAACCTTTTTATTTCTCTCACATAATTAAATATTTTAATATTTAATTAAAAAGGCCTTTTCATATTTCTTTCACACATAATTAAATATTATCTATTTTAACTATGGACACATCTTCCATTTCTCTCTTAATCTTCCATTCATTTCTTAAAATTACATCTTCTTTTCAAATTCTTAATCTCTCACCATTCATCTTAACAGGTTTGAACTCAACCGTTGATCCTGGCCAATTGGATTCTTGCCTTCAAAAATCTATAAATATAGCCCTCTTATGAGTTGAAAAGGACCTCAAATTCTAGATTTTCATATGTAGTTATTATAGTTACATTTCAGTTTTATCAACATTGTAGTATCATAGCATTTTAATTCTATAGCTTAAATCATATAGTCATGAATATGCATTTTTTATCAATCTCATTCTCCTAAGTTGTCATTTCAACAAGCTGCTGCTTACACAACTGAGAGCCAACATCTTTTATGAAATTCTTGGAGATAGAGGACAATGGGATGAATTTGAAGAAGCTGCTGCCATGAGAGTTTGCATTTACGCTTTCTAGATTAGCTTTCTTTCAATCTAATGTCTCCTCGGTGTGTTAGTTTATTGTTTATTTAATCTACACATTTTCTACCTCACACATTTTTGACACCCACCGTGGGGCATCCCCCTGTTTTAATCTTTTTATTGCAAAAATTTCAAACAGGTGATGAACTAGAGTTGCACTTTAGCGCATACGATTCTCCGTTTAGCACATCCCCAGACTATTTCGGTGCATCTACAGACTATTTCGGTGCATCCACAGAGTATTTTGGCGTATCCAAGGACTGTTTCGGTGCATTAAGGGACTATTTTGGCACATCCATGGATTGTTTTAGTGCATATGATGTCTGCTTTTTTTTTCTATTGTCAATCATAAAATGGCCATATCTTGGTCATATTTTAGTCTTTTTCGGAGCTTTTTTTTTTTAAATTGGGTTGAATTTCATAAGCTATATAATGGTGTAGTTTTTTTTTATCAACTTTGACAGAGTTAAAATTTTCAAATTCTCACTTAATGTCAAACCACAATGAAACTAACTTGGTCTAAATTTTAGGGTTGTTATGCTTAATCATTTATCTAACCCTCATATCTTCTTGTTTTTTGATTCCATCTAACATTTAGATCTTGTATTGTAGATTTTAAAGGACCATGGAGCATGAAAATGAAAGAAAAATCATTATCACATGATTGTAACAAGTGTTTTTAAACACTTTAGGAGAAATTATAATCTCATTCTTAAATTGTTGTATGGATCAGACGCGACCGTGACTAGTGGTTTTATTGATGTATGGGGAATAAAATGAAGCAATCCTAGGATAGAAATTTAAAATATGGAATTTATCAATCCTAGGATAGTCACCACATGCTATTTTTCAGTTAAAATGAACTCATGCCTATTGTGAAGCAACATCTTCACTTAGTTTAGATCATTGTCATTTGGTGCTATAAAAAGAACATTGTTTGCATTATTTGTGGCAATAGGTTTATGCTCTCCCCTTAACTAGGTGACCAAAATACTAGACTGCCTTTTCATTTTCATGCAATGTTTATGCTTTCTTACATCCTTTAGAGGGCCTGCTCTTGTGGGAAAAAGTACTCACCCAAGAGGAATGACCTAAGTGGAAACAACTAAAGCCAGGTTTTCCAACCCACTATAATCAAAAGCGAATTCGGGGAAATTCCACAATTCAATGACAGTGTACAAAGATAACCATCCCCAAAATCTTTGTTCTAAATATTGGGAGGTCTCTTGAGGGAGTTTATCTATTACCACGCCTAATGGAAACCTTGACTACGAACCATAGTGTAGAAATCCAACCGTGTCAGTATCCAAACATCATCTTAATTATGGTGCAAGGGGAGGGAAGAATCTACCCCCAAGACACTCACAATATAATCGCCACCGATTTTTTTCTTAGGGGATTTGGTATCCACTTCCATCACCTTGAGTACACACTTGGAAAAGACAAAAACATAGGCGCCTTCTAGGGGGTGACATGGTTGTGTGAGTCAACACAATTTCAAGCTATGGGATGTGATTTCTATGATGACCTATTTGACAACTAAGAGTGAGTCTGCTTGGAATGCTTATTTTGTTCAAAACCTGTGAAAATCTCAAGAACATACACTCAATGTTTTAGATTCTATGTCTTTAAAAAAAATTGTCTTCCTATTGCATGTTGTGTTTTCAAAACATTAATTCAAATAAGATCATCCAAAAAAAAGAAAGGAATTTGGCAAATCAAACTATGAAATTTATGTTAAGGGATTGGAAATAGAGCAAAACTTGGAAACATTAGGCTTTTGCAAAATCCTTATTTTCACAAACTATGATCAAAACAACACAAAGTTTAACATCACCTTTATTTTTGATTTCTAGTTTAATTCCCACAACAGGATCATCATTCTTCCAACCAGGGAATCACGAGCTAAGAATTATAAATTTCTTTAGTCATAGAATTCTCATTCTATTCTGACTAAGATATCCCACAAATTGCACTATCTCATTTTGTGATCAAAGTTAGTTGAAATTTGGTGTAAGCATATGCTTATTTCAAAAAAGTCTTGAAAACAAAGAAGACGAAAGAGGAGATCCACTTTAAAACATGTGTGATAGGGAAGAAAATCTTGTTCATAGGCTTTATGGAAATAGTTCAATTCAAGAGATAATAGAAGAAATGCTTCAAGAAGCTGAACAAGATCCATAATTTCTCTTAACTATGGAAAAGATGTTAGAGCAAAATAAAGAAGGATACTTTCTTTTATTGGCAAACCAAGGTGCCAAATTGCCCTCTGACTACAATATGGAGAAAATTAAAGAGAATCCTGAAAAGAATGAAACTCCCTTAAATGATCTTAGTAATCTTACCCAACAAGTAAGAGCACTCCAAAGGAAAATCAAGGAAATAAAATGGGGCACAACTAAAAATTCCTTTGACAAAAATATGAATGTAACCTCTTCTCCTCCAAAAAAAACATCATCCAAATTCAATGTTTCTTAATTTTTACAAAGGTTAAAGGGGAAGCCCAAATCTAATCCATCATATAAAATTGACCAATCTTGTCATGCCATGCATTTATCTTCATCCCCCATAATTTAAAATTAACCTCATGGTTCTTCCACCCAATTTAATGATCCCATTCAATTACCTTCTTCTATCATATCCTCTACATCCGATAATTTTTTTCAATCTACACATCTTGATCAAAAAATTCTCTCCACTCCATCCCATGGTACCAAAATTCTACAAACCCTTCCAATCTTTGATCAAGATCCCATATCTCAAGAATCATATGATGATTCCCTCCTTTCATTATTCACCCATGATAATCCATACCCTCTCATGAATCAATCACATCCTAGGAGCATGACAATTCTTCCATCCTATCCAAAGCTTCCTTTCCATCTAATGATCAAGCTACTCCATCTCCTTCATCTAATGATTCTTTTCCAAGTCATGATCAAAGTATCCCATCATCCTCATGTCAAGGGCTCATCACACCTCTTCAAGAAATACCAACATAATTTGATCATATGGTTGAAAACATTGACAATTTCTCCACCATAACTGCTGGAGAAAATGATCAAAATCAATCTATCAATGAGCACTGTGAAGATATGCCTACCCCATCTAGTGATCAAATCAACATTCATCAAGAGCCATTTTTTAGTTATGATCAAGAATTCTCCTACAAAGATCTATTTCAAGGAGTGTTGACAATATTTGATCCTATTGACATAATCCATGATCCATTAACCAATGATCATAATGAAAATGTCTCTACAATGCCTAATGAGTTAGAGGATATATGTCAAGAACATATTTCAAAGCATGATCAACAACTATCACCAAGGTCTAGTAATGGTCCCTCCCAAGGCATATTGACATCCTTCGATCTCACGACTATGAACAGTGAAAAAATCCTCAACTCACCATTTGATCCAAGTCCACTCAAAGATGAAGAGGATATTGAGCCACTTCCCATGCCTTATGACGATGTCCAAAAACCCTTTGAAATAAATCCATCCTTTGAAATTGACCCATGCCAAGAACTTGATCCAAAACATTTCGAAAGTAATTCCAGAATTAGTCAAGATCAAGGATTCGTATCTCTGAGATACTACAATAATTTAATGGGCACTCTCCTATCTATACAAGATATGGAAAATGATGATCATATCCATATAGCACATACTCCTCCATCTACCCATAATATTCTTTCTTTGGATGGACACATAGATGATCATCATTCAAAACAAGAGTCTCATACTCTTACCAAGGAACAAGAGTCTCTTACTCTTAACATTTATACACATGGTCAAAATATACAGAAATCAAGAGACATGTAAGAAATGGGTCATGAAGAAGGCTTCTACAAAAGTTGTGAATCAGAAACATCATGTGAAAGAATATTAATAATGAATCATAAGGAAGAATTTTACAAGGATAGTGAAGCATCAACACCTCTTGCAGGAGCATTATAATCTGATATCTCACAAGATCAAGATGAACATACCAATCAGGCATTCATCCCACTTATGGAAGATCCTATCACTTATTACCCTGGATCACTCACCTTTGCAGGGGAAAATTATCTTATCAATAAGGAAGTTGTCACTTTTGAAGATCCACCATAGAGCAGAGAAGGATTAGCACCTCGTTTCCAAGGTAAATCATATCCTATTGCAAATAGTTTTTTTCAACAAACGAATTATGAAAAAAAAGGATTATGCCTACATGAACAAGGTATCCTAGAACTAGTGTAGATTACTAGAAATCCTAAGCATCAAGGCCTTGGTTATTCTACAATCGAGGGATCTCAACATATCAGCAATACTTTCATAAAATTGATGGAAAATTTGTCTCAAGCAAATGTCAACATAGGGGGCACGAAGAATCTTTATGATGAAACCAATGCCAATACTACAACCAGCCACATCATAAATCTTCATCCACCCATCACCCCATCCACAAATTGGAACCAACGTCAAAAGAAAGACTTGAATCAAAGTATGAAGAACTTTATCAAATAAAAAGAAGCTAAGAAGCATATCAAATGAATCAAATACACTTGGATACCAAAAAATACAAAGAAAGATTATCCCAATCAAACTCCATCAGTCAAAGAAGCTATGGGGGAAAATAAAAAATGGGCAAGCATCCATCAAAGATGTCCACAAAGGAAAAAATAAGCTTCTCAAGAAACATACAAAGTGTATCAAGCAGTTGGTCCTAATTCCATGAACACTTCCATATCCTCTCATAACTGCTCATCTTCCCAAGTTTGGAGAGTCAAAGGTTCCAAACTTTCAACTAATCCACCTTTTATTCCTAAATGCACTCCATCCATGCCTCCATGCATAATATCCAATTCTCACATTACCATGTGTTGGTAACAACCTTTCATCATAAGGATTCAAAAGACACTCTATCGCGATGTGCACACAAAGATGAAGTTAACTCTAGTATCAACAAAGAAGATCAGGGATCTCAAAAGTTGCATTCAAGTGCACGTATCTTGGCAAAGCATCTTCTTCAAGCAGGATATCGATGACACATTATGACAGAAGCATCAACATCAACACCACTAGGTGGTTCAACATCAACTTAAAATCTCTCAGAAAGTACAAAAGTAAATAAATAATAAAAATATAAAAAAATTGCCTTGATGAAAACCTGGCAAACAGGCGTCTTGGTAAAATTGCAAAAAAATGCATAAAACCATCAAAAAAAATTTACGAAGAGGATCAGGTCGACTTACCTGAGGTCCATATGCAGCTGGTCTTTGATACCGGCAAGCTCGCTCAAATCTGGGCCCTCATAATGGATCGACATCGTGAATATCTCTCTCAGAGCTCTGAAATTTATGAAAGGTTACTGTTTAAATGACAATGATTTTTCACCCTTTTCACCTTTTAAGGGGGTAAAAGTGTAAAAATATTCAAATTTTTGCTAAGGCAAAGCACTATTTCGAGAGCTAAATCACGAATTCTCCTCCTTAAATCATGTTGATTCTTTTATTATGTGATTTATCTCTCGAGGGGGCATATAGCATTAGTAATTTCTAAAAAGCTAGGGCAAAATTCTTTGAAGCAATGCGTAAAACACATCACTTCAAAGAGGGGAAAAATGTACACATATAAAAATGGTCACGGTTAACCAAACCTATTAATTAATTAAATATGAATTATTTAATTAAAATTTTTAAGTCATCTACATATAAATAAATTTAATTATTTATTTATATTGTTCATTTTTCCAATTCTTCTAGTTTAATTAAATAAATAAGTTTATTTAATTAATGCTATTTTCCTCTTAAATTAATTAAATAGATTTCACAATTTATTTATATTAATTATCACAAGTTTAAATTCTAAATTTAAATGATATTCTTCATTTCACATTTAATTAAATATTTTCAATATTTAATTAGAACACTTTCTAAATTCTTCACTCTTCTCAAATAATTAAATATTTTAATATTTAATTATAAAGCTTTTCATTTCTCTCACATAATTAAATATTTTAATATTTAATTAAAAATCTTTTCATTTCTCTCACATAATTAAATATTTTAATATTTAATTAAAAAAGCCTTCTCATATTTCTCTCACACATAATTAAATATTATCTATTTTAATTATGGACACATCTTCCATTTGTCTCTTAATCTTCCATCCATCTCTTAAAATTCCATCTTCTTTTCAAATTCTCGATCTCTCACCGTTCATCTTAACAGGTTTGAACTCAACCGTTGATCCTAGCCAATTGGATTCTTGCCGTCAAAAATCTATAAATACAGCCCTCTTGTGAGTTGAAAAAGACCTCGAGTTCTATATTTTCATGCGTAGTTATTATAGTTATGCTTCAGTTTTATTAGCATTGTAGTATCATAGCATTTTAATTCTATAGCTTAAATCATATAGTCATGAATATGCATTTTTTATCAATCTCTTTCTCCTATGTTGTCATTTCAACAAGTTGTTGCTTACACAACTGAGAGCTAGCATCTTTTATCAAATCCTTGGAGATAGAGGATGATGGGACAAATTTGAAGAAGTTGTTGCCATGAGAGTTTTCATTTATGCTTTCTAGATTAGCTTTCTTTCAATCTAATGTCTCCTCAGTGTGTTAGTTTATTGTTTATTTAATCTACACATTTTCTACCACACACAGCTATCTCCAACAAGATCTGAGACCCTCAAGGCCTACCATTTCTAGTTTTCATGCTTAAATAATGATGTGAAATATGAGGCATTAATCCATAATTTATTCCTTGCTAAGAGGATGGGCATGAAAATATTGCAAGTATTTGGAGATTCTAAATTGATAATAAGCCAAGTCCATGGACAAGCAGGGGCAAAAAATATGAGTATGAAGGCCTATAGACATCAAATATGGGATTTAATTGAGGGTTTTGAGGCTTTCAATGTGCAAGTTATTCTGTAATCCTTGAACGGTATAGCAGATCAAATGGCTTCCATTGATTCATAGTTTGAACTAGGTCCTGACTCAAAGAAAAGTGTAGTATGCATCATTTTTCATCCGTCAATTCCCAACAATGATCAAAATTGGAAAGTTTTTAAAGATGACACCTAGATAGCCACTTTCATTCAAAATGTCAGAAGGAACTTCTGACCATTTAGAATCAGAGTTTCAAACATCCAAAGGGCAGGTCATTCATTGTAAGGGAAATAATCTCCCTCAGGGTTTGATTTCCCTTGAGAATCTTTTTGATTGTGAAGATGTGAGGAATGGCAAGAAAAGGTTCATAGCCGACAAAAAGGATTATGAAGAGTTGGATGTTGGGAATGATAGAAGATTGAAATTCAGAAGAAATGTACAATGGGAAGATAGAGAAAGGCTAAGAGATCTATTCTCTAAGTATGAAGGATTTATAACATGGACCTATGATGATCTCAGAGGATACAATCCTTATATGATTCAACATACCATCAACTTGGTGAAGGGGTCGAAGATGGTCTGATAGAAGCGAAGTCCTATTAATCTGAAGGTCAAAGTACTGATGGCACAAGAGCTCACTAAGTTGATTGAGTCCCGAATCATTTATCTGATTAAACACTCAACTTGGGCATCTAATTAGGTATTGATTCAGAAGAAAAATGGTGATATCAGGCTTTGTATTGAATTTTAGGACCTGAACAAGGCCTTGTTGAAAGACTATTATCCTCTACCATCCATGGAGAAGATCTTGCAAATAGTGACCGGGTCAGTGATGTTCTCATTCCTTGATGGATTTTTAGGGTACAATCAAGTGCTTTTCAAAGATGGTGAGCAACATAAAACAACATTTACCACTAAGTGGGGTATGGTCATGTACGCAAATATTCCCTTTGGACTCTCAAATTTGGCATGAAGTTTCAATGGGCCATGGACATTGCTTTCATAGGACTAACCAATTTGATCAATCTGATTTATTTGGATGATGTGACTATTTTTTCAAAATTGGAGGCTGATCATTTTGATCAACAAGAATAGTTCTTCCAGAGGTGCCAAAATTTTGGGATTTATTTAAATCCAAAAAATGTGTTTTCAGAGTACCTCAAGGTAAACTACTTGGCTTTATAGTGTCCAAAGAAGGAATTGCAATATACTTCGAAAGAGTCAAATCTATAATGGATTTTCCCTTGCCAGTAAATCAAAAGGGGTTATAGTCTTTCTTAGGAAAGATCAATTTTCTCATTCATTTCATTTTTGACTTCACAAGAATTGCAAGGACCATCACATTGATGCTAAAAAGGAATCTAACTTTCAAATGGACTCCCGAAGGTAAGGAAGCTTTCAAGCAGATAAAGAAGGTTATCTCTATTGCTCTGGTACTGGCCAATCTAGATTTTTCCTAAGATTTTTTATTATATGTGTACAACAGTCAATATAACATAGCTTTCATGCTCACTCAAAAGGACAAGAACGATAATGGGGAACATTTGATTTCCTTTTCATTCAAGAACCCTCAAAGTTTACAAAGATAGTTATAACTTTGTAGAGAAGAAAGAATTTTCCATTTTCAAGAGTCTCAAGAAGTTCCGACACCTAGTGTCAGCCAATAAGATCACCATTTTGGTTGCTCACATGAGTGTAAGGAAATACAATACTAGAGGAGAAATAACTGAAAAAAGGGCCAATTGGATCACCAAGATCCTAGAGTACGACATGGAAATCAAGCCAACTAAGCTAGTGCATGGAAGAGGCCTATGTGAATATCTTGTGCAAGTCAGGTCCTGAATTCAACAAGAAGATTGATCAAGTCTTTTCAAATCAGTTTGAATCTGATGAATCATGGGTAACAAATCATACATTATAGATGTAGAAAGGATACTACTCGATAGCTCTCCCCTCCCACAAATGAAGATACTATCGACTGCAAGGCACAAGGTATGTATTGGTTGAAGGGATTTTATTTAAAAGGAACTATGATAGAGTATTGCTCTGATGTTTAGAAAAATGCCAGTCAAATAGGGTTCTATCAAAATTCCACAATAGTCCTGAGGGTGGACATTTTTTTGATAAAACTACCACTCTAAAAATTATGCAACTGGGATACTATTGGCCATCAGTGTTTTTGGAAGCACACCGTTTGGTGCAGAAATGCACCAAAAGAATTTTTTTTTCTTTACCTTTGAGTCCCATTGTAACCGAAGAGCCCATTGATCAATGGGGTTATAATTTGTTAGAATCATAAATCCTATATCCAGTGTTGGCCATAAGTGGATCCTGATAGTGACTGATTATTTAACAAGATGGATAGAGGCTATCACCCTGAAAGATGCTACAAAAGGTGAGATTGTTAAATTTCTAGAAGGGCTTGTGACTAGGTTTGGTTCGCCAAAGACTATTATATTTGACATTATTAGAGCCTTCATAGGTTCAAAAGTGTCAGATTTTTCTATTAGAAATGGGATATATCTCAAGACCTCTTAAAATTACCACCCACAAGGGAATGGGTTAGCATAGTCGACAAATAAAAGTCTAGTTAGGTTAATCAAGTGCATTGGGTCTGAATGACAAAGGGAATGGCATGAACATCTACAAACAACTATGTGGGTAGATTGAATCACACCAAAATAGATCCTGAAGAAATATCCTTAGGAATTAGTATATGGGAAAGAAGTAGTCTTACCTATTTCTATGGAACTTCCCACCTTACAATTATTAAAAGCCCTAGAAATAGAAGAAAATGGTTGAATGGAGGTATGGATAGCTGAACTCCTCAAACTGGAGGAAGACAAAGAAAATTATTTTGAAGCCATGATTGGCTGCTAGCAGATGATCAAGCGATGGTTCAACAAAAAGAATTTTGACCCAAATTTCAAGGAGGGGAGCTTAGTGTTAAAATACGATGAGCATACTACAAAACCAGGACAACACACCAAATTTGAAGCATTGTGGAAGGGACCCTTCCGAATCAGTGTGTGCAAGGAGAAGAATACATATGAGTTGGAAGATATGGAAGATAATGCTTTAGAGATATCAGTAAATGATATTTATCTGAAACCTTTCCATTAAAGTATGACACTCTTGAAATTTTTCACAGATATGTACCATATGTAATTTTTTTGTGAAAAGATTTTAAGTTTTAGATTAAAGAAAAAAGAGAAGAAGCAAAAGAAGTACGAAAAGCTATATTTTATATATTGTATTTTTCATTGAATTTACAATATTGGGTAGCCTGAGGCTCAGAGTCTAATAGAAAGGCTCTTTCTAGCAAAACCCAGAAAAAAGGGTATTTGAGAAAAATACAAAAATAAAACAAAATGGAGGCATTTTTACAAAAAATCAAAAAGAAGGCCTCTAGCCATCCTTATAGGGGCTTATTTCCCATAATCACTTTTTTGTTTCTTCTTCTTCTTCTTTGTAAGAAAGAGAGAAAGAAACATAATTCATGGACATCGACCTCATATGACGCGACCCAAGACGACGAGATTGAAATTCTTTTTGAAGTCATACTACTGCAGAGCTTCATCAATGCCATACTCCTGAAGTAGGTAGGTGGCAACAAGCAGAGATAGAGTGTGGTGGCTATTCAGGTCCATGGTGTGAATGTCACTTAGAAAGGGAAGCCAAGGCACATCCACGCCATGATCAATGAACCTGCAGAGGTCCATCGCACTAGGAATGCCAACACTAGGGATAGAAACTTGCACAATTTCTCCAAGCCCTTCCAATAGAGAAACATCAAACATATGGTGACACAACTCCACTATCTTGGTTTTGGCGACATTCAAGTGCAGCAGAGAGGCCATGAAGCAAGACATGACATTGCAATTGGTTTGCATTTGGTTCTCATCTTCAAAGAAGTCCATGTTAACGGCCCATCGAAATGAAATTACCCCTATTAATTCTCTAACCCGTAATCTCCCTAGTGAAGGCATACTGTGGCCTTCATGGGAGAAGACGAACAGGAGTACCGAAGCAGGCAAACATGGTTAAACTAGTAGATCAAAAGGTAATATGCAAATAGAAAACAAGATAGCTAAACTCCAAATTTTTACTATTTCGAATGAATATAACCTTGAGGTGGCATAACCATTTTTATAAAAGAGGTGTTGGTATGCCTAAAAAATGAAGGTTCTATTTTTGGCTAGACGGTAATGGAAAAATATCAAAATAGTCGGTGAATGGAGAATAGATCATACAAAAAATCTGACATAAGGTATCAAAATTAATGTTTGGGCATTGGGAGTAAATGCTCGTATAGGCCAATTTTCGATGTGTGTCCTTGGCCATCATCAGCATCCCCTATCTTCCATAAGTGAAATGAAATAGATTAATGTGCTAATATTTAACAAATTTATGGGCTTGCCTTTTCAAGGGTACTTCATATCACTAAGCAAAGATTGACATATTTAAGGACACTCTTCCCAAGGAAACAAGTTTATTTGAGAAAAGAGGTGGTGAAAGGCATGTACTAAATCTATTATGTAATACCCCTCCATTTTGCTTCTTGTTTGATTTGCTTTATGCTATGTTTGGTTGCAGTTACTTTGATACTGGATACATTCTGTTATGATTTTTTGATCGTTACTATTGAGTGACAACTTTTATTGTGGGATGTAGTTATCTGATTTTGTTTCACATGCATTATGGATTAATGATGTTATAGAGTTAACATGAGATGTTATTATGAGATTACTGGATTATGATGGAAGTGTCAGTTTCGATGAGTGTATTGGTGAAGAGGACGAGTTCACATCACTCGCTTGCGAGCGCCCTGTGAATCCGTAATTTCTTCTTCATGGTGTGTATTATATGCTGGATATATTGTATGATGTTTTTTACTTGGTTGTAGGATTGCAGGTACATGACATCGACTCCACCTGGCTTCATAGGTTTGAGCGTGTCGATCCAACGGTTAAGTTGAACGGGAGATAGTAGCTAGGTAACATGTGTCAAGTTTACAACCTAACCTTAGTGTGTCATCAGTTGTGTGTGTTGAGTCATTGTCTGTCTTACTTTGATGTTATTTAATTCTGAAGAATTCTTGATTTGGAAATAGATATTTAGAATAATTGCATTTAAATCATGTTGATGGTTATTTAATTTAAATAATGCAATGTGGATAAAAGTTTATATTTAAATTAATTAATTATATTTAATTATTTAATTAATTAAATTTAATCCAAGGGGGTTGAGTTTAGTTATTAAATAATTAAATTAATTAATTAAACGTGATGCAAGAGAATGAAAGAAAATAAAAGAATTAGAATTAATTTTGGAATTTAATTCCAACGTGTGGGAATTAAATTAGAAATTGTAATTAAATGTTTATTTGGGAAATTAGTTGCAACTTTGGAAATTAATTTATTATTTGAAATTGCATTTTAAATTGAAATTGAAATTGAAATTGAAATTAATATCTAATTTGCATGTAATGTGAATTAGGATTGTAAAAATTGAAATTGAAATTGAAATATTTAATTTGCATGTAATGTGAATTAGGGTTGTAAAAATTGACATTGAAATTGATATTGAAATATCTAATTTGCATGTAATGTGAATTAGGGTTGTATTAGGTATTTTTGATTTATAAAGAATACATGTTTTAATTTTAGGGCAGAAAGTTTTTAGAAAAATACATTTTTACAACAAGGAAGAAATTTTGGAAAATTTGCACAAGGGTTTGAAAAAAATTTGATTGTAGAATTGATTAAAGGAAAGATTGTTTGCATTTGTTGGATTTTGGATTGGATTCATTGGAACATTAAAGAAAATTCAGGAAATCCTTGGAGGAGGCTTGCATCAGAAATTCATCTCTTCCTGTAGCTTCTTGTACCAGGTTTTCCTCTTTGTGTTTTATTGTTCTTGATTGTTTTTCTTTAAAATAGCAATGATTAAAGATTTGTTTGTTAAATCTATTTTAGAAAATAAATTTGATATTAGAAGAAAAGAATTAAACAAATTTACCGCCTTTGCTTGTGAAAATTCTTGAGTGAAAATTGTGAAAACCTTAGTTGAATTTAAATTATTTGGGGAAATCGATTTTGTTGTTATTGAAATCAAACATAGAGATTGAACAATGCATTTAGAATGTTTTTAGAAAATGAAACCCTCTGTTTATTATTAAAAATCGGATTTTAAAATCTGTAGTATAGTTATATTTTTCATTGTAAAGTGGTCTGGTTGCGTCGCCTATAACTCCACTTTCACAAACTGGGTTGTCAAGAAATTTAAAGGGTTTTCGCATTTTGAAATTTTCTTATCCCTATCGAAACATCGCAAATACCCAGATCGTACTTTTTGAGTTATCCTTGAAACATGAGACTATTGTTAAGTTATTTTCCCATGGCTGCTCTGAAAATAAAATAATAATAAATTGATATTTATAAATATTAATATTTTATGTATTGTTATTATAATATTAAAATATTATTTAATAATATTTTATATTATAATTTATAATATTAAAGTATTATATTTATTTATATCATTTTAAGTAAAATTTGTATATTAGATTAGTGGAATTAAAATTATAAACGTATGAGAAATTATTGTTTATTTTAAAATGGCATGTTAAAATTTAATTGAAGGAGTTAAATATTTGATTTAAAGAATGCATAATTTAAATTTCAATTGTGAAATTTAAATTCATGTGTAAAAGGTCCAATTATTAATTTGACTTAATTGGAAAAATATATTTATATTTTGGAAAATTGATGGTAAGGGATATTTTATTTTGAAGTAAACAATTTTATATTCTGTAAAGAATAGAAGATATGTTAATGATTAAATATATTTAAATATATTAATTTATATTTAATATATATATATTGAAGGTATATATCCATTTGAGAGAATAAATAATATTTTATATTATTTTATTCTGTTGTTTGTAAATTGGGTATTATTAGTGTTCTAAAAGAAATGATTAGTATGTGTAGAAAATGTATAGAGAAAGATATTTTTTAATCGAAATAATTACTTGATTTAAAAAGAAATATTTATTTTGTTAATGTGATTGAAGAAAACATATTGAAATGTATATATATATCCATGAGTATTTTCAATTATTAATATGAGATGCATGCAATGTATTATTGAATAGAGATTTAAAAATGGATTGATTAGTGTATATGGAAAATTGATAGAGAAACGATATGTTATTATATTAAAGTGATTGAATGTTTTAAATAGAAAATTGAATGAGATGTAAGATTTGGTTAGGAAATGGAAAGAGTTTACTTGCATGGATTTGTGTGAGTTTAAAAGTAAATTAAGAAGTAGTTTTATTGATAAGGCAATCGATTATGTTATTTATTAATTTCTATTTAGATTAATTGAATCATTGTGATTGGATTATGAAAGAGATATGGATTTAGTATATCCAAAAGTAGTATCTTCCTCATGATTATCTTAAAAGATTTAATTCTTTGTATTCAGTAAAGGAAAGTAAGTTTAATTGTTTTAGATTTCTAATAATGAAAAGGGAAATAGGGGTTATAATTATTTTAGATGATCTAGTTATCATGTCTTTGACTTTGTCAACACTACCTATTGAATGAGTATGGATTTAGGAAATCCAAATATTAGATTTGATTGATGACTTGAATGCTTTTGTTGCTATGTCGTCAAGTTGCATTGTGGGTTTTGGGATTTAGTGTTAGTCATAAATTATAAGTCTTCCAGACAAACTTAGAGGATAAGGGTTGTTGAATCTTTATGCCATCTAGTTGTTTTCCCTTGAGTAGTGCATGGCGTCTTTTCAGTTTTACCCGATTTTCACGAACAAGGATGGTTGCACCTCCTTGGTTTAGGAGCGGATTATGGGATCTGTGTCTCCTTGTATGGAGTGACCTTGTGATGTGGTTTCATCTTGTTGCCTCCTATGAAAGGAGTGGACTATGTGTTTGTTGCCTCCAAGATGTTTGGAGTGAGTTCTATTATTTGTATCCTCCTTGTGTTGGAGTGGATTATGATGCCTAGTTGGTATGCACTTGTGGTTCCCTTGGTAGATTGTTTGGGTGTGTGTTGTGGAATAAAAGAGTGGCTTCTGTTAGGCACCAGAGCCCAAAGAGGTAAACTGGATAACCTTCAGGAGTGATTTAAACAAGTGATAATTAAAATAATGTACTTAGAAGATTAGGACTAACTTCTCACTAATCAAGATAATTTTACCTCACTCATAGACACAAGGGCTTGTTTAGACTTGGGATGAGTGAGATGGCCTGGAATGGCAAGATCAACTATCTTGTTCTTGCGAGAGGTAGTTGATTCCACATGAGTGAGTATGAGTGCCAGGATTCGGTTGAGGCCACTAGGATTACTTGTGCCAGAGCCTATGAAGAATGCCCAGAGGAGATCTCATGACAAACCTTGCGATGACACTCTATCTAGGACAACTATTGTTAATTATTTTATGTGTATGGTTATTTAAACATACTTGATCCACTTTATGTCTGGAAGCAATGTGACCTATGTCAGTGATGTTGGAGTTGTACTTGTATTGTACTTGATTTGTACTTGTAGTGTATTTGATTTGTACTTGTATTGTACTTGAGTTGTACTTGATTCGTACTTGTATGGTGAATGAGTTGTACTTGTTAATTCATGTGGTTGGTTATAACAGTATGAGTCAATTTGAGTCTGCCTTTGGTTAGAGGTAGTAGAATCTTTGTCCATGTTACCTTGTCAGTATCTCCTAGCATGGGGGGTGGGCCTTCGGGTACCACATTGGTAGGGTGGAGCATGCACCAAAACCGTTGGGTCCCCATCGATCTTCAGTACCTGGTGGCGAGACATCTAGATGGACAGCTCGTGGCTCTTATTGTTATTCTTGCATTGTAATATTTTTAACTTGTATAAGTTATTTTATCCCTCTTTTGTTTATGAGGTGGAAGTTTGTAATTGTAACCTTATGTACTATTGCCTCATTCTAGGAATGAGTGATGTAACTATTGGTTTAAGATAATGTTTATGAGATTGTATCTTGGTTGATTATCTTATTATGTTATGTGGTATTCTTATGATGTATGATGTTTATTTCATAAAGTTCATAAGGCTATGGTTATATGTAATATGTATGTGTGGGTTTAAGCAATCCTAACCTTGTAGCCTTAGAGGTTGTTGTTAACTAGTAAGTGAATGTGTATGTTAAATGCACTTTATAAAAAAAATTAGTTTGCTTAAGACGTTAATTGCAATTTCCTTTAAGGTTACTTGGTGGGGCATTACATATTACTATAGATTTTTAGAGCTCCCGAGGGATACAAATCTCCTACCCACACGTATCTCCTCATTGGCAACATTTAATGGACCAATTTTAATAGCATAGCCTTAACTACATGTACTTCTTAGAGAAATTAATTACATGAAAAAGTAGATTTTTCCCTAAGGAAGCTAAGAGAAAGTGGTCATTTCAGTAAAAATCTGTACATTTTGAAGTAACCATGGAAGAACCATCAAATTTTGGAAGAAGAGAAAAATTTGCATCAAGAAGGCTCATTTTCGCTAATATTTTTGGGCGAAGATCATTCACCAATGCTTCAGTGCCCGAGGATCAACCGTTCAAATTTTGTAAGGTGTTGATATATAAGAGTGTTAAAAGAGAAGTAGTACAAGACATTTCTGACAATGTATTTCACCCAAGGTTGGCAAAGAACCCTAAAAATATCAAAGAAGGGGCATTTCAGAGAATGAAAGACCACGATACCTCTAAGGATTTTGCCTCTCGGCTCTGGAATTGTGGTTTTACATAGTTCATGATACCTATCATACACCCGTGCCTAGAATTGGTGGACACGTGCACCATAAGATTTGATGAGGAAACCAAGACCATAACTTGCAACAAGATGAGGGTCATAATCTCTACTCAAGCTATATGAGAAATTTTGTGCATATCGTTCAACCGACATGTCAAGCCATTCGTAAAAGAGGATATGGAGATGTGTTGGGAATAATCAAATTAAAGGGAGGGTTTCTATCATTGTGAAATAGAGGAGAGCCTGACTAGAGGTCATTTTGTGTTTCCTTTGGCATCCAGGAAGTTCCTAGAAAGCACATAGGATATTTTCTCAATGGTAGCCTAGGTTTTCAGCCTGGATAATGATGAAGAAGTCCATCCTTTCTAGATGGTCTTGGCTCTAATACTCAAGCATGAGTGGGAGAAAATGTATTTCAAATTTTTTGATGTGATTGCTGAAAATATGTTGTTGCAACTAAAAAATTACCAAGCTGAATCTAAATTTAGGTTTTAATCCTGTCTTGGTTCCTTTGATCCTGCATCAGAACTTTAGGTTTCTAAAAATAAATTTTCCTATATCTAGGTTAGATGAGGAGGGTTTAATTCAGCCAATTTCTATATGGACCTATGTCCTATCAAGGACAAGTAACTATTACTGGTTTGTAAATCTCTTTCTGAGACCAGTGTTGCAAGAGTTGTTACAAGGTCTAGTGACCGCTTATCTCCTGAAGTTTTACTATGTATAAAAAATTCATCGATCCTAGTAGATTACTTCTTCGAGGAAGATTTTACATTTATCAGATATCATGGTTTATCTAGAGAACCTTTTCAACTCCCTATATTTGTAGCAGATCAAGTCTTCACATTGGAGGCATTCTGACAGGAAAATCTTGTCGAAAATGCATATGGAAGAGGAAGGAACAAAAAAAAAAAAAATTTGCTTCCCCTCTACATTGCAAACATGAGAGTAGTGCGATAAAAGAATAAAGCACAAAATGAATTGATCAACCTATTGGAAGCTCTGAGCTTAGTCCTCATATGTGACGAGTGGGACTATAATCCATCAAAGAAACTTCCCTTGAGGTATGATGTACGAGAGTATGTTGAAACTAAGATAAACTCAACTCAGGAGAGGCAAAATTTATATGTCAACTTGGCCCTTATACCAATGAAGAGTCCAAATTAGTTAAGTTTCTATACACCACAAGAAAGATATCAAAGGGAGATTCTAATAGGTAAAAACCTTAAAAATAAGATGAAATGGCAAGGATGGTCGGAACATAAAATGGCAGACTTTTGGAGGTCTTGACAAGAAATGGGAAACACTCATAAGTTGCTTGAAGAATTTTAGCCATATGGTGAATAGTTCAAGGAAAATTTTGACCGAGAGGTTGATTTCGATAATAGAAACCCAGAGTCTAGACATGAAATAAGAGAGGAGCAATTTCTATGCCCTTCTCCCTAAACACAAGAATCTGACAACGAAAAGAGCTCTAAGAAAAAAGACTCGTAAGTTTTATCTTTTGCCAATGTCCAAAGCAAAGGAAAGAGAACCTGATGGTCCCTAATAGAATCAACTATGGAACAAGAAATCTAGGCTTGGGCAGGATCATCTGCAAAGGATTTAGGATGTTCTAATTTGAGATAGAGGAATTTATAATGAGTCCAAGACCTAGACACATCTGATGTAGCCATCAGAATTGAAGAAGAAGAAAATTCCGCTCTCTAGAGTATTTGAACGGTCACGGTTTAGGTAATTCTTGCTCCCCCTCTTCTTCCTAATTTTGCATCTTTGGTTAATCATTTTCCTTCGTCTATTAAAAATAATCCTCTGTCTTCAGACCCTTATTTTTTAGTTTTAAATGAGCCCCCTACCATTTTTGATTTACCAAGTGATGCGCAATCGCATGTCGAACAAGCAATATCTACTTCAACTTCCATTGAATCCTTAATCACTCTATATAGGTCCCCCATAGAGAAAGTTTAGTCTCCCATGCAACCTGTTACCCCAAGCTCGTCTACATTCAGACAAAAAATTCTTGCCTCGTTCGTTACTCTTTTTACTCTGACCTGTACTCCAGGTGCCCAATCCCAATTTGGCATCCCACCATTCTCGATGATTACTCTCATTTTCCTCCCTACATGCCTATAAATCCAAAGTATCCCCTTTTGTCACTCTTTTTAGTCTACCCCCTAGTGCTTTTATGGTGGCACAGAGTATTGATACCCCATAGACTCTCCAAAATCATTTCGATGCAGCTAGGTAGGCCTGACAAACTAGAAATAACAAAAGAAGAGAGACGAATGTTGAGTTACTACCCTCCAAGAATATTTAGACATTTTTTAATGAAGAAAGGAATTCTTTGTGGATCACCACCATGAAGCCACTTGCAGCCCAAGCTGAAGGATAGATGGAGATGGTAGACTATGATATTCAAGAAGTGGGTTTGGATTTGAATGAGATCCATTTTTGCAACAAGGTAGACCTAGCCAAGACCACTCATAATGTGGTATACATATATTATGAGAAAATATATTGGAGGCTGATAAAGTGTGAGAATGAGTTGGAAAATGTAAAATAAATGGTTAACCGTTTGTAGTTGGAGCTTTGGGCCCGAAATTATGAAATGACCCACATACTATAGGTGCAAGACCAACAAAACGAAGCAATAGGATCTCTTGCAACACTCCAAGAAGAGAGGATCCAACTATACACTAAAATAGATAGGTTGAAAGGTGAACTTGCAGTTGAGTGCCAATCTATTATAGAACACTAACGTGTTCGGGAAAATATAATGAAGGAGCTAGACAACATCTGAGCTCGATCTTCTGATGACCTATAAAAGGCCCGATAGGAGATCAAAAAATAGAAGGATTATAAACAAGGAGTTGAGGCTGCTTCTCACACTCAAAATAAAGAGACCAAAAACTTGGTCTTGGACTTGGGAGAAGCCCTCAAGAAAAGAGATCAACCTGATCATAAATTGAAAGAAGAAGAGGCTCAAGCAGAGGAGGAGTTAGCCACTACGCAAAGGTCCTCAACTCTTCCTATAAAAAGGGAGTTGGTATCTGCCTATTGGGAGGGAATCATTGTCTCGCTCTCCATTCTAAAACTGGCCTTACAATTCCTGAGGGATGCTTGAGAAATAAATGAAAATTTTGGCTTGTTGGCCCATCAAACTCTTTAGGAATATGCTCCTCGATTGGTCGAATCACATAATTTGATTTCTAAGCTCTGTGTGGCAAAAAAAGAGGCTCTAAGAGGTTCAAGTATTATAGATCATAGTTTTTCCTCTAGTAAAGCAAGTGATTTCACTTACTACCATAAGGTGGCATCTGGAACCAAGAACAACCAGGCAATTTTCAATAAGAGGATCAATGAAATAAAGAAGGATTTCAGGATCCTATATAGTTATGGGTTGCCCTCCTTCTTGTTGGAAAATGGAGATGTCTTGTCAATCGACCAGATTACATAAGAGGTCACAAACAAGGTTCAGACTTCTGTAGACCTTCTAGGGCTGAGTTTAACACCAGTAATGGATGAAATTGGTAATGAGGTATTTCAACTTTCTTGTCTTTACTATCGCCTAGGAGTCATTTCAACGAGATGGGGATTTGTTTCTTTCAAATAATTTTTTGAGCTAGATCAGGCATATAAAGCCTTTTGTAGCCTTGCCCAACTAATTGGCGTAGACTAGGAGATGTTGCATTTCACCTTTCTTAAGCTCCAAGAATAGCCAGAGGTCTAGGTTCATGCCTTCGCAAGCAAAGCCCCCCTATGAGTCACCAGAACTATGAAGCAAAATTTTACCTATGTCTGTTTTTGTTTTTCGGCTTTATTTTGGTCTTCAGGGTGATTTGTATGCAAGGAGTTTGTATTTATGATAGATGTGTAATGTGCCATGTGGTGGTTTTGCCTATCTTAATAATCACTTCCTCCTCAATCAAAAGTCAAACCACGTTTTGGCCTAGTAGACATTTTATTGCATCCGGTTTTCGCAAATATGAGATTATTTACCCTTCTAACATGTCATCCCTTCGAGCTATGAAGCTGTATCTTGGGAATTTTCACTCAAAGTCTATTGGAATGAATCTTTCCTTTTCTGATGAAGGGACATGAGTTTCTGCCACCAAAGCCACTTGGTTGATCAACAAGACTTTGGTCAGACTATCTTTCTAGGATCAAAGCAATTATAGGGGCTAATCCTATTAAATATCTAAATGATATGAATATGGTAGTTGAAATTTGATGAATGGCTTAAGCACTATTATTAGGAAACCCTTGATCATGCATCTTAGGCACTTGACGAACCATCTTCTAATGACTTAGCCCTTGCAATAGTCCCACATCAGAGTTTACCTACCCATAGGAAAAATAATAAGGAGTTAGTCCAAAACTTCTATGACCATGTCAACCATTCTATATTCACCTTGTCAGCTTCCACCTTTGATAGCTTTTATGATTACATGCCTCTCATATATCCCCAACTTATCAACTGGGATCAACAAGCTACACCAATCTTAGACGCATTCGACAATGACGATGCAATAACTAAGTTCATGGGAATTTGAGAAGGAATACCAAGAGGGGATCATAAAGCCGATTTTACCATAGACTTGGATGACAAAGAATATTTTGGGGAGTCTATTTACACCTCTAGTCGTAAAATGAAAATAAAATAAAAATGATGAAACTAATAAAAATGACAAGTCCCTAGGTGAAAACCGAAAGGCGCCTTTGGACAAAGAAACAGTCAAAATAAAGGATGTATCCGAGGGCGAAAACCTCTCTGAGGCACCCAAGGATGGAGGTTTAAATATTCTCCTAGTTGAACAGGAAAATTCACCAATTCTAGTAGAAGATTCTATTGAAGTCAACATAAATATAAAAGAAAACCGTCAGAACATATACTTGCAAGCATCATTGACAGGGACAGAACAACCTAAGTTTAAGGAATTATTCACAAAGAGAAAGATAAAATTTGTATGGTCATACACTAACATTCCTGGGCTGGATCTAGACCTTATATTGCACCATCTACCATTACAACCAGGTATTAGACTAGTCAAACATAAGTTAAGGAAAATGCATCCACAAATTTCTCTACTGCTCAAAGCAGAACTTAAGAAACTCTTGGATGTTGGATTCATAAGAACCATAGACTATGCAAACTGAATTTCAAATATGGTGCTAGTGACTAAACCAATTGGGGGCATCTAAATTTGCAAAGACTTTAGAGACATCAACAAGGAATGTCCTAAGGATGACTTCCCTTTTCCGAACATAGACATGATAGTAGATATTACAATAGGATATGAGATGCTATCCCTCATGGATGGTTTCTCTAGATATAACCAAATCAAAATCACAGCTGAAGACCAACACAAGACATTTTTCATGTTTCCATGGGGAACATACTGTTTGAATGTTATGCCTTTTGGGCTTAAGAATGCAGGAGCTACATATCAACGAGCAATGACTACTATTTTCCATGAATTTGTACATACTCTCATGGAACATTATGTTGATGACACTATAGCTAAATTAGAAATAAGGGAAAATCATTTGAAAGTTCTATACAAGATATTCCAGAGGCGAGAGAATTATGTCAAACTAAATCCAAATAAATGTGTCGGTGGAGTGAAATCAGGGAAAATAATAGGGTATATCATTTCTAGAAGAGGCATTGAAGTAGATCCAGAGAAGATAAAATCTATCGTAGAAATGCCTCCTCTAGTCAACATTGGTCAACTAAGAACACTATAGGGAAGATTACAGTTCATCAGACATTTCATTGTGCAACTGGCAGACAAAATACACCCATTTCAACATTCACTCAAGAAAGGAGTACCATTTGTGTGGACACCTAAATTTCAAGAAGATTTCCAAAAAATTAAGGATTATTTGCTCACTCCACCTATCTTAATGACACAAATAGATGTAAAATCATTGATATCATACATTTTAGCAACTCAGTCAACATTAGGAGCTCTTCTTGCACAAAATGATGATCAAGGTCATGAAAGAGTAGTGTATTACATCATTTGTACCTTGGTGGGATATGAATTAAATTATAGCAACATAGAATGTTCCTATCTTGTGGTAGTCTTTGCTACTCAGAAACTTTGGTACTATATGCTAAATTGCCAAATAATGTTGGTTGCAAAGATTGATCCCCTCAAATATCTCCTAAGTAAAGTAGCATTAACAGGTCGATTAACTAAATGGGTTATGATACTTAGTGAGTATGACATCCAATATGTGGAAAGGAAAGCTATAAAAGGACAAGTGATTGTAGACCAGTTAGAGGATGCACCTATGAAGGCAAACCATCCTTTAGTGGTGGATTTTCTTAATGAATTTATCTTCACAGTTCACACTAGAACGAAATGGAAATTATACTTTGATGGGTCACATACAAATCGTGGTTCAGGAGGAGCTATCCTATTTATTACACCTCAAGGCGATACTATTCCTAAATCATTCAGGATTTCTTTCCCTTGCACCAACAACATAGCAGAGTATGAAGCCTTAGTGACAGGATTAAGAGTACATGTTCTTGGCAATTCTCAGGTAGTAGTCCGACAAGTATACGATGATTATGAGACTAAGGATGAGAAAATTTCCCCCTACAAGTGCATGGCTAACAGTTTCAAGAATTACTTTGATGACATTATCTTTCAAAAAATAGCACGTATTCAGAACAGGGTTGCAGATGCTATGGAAACCATGGGTTCCTTATTCGATATTCTGAGAAATCTGCCTAAGTTTGAGTTTTTGGTTGAACAATTGTTGGTCCCTACCTATGATGTCCCTGATTCTATGATGGTGTGTAAAATTTTTGGTCATACTTCCCCTTGGTATAAAGACATATTTGACTATCTAAATGACCAAACCTTACCTCTAGACCTGTCAAACATCCAATGCAAAACCTTTATCCGTAGGTTAGCTAAATACACCATCATTGAAGATACCCTATAGAGACGTACCTTAGATAACACCCTAATGAGATGTCTCGATGTTGAAGAAGCACAAAAAACCTTTTGAGCGGTACATGATAGTATATGTGGATCCCATTCTAGTGGTCCTAGTTTAGCCCATAAGATTATGAGATTAGGTTATTATTGGACTACAATGGAAAAAGAATCGTATATCTTTGCAAAGAAATGTAGACATTGTCAGATAAATAGAGATTTGATAAGAGCACCAACATAGGAGATTCATCTGATTACATCAGCATGGCCCTTTTCCCAATGGGGAATTGACCTCATAGGTAAGATACACCCTCCATCATCTAATGGCCATAAATTCATCATAACTGCCACTGAATACTTCACGAAATGGAGTGAATCTATTCCCATGACCTACATCACTGACACACAAATATCCAAGTTTATCTTAAACTATATCATTTGTCGGTATGGTGTACCCCAATCCATTATCACAAACAATGGCCACCCATTCAAAAACCAAGAAGTATGCCATCTATGTGAAGAGTTCCATATCAAACATCATTTTTCCACCCCGTATCACCCACAAGGTAATGGCCAAACCGAGGCATCTAATAAAGCTATTGTCAGAATCCTAAATAAGATTATCAATGATGTTGGGCGTGACTGGAACCTACAGCTAAATCTTGCCTTATGGGCTTACCACACAAGCATCCTTACTCCCACTGGAACCACTCCATACTCCATCGTATTCGGATCTAAAGCTATCTTACCTATTGAGGTTGAAATTCGTTCCTTGAGGGTATCCTTGAAAGGTCACATTGACGATGAAGAATACCATGTATCAAGATTACAAGAGCTAGAATTACTAGATGAGTGAAGATTGAAAGCACTAGACCATTCGTAAGCATATCAAAATCGTCTTCGTCATAGCTATAATAGGAAATTTCTAAATAGACACTTTGACACTAGTGAGCTAGTTTTAATAGAGAATCCCAAAAATCAAGCTGAACGAGAGAAGCAAGGTAAGTTTGAACCTAACTGGTTAGGGCCTTATATTGTCATAGAAGCTTTTGGATCAGGAGTGTACCAATTCTCTACCCCTGAAGGAGAGCCACTTTTGTCACCAATAAACAACCTTCATTTGAAGAGGTTCTATGTGTAGCTTCTGCGAGTCTTTGTCTTAAACGAGAAAATACAAAAAAATGAAAAAAAAAATGGTTACCTTGATGAAAATGTGGCAAATAGGCATCTTTGTAACACCAAAAAAATTGAAAAATCAATAAATAGTAATGAGAAATAATCTGTCCAATAGTGAAAACCACTTCAGTGGCACTATGGATAAGTACCATAGTGAAAACCTGGAAAACAAGCGCGATGTGTAGTCAAACTCACTCTTTCGTCTACCATCATTCCAATCAGACATTTTCATGAACCCTCATAATAAATGGTTGTCCTATCCATTGCTTGGAACTATTGACATCAAGTCTATTTTGTCACATTCCCCACTCCATCTCACACGTCTTATTCTTGACTGGGGGAAAATCCTTGTTTTGTGCCATGAGGACCTTGTACATAGCATTACACCATCAGAAAATGTCCTGAAAAAATTCAAAAAACATTAGAAAACTTCAAAAGCACAAAAAACCAAAACATGTCAGAAAATCCCAAAAATAGAGTCAGAGTCAGTCATATTAAGTCAGTCATAGACATAGTCGAACTACATTGCCTCTGTGACTGGATGCAGGAAAAAACATCAGTCGATATTCCCCCAAGGCATTAGGTTTGTCTGTCTAGGCTTTTCATGTATCACACACATTAAAATCATGACTCTTTGTACATTTAAAGTCATTGGTCGTGTCTAACTATGAGGTCTCTGCGTGTACAATGTCGGCAAGGCTAATCCATCGATGAGCCCCCAAGGCTGCATTAGGTCAGTCCAATAGGGTTTATCACATTCAAATTTACTATCACACATGTTGTATATCATCAGCTTAATTACATATCTTCAGTCAGTTATGTTAGTTAAAGTTCGATCGAACTATGAGGTCTCTGCATGTACAATGTAGGCAAGGCTAATCAATCGATGAGCCCCGGAGGCCACATTAGTTTAGTACTTTAGGGTATATCATCTCAAGTCATACACTGTCAATCCACACACACACTTTTAATCAGTCAAAAAATCAAAACAAGTCATGCACCAACAAGGAAAACATCTCAAAACTCTCATCAAGTCAAAATAAATCACATTGTCGAAGTGATCAACTTATGTCTTAAGCAAGATATGTCTTTCTTGTCAGCAAACATCATCAAATTTTCATAGCTTCATGTAGCTTATCACATCAACACCATCAGGCTCCAACGTCTTATACGTCATGTGTCTTTATGAAACTAGGCTTTGGCATGCCTTACACAGATAGTCACCAAGTCAAAACTAGACTCAACGTCTTATTACAGTATGTGTCATCCCTCAAATTACACTATGTCAAACATCAAATAATCAAACAATCCCACAAGATCAAGTTTTGGTGAATAATTTTATTTGGCTTTTAGACTTTATATCTTATTTTGTCTTATCTTTCTATCAATTTGTGAATAAGTCTGGTTACTAGCTTTCTCCAGGATGTCCCTTGAAGGATTTAGAGAAGCAAGGATGTCTCAAGACTCTTTTTCTTTGGTTATTGTCTGTCAACTATCTTTTTAACTTTGGATTTTGAGTCATGCTACTAGTTTCCTCATGGATTCCTATTAGGGATTTAGAGGAGCAATGACATCTCATGACCCATATTTTATTTGTTTATTGTCTGTGGTTTGTCAAGACAAAACAACTCAGGAAATTTTGTCCCTAGTATGAGTTAAGACATTCCTTGTCTATGACTATCTGTTTTTCACAAGTGGATGAATTTGTGCACTATGGTCTATCTCATATCATGGTTTGTACTATCAATTTGTGTCATGTCTATCCCAATGATGATAAAAATGCAAATCTTATCATATATGGAAAAATATCGAAGATCATATTTTTTTCAAACAACCTTTCTTGTTTCTTACTAACATTCTAAAATTATCCATGCTAACATTTCTTCTTTTTTACATCTTCACCACCCTTATCTATCCATTTCAAGAGCACACTCATGTTATTTTCACCTCCCTATCCTCTCGAGGGGGCATACCAATACCTCCTTGTCATTCTCCCTTTCATTGGGACACATATTTTTTTCAATTTCTTTGACACAATGCCGAAACAACATTGTATCAAAGAGGGGAAAACTGTAGACACCAAAAATTGGTCTAGGCCTGCGAGCACCACTTTCGATATAATTTTCTAATGTCCATGGTCATGATTAAATAATTTTTATTATTTAATTACCATTTTAAACACATCTTTCCTCTATTAATTAAATAACCTTTTAATTATTTAATTAATTCATTATGACCTTTATTCAACCTTGATTAATTAAATAAATCATATCTATTTAATTATGTTGCTAACTAACTAATTCTCCTTCTTAATTAAATAATTTATTATTTAATTACCCCTTTTTCACATTTCAACTATAATTAAATATTTATTATTTAATTATTCAATTAATCCTTTTCAACAGACAATTAAATAAATTACGTTATTTATTTAATTCATTCATTTCAATTTTTGAATGTTGAATTAAATTAACATTTAATTAATAAATAATTGTTTCTCTCACATTCATTTTTCATTTAGTTGTCTAATTATTCACTCACCTTTTGACTCGAGATCTATTTTAAATCCACCATTTATCTCTCAATTCGATATCTGATTGTCTCTGTGAGAGGACTCTCTGTCACAACCAGTCAGTTAACTAGTTCTAACTCATATGCATGAATGTGTTTATTAATTAAATATCTTTTTTTAATTAATTAATTCATGTATGCATTCAAACGAATTATTCTTCAAGTTCTAAATTTTCCTTTTTCATTCAAAGTATATTTCTTCTATTTTCAAAGACTCTCAACTAAAGATTAAATTGTTTATTTAATCTAGAACTCTTGTTCTTTCTATTTTTCAAAAATTCTTGACACAAGATTAAGTTATCATTCTAATTTAATATTTATCTTGCAGAATTTCCTAAC
Organism: Sequoiadendron giganteum; assembly: GCA_007115665.2. Classification (NCBI taxonomy): domain Eukaryota; kingdom Viridiplantae; phylum Streptophyta; class Pinopsida; order Cupressales; family Cupressaceae; genus Sequoiadendron; species Sequoiadendron giganteum. Next base: position 613,245,609 of record CM021108.1, on the reverse strand, counting down.
TCACATTCTATCTAACACAAAACTCACATCGCATGGCTTTTATCAATCTTGTACGTTGATCTCTATTTTGAATTTGAGCTGATTGTTCAAAAACCCAAAATCTATAAAATGACCTGTCATTATCATTATTCCTCCTCCCGAAATCAATACTTTTGATAATAAACTTAATCTTTGATATTTTTCTTAGACATTCAACAAAGTTATGCTTGCATCAATACTAAAAATTTGAGGGCAAGAATAATGATACAAAAAAATGGAGAAGGACAATCGAGATAATTCGAAGAAGTGGACGCATATTCGGTGAGATCTTTTCAGTTATTTTTTTATTGTTTTATATTAATTTATTCATTCTTTATTGTTTTTGATTTAGATTATTTGTTAGATTTGATCATCTTAGTCTGTACAAAAATATCTCCAGAAAATCTATGTTACACCCTCTATGCATCTTGTGAAAAGTCTATTACTGGTATAACCTTCACTTCATAGGACCTGCTGATGTGCTTTAATACAAAACCATCTCCTCTTTACATTCCTCCATGAATCAACGGGAATATTGTAGCAAGAACCCTCATTGATCTGATGTCTCAAGTAAACATTATAACTGAGGATATCATGTTAATCAAATTATTGTATAAAGATGGGTACAATTCACTTGTGAGCACTATCCACATGCATGACAAAAATTTTGTACCTCCTCTAGGTAGTATTGTTCTATCGATTCGTGTTGGACCTAAGTCCATGAACATTATGTTTGACATAATCTGAGGGTTTGAACTCTTCAAAGTGAAGCTAGGTATCCCATCGCTGGTAGCTTTGAATGTAGGTCCCTCAATTGTGCATAAATGTTTAAAATTCACTCATGAGGGTTTTGTGCATGTGATCCATGACACTAGCTATAAACTACCGATTGCATGTGGTAGTTATTCCTTATATTACTTTTAGCTTCCACCCATTGGTCCTCTCCCACCTAGAAAGGATCTCCTATATCGCACATATCAAAATTGCAAGAAAGGGCTTTCTAGGATGAAAGTGAGGTACCCTCCTTCACCTTATGGTGTTTCACATAGGGTTTTCCTGAAAGCTGATAGTGATGGTGCCAAGGAACATAGAAGAGAAGAAGAGAAGAAGTCTTGAGATCCTCCTTCTTTCTCTTCTTTTGTTCAAGCTAATGCTTCCTCTCACTCTACTATGGTACCATTCACTTCTATCTCACATTTGTGAGAGAATGGACTATGGTGCTCACTTGGTGAAATCCCAACCATCCCATGTTCGAGCCTCCTATCCTACCCATAGAACCTAGGCTCATTTGGTATGGTAGGAAGAAATTCCTCCATGGGAAATCCCCTATGTCCCAACCTGCAACCTCCTACCACTTTTTCTCCTAAAGAAGTGAATGGGAAAAGGCCCACTACCCAGGCGTTAGAGTCAACTCCTCCCACTATCTCTAAACCCATTCCTCCTACTCCCATTCAAGAGTATATCCCTCCATTGGAAAAAAATATGTAGGACACTGCCATGGATGAGTAGGAGCCTTTTGCTCCTTTGCAACCTTCAACCTCTAGTTCAAAGAGTCACATAAACTGCCTTATGTGTGAGCACAAGTGTTGGCGAAAGGCTTTATTTGTTGAGTAGGCCACCTTAGAGAGAAAGGAAGAGGATATGACCACCCCTATATCAGAGCATCCTACCACATCCTCCTCTCTCCTCCCCTCACCTTCTATCTAGACCAAATTTGTATCATTTCTAACTTCCATTGAGAGTGCAAATGCACCTGACCCAAAAAAAGTGCAAGTGTTCATCGCCCCTTCAATGGAGCCGCCTTTGTTGACATTTGTTTCAAACGTCTCACCTTTCCTGAAGCCCATAGATATGACTATCACCTCGGTCATATCTACTACAGTTATTTGCTCCTCCTCTTCCTCTACCCTTCTTGCCTTGTTTGTGAGGAGTTCATCTCTCTCGATGAAGTAGAAGGTAGAGATTGGTCCTTCTAGTAACAAAGGATGTAGGAAGAATCCACATTCTTCAAAAAGTGGCCCAATGCTAACTTTTTTTATCCTAGCAACAAAACCAGTCCCATCTTCTCATGTGTTCATCACTCCTCTTGAATCACTCAGTGAGCTTAGTGGTGAACCTCAAGTACAACCTCCTTCATCCATCAAGGTGAAACATGAAACTCTTATTAAGTACATGTTTAACTCAGTGATGAATTTTTGACCTTGTCAATGATCTTCATTAAATTGTTGACCTTAGCTCTATAAGAGCCGAGTGGAGGAGACCTTGTGGGTCCTTCTTCCTTAGCCCTTGTTGCGGAAGAGTCAAAAGATCCTCCCCTTAACATTCCAACACTGCAAGCTCATCCTCCTTCCCCCTATGATGATTTAGAGTGGGAATCAGATGACCTTTTGGTCGATCAATGTTAGGGGGAGGCCTCTTCTTTGTCTTTAGATTATATGTGTACATGTGTTGTGATGTGTTTCCCCCGTAACCATGTTACATTTTCTTGCATGACCCTCAACACCCCTATTGTTTCTTGGATACAAGCGTGGTGTTTGTGTTGTAAACCTTCTTCTATTTGTATAATCATTCTTCCATGTTTGTGATTGACTTTAAGAAAATTGGGGATGATGCAAAGCATTGGGCACATTTAGGCCTCCCTTCCATATTGACCCAATGTTTTATTTTTACTTTGTATTCTTGTGTATTCCTCACATGGCTTGATATAATAGGGGTTTGATGATAGTTCATTTATATAAAATTATTATTCTTATATATATTTATGAGACGCTTTGAACCTGAAATATTAGGCTATCCCTATGCCCTTTGTTTGTATTCTCTTTCCTTTTGTGCTTTTCCTTTATCTTTCTCTCTTCTTTGCTTGATTTTTCCCTCTCATGTGTGACAACGCTACCTCTACACCACTTTGATCTTCATAAAATGCATTCGTTTCCAATGAATATTTTCTCAAGAATCTTCACACTTCCTTGTAAGAATTGCATTCTCAACTTTAAACCCTAATGGAATATGTTTCCTTCATCAAGGGTTCATAAAGATAGAGCTTGAGAACCTTCCTCCAAAGTGGGAACAACTTTGATCTTCCCCTCACATGGGGGCATATTCTTCCTTTTGAATTCCTTGATCAAGTTAACATCTTTCAAAAGGATTCTTTGATGATGAATTGATTTGAGAAAGAAAACACCAGATTTCAAACAACATGTCCCTTGAGTGGACCCCTTGTTGTCTTGAAGGGTTCCTGAGGGATCCCCTTTGAAAATTTCTCCTTCAAATAAAATCATTTACATCTAGCTTGGGGGTAGCCTAACTATACTTCACTTTTCAAATAGTGCATCCCTTAAGTGGACCCCTCCTCCTTTTAAAGGGTTCCTAAGGGACCCCTTTGAACGTCTTCCAACTTGCTAATGATCTACGTGACTATCTGCTTACTTTCTTGTGTGGCAGCTTCTTGTCATGTTCTATCTACAGGTAAATATGTTCCTTTATGGGTGTGCCCATGAAGCCACTTTTTGACTCTACAGAGTCTATTTTTTTGGGTTTCCTTCATGTGAGAGATTTTGGGGGACACCTTCCTTTTAGATCTATGGGCCTGTAAGGTGCTTACTTCTTGTGTGTAATGCCCCACCAAGTAACCTTAAAGGAAGTTGTAATCAACGACTTAAGTGAACCAAATTTTTTTTTATAAAGTGCAATAACATACACATTCACTTACTAATTAACAACAACCTCTAAGGCTACAAGGTTAAGATTACTTAAACACACACATACATATTACATATAACCATAGCATTATAACCTTTATGAAATAAACAAGATACATCATGAGAATACCACATAACATAATAAGATGAACATCCAAGATACAATCTCATAAACATAACTTTAATCCTATAGTTACAATACTCATTCCCAGAATGAGACAATACTACATAAGCTTACAATTACATAATTCTACCTCATAAACATAAGAGGGATAAAATAACTTATACAATCAGAAATATTACAATGCAAGAAAATACAATAAGAACTCGAGCCGTCCATCTGGATGTCTCGCCACCAAGTACTGAAGATCAATGGGGACCTAATGGTTTTGGTGCATGTTCCACCCAACCATGTGGTACCCGAAGGCCCACCCCCCATGCTAGGAAATAGCAACCACATAATATGGACAAAGATACTACTACCTCTAACCAAAGGCAGACTCATAATGACATAACCAAACAAATGAACTAAACAAGTACAACTCAGGTACAACACTAATATCACTGACATAGGTCACATTGCTTCTAGACATAAAATCGACCAAGTATGTTCAGAGAAAAATACACGTATACAAATACCAATCACCAAGGGAATCTCAAGAGCATACAACCTAAGAATCATAACCACTCCATCTCAAGGAGGAAACAAATAATATAACACACTCCAAACATCTTGGAGGCAACAACACATAGTTCACTCCTTTCATAGGAGGTACAAAACATCCTCGTTCATGAAAACCGGTTAAAACTAAATAGATGTCATGCACTACCCTAGGGAAACAACTGGATGGCATAAATATTCAATAGCTCTTATCCTCTAAGTTCTTTTGGAAGACTTATAATTTTAGGACTAACACTAGATTCCAAAACCTACAATGCAACTTGACTTCATAGCAATAAAAGCATTCAAGTCATTAATCAATTCTAATATTTGGATTTCCTAAATCCATATTCATTCAACAGGTAACATTAACAAGGTCAACGACACATTTATAGGTTTAACTCAAATAATCATATACCCATATTTTTATTTCCATTATAAGAAGTCTTAAACAATTTAAACTTACATCCCCTTACGAAATATAGAGGAACTAGAACATTTAAAACAATCATGAGAAAATTACTATTTTTGGATATACTAAATCCATATCTCTTTCATATTTCATTCACAATAAATTAATTGCTCTAATTGAAATATAATAAACTAAAATAACTATTTGTCTCCTCAATATAACAACTTCTTAATTTATTTTTAAACTGACACAAATCCATGCAAGTAAAATCTTTCCATTTCCTAACCAAATCTTACATTTCATTCAATTTTCTATTTAAAACTTTCAATCCCTTTATTATCATAAAATATTGTTTCTCTATCCATTTTCCCATATACACTAATCAAACCATTTTTAAATCTCTATTCAATAATATATTGCAGGCACCTTATTAAAAGGAAAAACGATAATGAATTTATACTTAACATATTTATATATGTTCCATATTATATAGACACCAAATATATATATTAATGAATTTAATTATATATATCCTTTAATATTCCAATCACAACGATTAAATTGCTCTATGAAAATAAATAAAACATAATAAATATTTGTCTTTTCAAATATATTCATTTCCTAGATTTACTTCCAATACAACATAAACTATTGCCATTACTATATTCTATTTCTATCTAAAACCTATATCTTTTCAATTCTCTATTTAAAACATGTCATTTTATCAATGTATAAAAATAACTCTTGGCTTTTCTATTTAACCATGCATTCATATTTTTTTCAAATAAATCTCATTAATTAAACAAACATTCAAATATAAATACTTCTACAATTCTTCGATATATTTAAATATCATTTTTCTTAACAATTCGACCATGCATTCAAAAACCAACAAAAGTACACAGCTAATTAGATTTCTTTCATTTTCTAGCTAACTCATATAATTCAATCAATTTTCTATCTACGCATGGAATTTATAAAATATCTCTTTCCTTATCTATTTGACCATGCAATTCTAAAATATCTTAAAATATCATTTTCCCTAACAGTTTAATCATACATTTAACCTTATCTTTTTTTTTTAAATCTCCATGCAACTCAAATACATGCACTTAAATAAAATAAATTAAAAACTAATTATAATCATGATTGAAAACAACATGTAAATATACATCATATATATATATATATATATTAATATATTTTATTAAATAATACATTATTTAATAAAACATATTAAATTTCAACAAATAATTTCCAAAAAACCTATATCTTTAAACATTTAAATAAAACCAAAATGTTTTTATAACATTATTTCATATTATAAGTACACCAACTATATTAATACATTTAATTATATATATTCTACCAATACATATAAAATTAATCAAATTAACATTTGGTTTCTTCCATAACTTATTGTGTTAAAATAAGATCAATATTTGGACTATAACCCAATATCATATATATATTTTTCCAATTAAATCTAATTAATAATTGGACCTTTTACACATGAATTTAAATTCCACAATTAAATTTTAAATTATGCAATCTTTAAATCAAATATTTAACTCCTTCAATTAAACGTTAACATGTCATTTTAAAGTAAACAATAATTTCCCCATACGTTTATAATTTTAATTCCACTAATCTAATATACAAATTTTATTTAAAATAATATAAATAAATATAATACTTTAATATTATAAATTATAATATAAAATATTATTAAATAATATTTTAATATTATAATAACAATACATAAAATATTAATATTTATAAATATCAATTTATTATTATTTTATTATCAGAGCAACCATGGGAAAATAACTTAATAGTAATATCGTGTTTCAAGCATTACTCAAAAACTATGATCTGGGTATTTGCGATTTTTTGACAGTGATAAGAAAATTTCAAGGTGCACAAACCCTTTAAATTTCCTTGACAACCCAGTTTGTGTAAGTGGAGTTATATGCAACGCAACCAGACCATTTTACCATGAAAAATATAACTTCCCTGCGGATTTTAAAATCCGATTTTTAATAATAAACAGAGGGTTTCATTTTCTAAAAACATTCTAAATGCATTGTTCAATCTCTATGTTTGATTTCAATAACAACATAATCGATTTCCCCAAATAATTTAAATTCAACTGAGGTTTTCACAATTTTCACTCAAGAATTTTCACAAGCAAAGGCTGTAAATTTATTTAATTCTTTTCTTCTAATATCAAATTTATTTTCCAAAACAGATTTAACAAACAAATCTTTAATCACTACTATTTAAAAAAAAACAATCAAGAACAATAAAACACAAAGAGGAAAACCTGGTACAAGAAACTACAAGAAGAGATGAATTTCTGGTGCAAGCCTCCTCCAATGAATCCAATCGAAAACCCAACAAATACAACCAATCTTTCCTCCAATCAATTCTACAATCAAAACTTTCTTCAAACCCTTCTTGTGCAAAATTTCCGAAATTTCTTCTCTGCTATAAAAATGTAATTTTTTCTAAAAAAACTTTCTACTCCCTAAAATTAAAAGATGTATTCTTTATAAATCAAAAATACCTAATACAACCCTAATTCATATTACATGCAAATTAGATATTAATTTCAATTTCAATTTCAATTTCAATTTTTACAACCCTAATTCACATTACATGCAAATTAGATATTAATTTCAATTTCAATTTTTGAAAACCCACTTTCAATTTAAAATGCAATTTCAAATAATAAATTAATTTTCAAAGTTGAAACTCATTTCCCAAGTAAACATTTAATTACAATGTCTAATTTAATTCCCACAGGCTAAAATTAATTTCCAAAATTAATTTTAATTATTTTATTTCCTTTCATTTTTTCTTGCATCACATTTAATTAATTAATTTAATTATTTAATAACTAAATTCAACCCCCTTAGATTAAATTTAATTAATTAAATAAATTAAACATAATTAATTAATTTAAATATAAACTTTTATCCACATTGCATAATTTAAATTAAATAACCATCAACATGATTTAAATGCAATTATTCTAAATATCTATTTCCAAATCAAGAATCCTTCAAAATTAAATAACATTAAAGCAAGACCGACAATGACTTGACACAAGTTACCTAGCTACTATCTCCCGTTCAACTTAACCGTTGGATCAACACGCTCGAACCTGTGAAATCAGGTGGAGTTGATGTCATGTACCTGCAATCCTACAACCAAGTAAACATCATACAATATATCTAGCATATAATACACACCGTGAAGAAGGAATTACAGATTCATAGGGCGCTCGCACATGAGTGATGTGAACCCATCTTCTTCACCAATACACTCATCGAAACTGACACTTCCATCATAATCCAATAATCTCATAATAACATCTCATGTTAACTTTACAACATCATTAATCCCTAATGCATGTGAAACAATAATCAGATAACCACATCCCACAATTATAGTTATCGTTCAATAGTAGCGATCAAAACATCATAACAAAATGTATCCAGTATCAAAGTAACTGCAACCAAACATAGCATAAAGCAAACCAAACAAGAAGTAAAATGGAGGGGTATTAAATTGTGATTCCTTCATATGAGAGATTTGTGGGCTTTCCTCCTTGTAGGTTTGTAGGCCTATAAGATGCTTTCTTTCTTTAGCTTCATAGTTCTATGGGGCTATGAAGTCCTTTTCTTTTCTTGCACTCTCGAGTTCACCAGATCATGGTCTGCTTCTGTGACATTTCAGGTATATATTTCTAATGAGCTACTACTTCTTTGATCTACTTTGTCGAAGAACTCATTAGTATTTGTTTTTACTAAAGTGGGGGAAAAATGTATAGGAGCTAATTTTCACCCCTTACGCAAATTCCCATTTTACACATCCTCACCTTAGAAAACCAAATACAAAGGAGAAATTTCACATAAGCCCACTTCCTTTTTTCCACTTCACGTCTATTTTTTGCATTAGTAGAGGAATATCTATCGGGGACACTTGTACAACATGCAGATTTTTATGTAGACCACTTACATCCCTAGAAGATTCTTATGTATGGAGCCTATAGATGTATTACACTTCCCATTGAAGGTCGATTTGTACTACCCTCTTTGACCAACCGACCTGAATATGGTCATTTTCTTTATTATCTCCTTCAAATCCATTCATTCTCATTCCATTTCATCTCTGGAGAATCTCTCTCAACAATTTGGATCTCTTCATAAGCTCTAAGCATTCAATCTACCACTCTTAAGAAGCAACAACACTCCATCAACTTTCTAGAGCATGTGTGGAATAAACACCATTGCAACAAAGGCTTGAGTCCTCTCATTTTATCCCCCATTGGCTAGTGAGCTCTTGGTGGAGGTGGTAATATTTCTACTCCTCTCCTCTACAATTTTTTTGGGTATAATAACATTGTTTTGTGGTGCTTTTGTGTTCTTTACTTCATTTCTTGCTTTATCATACTTTTCTCCATTATAGTTATCTTGACTGTTCATGGAGGTGGGAACAACAAAATTCGGGTTTGATTGAGGCAAACCCCTATACAACCCCCCAAAAAATTTCCTCTCTCTTGTGTGCAGGTGCAAGTATTCTTAGAGCTAGCTAGTGAACGACCACCTTTGTGAGATCATTCTTGCTATCCTCACTCTTGTGTATTTACTTTATCACATTGACGCATATTTTTCCTATGTCATAGTGTTGTTTTGGCCTTTTGAAAGTAACTAGCTAGGATGTTAATATTTTTCTTGTGTTTCACCTTGTCTCTTTAGTCCCCTAGTTGTACGAATTCCTATGCACCTAAGAGATTCCAACATGCCACACTATCATCTCAGAGTTGTGCTTTCATCCTTGGGTAGATAGATCCCTGGGACATGGTGTTGACACCCAAAATTGAATCACCTAGCCCCATTTTGAGTTTTGGGTCTACAGAGTGGTCAAAGGAACTTATAGTCATCATCATTCTCACCTAACACTTCCTAACACTACTTTAAGCTGAGGTAAGTAAGGATAGCCTTCTTTTCTCAACCCTCCATGACCTAGGGCCTTGATGTGGTTGGTCCCCCTCTCTTACAATGGTTTTGATTTCTTTTGTAGAAGGTTATTTTTCATAATCATTTTCATCATTTGTAGTTGTGTACTTTGTACCTTCCTCCTCCTTAGAAGTTGTCAAAATCAATTTATTTTGTTGATTCCTTGCTACGTCATGTTGATACTACCGTAACTTATTTTTATTTTTCATATTTTGATGGTAAAATATTGTATTCCCTAATGAAGGTTGATGTGAAATATAATGATCCCTAATCATCCTCGAATAGCTTTGTTACAGATGAGGTAAACTCATCTTTATCTTCAATTTGTAAAGGTTCGCCTTTTGAGGCTAGAATCAACGTGCTAAAGGGTCTCATAGTTATTGTTTCAGTTTGTAAATAGCTTTTAGACTTTGGATCAGCCTTTTCCATGTAAACAATATTGTTATATGTGTATTTAATTAAATGATGAAGTGTTAAAGGTACTCCTTTCATTTCATGAATCCATTGTCTACTTAAGAGAAAATTATATGAGAGGCATATGGGATCTGAACTTAGGGATGAATTTCTCATAGCCACTTTCTTGTGTGTGAGAACATATCGGCTACATGCGTATATATATAACCTTTATATGGGCTCACCTAGTGGATAGCTTAAGGTTTCACTAGACCTTGTGAGCATGTGTTTGGTTTGCATAGTGGACATCATGTTCCACTTTTAAATGTTTTTGGGCAAAAAACTTAGATATGATCCACATTGTGTTGAACAAACGGTTGAGACATGATCTACCCTCTTTCTCTTTCCTTTTCTTTCCTCTTTATGTCTTTGGTAGTGTATGCACTTGTATCTTGTTGTTTCTTCATACATCATTCATATGTGTGTTATTTTGTGCTTATGTTGGTTTGTCATAGGATCTTGATCCTGGGGGCTTGATCATCCCTCTTGATCATTTCCATCCTATTACACTGGCATTGGTACACTTAGACCCCTCTTGATGTGAGTTTGTCTACTTTAGTATGAGTTTGAACCAACTTCCTCCTCTCACTAAAGCAAGTGCTAAATTTAGTGAAGAAAAATGTATCCCTTTACATTTTCACACTTGTTTGGGCCCTCCCTACTAAAATTGGGCTTTGTTATGGCCTATTTGGTCTTATTTTTCATCCAAAAGCCTTATTTAATGTATATTTCTTAGGATAATCTTGAAATTTAATAAATGACAAACCATGATTCAATGTTTGAGATTGTGTGTTCTAGATCTAGTGATTTAGACGTCATACGCCACCTTCGGCATATGGGTCCCACCTAGGTCTTGGGGATTTATTTTAAACATTGCATTAAACAAGACACTTTTTGGAGTTTGTGTCACATTTTTAGGACATTTGGACTCATACACCCAAGGTGACATGTGAGTCTCACTTTAATCAATATCTTTTTTTAAATCAAATTCTTGGAAAGATTTTATTCTCCTAGATCTAGCAAGATTTTATTTCCTGATTTTCTATTTCATTCATTTCATTACATCTATCTTAATTTTTTTACATTTCAAGTGCATTTGTAAACATAATAATTTGAATTAAAGAATATTATTTATCTTTTGTTCAATGAAACTATCTTGCATTCATTGATTGTCCTTTGCATGAGCTTTAAAACTTGGTGTTCTATTGCTATTACTATAGTGAGACATAGTTTGAGACTCATGGCATCCTATGATAACATACTCATCATGGATCTTGGGTTATCTAGCTATTTAACTCATAGAGTTAAAACTAGTTCACTAGGCATGGACCATACTCTTAACAACTCTTTTCCTTCAAGTAGTATGATAAGTGTTGAAATAATGGTTGCTAGTGTCCCTACAAAAAACATAATCCAAATCCATGAAGAATTAGAAAACCTACAATACCAAGTGAGTACTAAAAACATTTCCAACATTTATATTCCTACAATAGATAACATACACCAAATGATTGAAAGTGAAGAAGAAATAAAACTTGCACGTAACTTATCTCAAATTTTTGGAAAACATCTTACCTCAATGACTATTTTTTCTCAAAATTCAAACAATACTCAAAGTCAAGGAGGAGCTCAAATTATTCCTGCCACAACTATTTCCTTTATTCCCACCTATACCAACCCACAAGTTACCACAATAATGAAACCTACTAGTAATGGAATCAACATCACCCAAAAATATTTCCAATTTTTTGTTTTTGTTTTGGTATATTTAGTCTTTGTTTTGGCATCTCTTAGCATAAATAACTTTGTTGTGTAATCCAATTGTTAATTTGAAGTTTTTGCCAAAATGTCATTTTAAGGCTCCAAGGCATTAAAATTTTTTTTTCTACAAAACCGATAAGGATTCAAGAAAATTCCTTTTGCAAGGGAATTATTGGAGGTACCACATAAAATGTATAAAAAGAATCAAAGTTATATATTTCATAGTTTGAGATATTTTAAAGTTGAAAGTTTGTTAAAAATATTGGCAGTTTTTGAAAAAAATTAAAATCTCAAGTTTTTTGAGGGTTGGAGTGAAATTATTTTGTAGGAAACCTGGAGATATCATTTTGAGCTTACTCACAAATATTTGTTCAATTTGGATAAATTTCAATTTTTCTACCTATGGACACCCGTGACACTCCCGACAACTCAAAGTCAAATAATGAATTTAAATTGTGCAACTTCAAAATATTTAAATTATTTAAATTATTTTGATCTTTGATCTTTGAAACCATGGAAGGATACATTTAAAAATTAAAATGGAGAAAATGTGATACAAATTTGAATTTTTAAAATTAAAAATCAAATGTGTAGAGAAATTGAAGAAATGTGAAGGTGCACAATAAGGGAGAGAGAAGTTGAATGGGCACTAGAAGGAGATGGCAGAAAAACAAAATAAAGGAATTTTAAAAATTTGGGAGAGAGAGAAAGGAATGACCTATGTGTGGAAGAGGGGGGCTATTGTGTATGAATAATTTTTAAGCTTTAAATAAAAATTAATGTGAAACATGTGGTGATATGAATTTGAAATTGCAGCTGAAATTAAGAAGAGGTCATGGATGATAAGAGTGAGAGTGGAGTATGTAATCAGACAAGAAGGAAGGGAACAATTCATGGAGTAGAAGTTACAAATAGAGAGTGCAAATTAGTTGCGGATGAACAAAGCCATGAGAGCCATTATGTAAATTGTTACAAAATTTTATGTGAATGTTGAATTGAAATATAATAAGGAAATTTTGTGTTGCAATCTTGTATTTTTTAGGAAAAACATTTCTTATGATTTTTTGTGTTTTTTAATGGTTATTTTTTATAAGAGGGGATAACCCTCTTGTTTCAATTGGTATAAAAGTAGGGTGATTCCACAATACTGGTTTATAATTTTTGGGCAAACTAGACACTGAACTGATTTTTTTTAACTAAATCTTCACTTTCGGGCTCCTATATTGACTAAACCATGAGGAATTTGAAGATGATGCAAACTAGTGATTTGTGAAGTTTTGTCTATAGATTCTAAATATATTTTTTTCAAAAATTTTGGAATCAGATTGCACTTTTTTTTTCATCTTCTTTGAAAACTAGTTTTTATCAGTAAACAACATTTTTAAAGAGTGATTCTCACCATATACAACATAATTTTTTTTGTATGAAATATAAAATTCTATTTTTTTTGAATTTAGATTTGTAACTACGATATCTAGCCAGTTGATCTGGTTTCATAGTGTTTTATTAATTTTTTTTTCCTTAATCAAGTTTTGAAGTCAAACCAATTACAATTCAGACATAGGCAGACTATATACAACGTGGCTTTTTATGTATGTATCAATTTTATTTTTTTTTAATGGATCAAGGACATCAATACCCAACTTGAATTTTTTTTTCAAAAATTTATTTTGATAATCTACTATTTTTCCACACGTGCAGAACAAAGAGCTTGATTTTTAGTGAAAACCCTACATTCATGAGAAATAAAAAATAATTATAATAATCAAATTTAATTTAATTAAAATTATAATTTTTTGGAAGCTTATAATAAGGAATACATACTTAAAAATAATAAATTTAAATGAATTCATTTGATCCGCCAAAAGGTAAATCAAAAGTGGTTTTTTATCAGCATTTTGATAGGTGTAGAGGAGACTCCATTATAGGTATGGTTAAAAAATATTAGGGTTCTATCCAAGGGGTCTTGGTCTAATGTGGTTTGATCAAACCATCTTCAATTGGAATCCTTTAAATGGAACTTTTCGATGATTAAATCATTATATTTTCTAAAAATATGTGATTTCAGCAAAAATGAGGATCTCTTAGAAAGTGTAAACCACTATTGTGGCAACCCCTAGCAAGAGATCTTGAGACTGGAGGGAATCGACCAAGACCTAGAAGTAGAGTAGAGGATAGAAGGGAGTAAAGAAGAGATCATGTGAGAATTTTTGTAGGTAAAGAGAAGCCCTAAGAAATCGAGAGCTAGGGAGTTGTGAAAAGAAGTGTGAGAGTTGTGAAAGGTTGCAATAGATGAGATGGGTATAGTCATAAGGAAGATGCCTATTATTTTGAAAGCATGGATATGGTATGAGGAAACCAAGAAATGGAGGATGATCTAAAATATAAACAAGTAATTGGATAATATAGAAAAATACATGAGAAAAGAAGATGAGGACGGAGTGAGAAATGAAGAGTGTACACTAGGGGTAGTCAAAGAGGAGAAAAATAAAGATGTAGCAATGGAATATGAAGAAATCGCAGCGAAGACATGGAGAAAGAAGAAGAAAAGAATGAGGTGAGTAATGAGGAGGTTGGAGTTAATGGAAAAGATGATTTATTAGCATAGATTTTGGTGATAGAAGAAGAATGGCTTGAGAAGATCATTTTTGAAGATGAGAAGATTCATGTTACAACAAAAGATCGAGAAATACAAGTTTTAGTTATGAATAAAGATGAAAAAAATATTTTTTATGATAATATTTTGATTTTAGATAAGATGGTAAAAGAGGAGATGGTTAGAGAAAAAAATCATGTAGAGAAAATGGAGAGTGTTGTCGATGCAGACTGGTGTCTAAAAGTTGTGAGTTTGTGCATAAAAATTGTAAAGGATATTGTTAGATTTTGGTGGAGGTGGTCAGTCTATGGAGGGATTGATCCCACGAATGACGAGCCAATAGAAGGAATACTTTGGTGGAGGAGGATAATACATAGTGGATTTGAATCCATGAGAGGAGAGAAGGGTGGTGAATGGAGTTGTGGAAGGAGGATAGTGCCTATGCCGACGAAGTGCTGGAAAAAGAGAAAGAAGAAATGACCTTGTGCACATTTCATAGTGATGGAGTTCACTATATATTTCTTGCAATCTAAAAGAATGGTTCTACCATTCAACTCGACTTTTGTAAGCCTATGCTCACAAAATTTCTACCTGACATGTCTGATGCAAGAGAACATAGGCGCACGTGCAATAACATCACTAAAAAATATTTTTAATTGGTTGTTTCAATTTAATTTTACTTAGGCTTTTTTTTGGCATCTCTCAGCATAAAGAACTTCATTGTGCAGTCAAATTATCAAATTAAAGTTTTTGCCAAAATGTCATTTTAAGGCTATAGGGTAGTTTTCAATAATATTTATGGAAACCCATAAGTATTTGAGTAAAGTCCTTTTCAAAGGGAATTATTAGAGGTACCACACAAAATATACAAAAATAATCAAAGTTATATCTTTCATATTTTGAGATATTTTAAAGTTTAAAGTTTGTTAAAAATATCGACAGTTTAAAAAAAAAAAAACATTTTTTTTTTAATTTGGAGAATTTTGAATTTTTCTGCCTATGGGTACCCATCGCACTCCCAATAGCTCAAAGTCAAATAATGAATTTAAATTGCGAGGCTTTAAAATATTTAAATTATTTGATCTTTAGATCTTTAATAACATGGAAAGAGATTTAAAAATTAAAATGGAGAAAATGTGAGATATAGATTTGAATTTTTAAAATTAAAAATCAATTGTGTAGAGAAATTGGAGAAATGTGAAGGGGCACAATTGAGGAAAGAGAAGTTGAATGGGTGTTGGAAGGAGAGGGTAGAAAAATAAAAAGAAGGAATTTTAAATATTCGAGAGAGAGAGAAAGGCACGACCTATGTGTGGAAGAGGGGGCTTGCTATGTATGAAGAATTTTTTATTTTCAAATGAAAAATTAATGTGCAAAATGTGGTTGATATGAGTTTGAAATTGCAGCTGAAATTAAGAATAGGTCATGGTTGATAAGAGTGAGATTAGAGTATGCAATCAGACAAGAAGGGAACAATTCACAAAATAGAAGTTGCAAATAAAGAGTGTAGAATGGTTGTGGATGAGCAAAGCCATGAGGGTCATTATGTAAATTTTTTACATAATTTTATGTAAATGTTGAATTGAAATACAATAAGAAAATTTTGTGTTGCAAATATAGGAAAAATATTGCTTGTGAGTTTTTGAGTTTGTTAACGATTGTTTTTTATAAGAGGGGAGAACCCTCTTGCTTCATATTTAGTGATAGATTATTCCTAATGATATGTCTCTATAAGTACACTCGATGCTCTATTAGATAATACCTTTTAAACTAGAGAAGTCTCTATGTCTTACTCTTGCTAAGTTATACATTACGAAAATGATATGTGTGTGTAGAAACAATTTCTATGATAGAGAAATGATTTGTATGCTTACAAATTTGATATGTATCTATGGTCTATAAAATGACCCCCACACTTCTAAAAACCTACAATATGTTCATCTTGGTGTGTTGAATCTATCCATAAAAAATGGTAGTACTGATGAACGACTTTAGGAGTTTGCTAGTTATATGCATAAAGGTGTGTCCCAAATTTTTATCTAACTAGACCACTCAAATCAACATTTTTAGCCAACATTTTATTATTTTGTCACTTACATAAAGAAAAATATTTAAAGTTTGAAGATAATATAAACTAGTGATTTTTCAAATTTGATATACTTTATATAATTTTAAATACTTCACTTAAAAAATAATTTGTTATAAGTTTTAAATATAATTTTTAATGAGTAATAATTTTTATTACTCATAGTTTGAGCTAGAAAAAATCAATTTATAACTTGTAAAACATAGATAATTAATATTGATATCTAAAACATATAAAAAAAATTATAATATTTTTTTTGTATAATTTTAATATTTATTATTTATATTCAAATTAATAATGATTTAGACATATCTCTTTTCATAATAGATCTTATGTACATGTATGTATGTATGTATGTATGTATGTATGTATGTATGTATGCATATGTGTATATATGTATGTATAGATAAATATTTACTCATAATTACACAAAAATATACACATATACATACACACAAATATACACATATATGCATTTGTATATATATCTAGATTTGTATTATTGAAGCAAGGATACCAATATGAAGGGACATCACTTTTTAAAACTATTTCTTACTTTCTTCTATGTGTGCTAAATAGAGACTTTAATGTTTAGTGAAAAGTCTATGTTCACTAAAAAATGAAAATGAATAATAATTAAATTTTGTATGCATATATATACATACACACAAACATACATACATATACATATATACATATATACATACACACAAACACATACATACATACATACATACATATATACATATTTGTATACATACATATATATATGTATATATGTATGTATGTAGATACATATATATGTATATGTACATACATATATGTACTATATATATGTATATATATATATGTTATTTTAGAAATCTAATTCTTAGGGCTATGATCATACACAATCTTATATCATGATGACTTCATCTATTGTTAAAATATACCTTAAATCAAAGTTTATTATTGAATAGAAGGTGACCATGTAGGATATGTGACACATAATAACCACATAAGCACTTTAAATTGAAGGTACCTTTTATGGAAGGTAGTTGTCATGATAGTTTTTTGCTTTAAAAATTAAAAACATATTATTAAGTGATTTTGGTCAAACTAGGTTAAAAATCAATAGAATTTCCCTTTAATTGAACGTAGGTAACTTGTACGAGCAAGTGGGCCTTCAAATGGTGGTCCATTATTCAAAGGTGTCCAATGAATTTTACCTCCTCAAACTTGTTTTTGTAAAATAGCCCACAAGTTGGACATTTATTTATGCCTCCCCCTAATATGTAGGTATATTCTCCTTAGTCAAACTCCTATATCTAAATTACTCGGTAAAATAATTATCTAAGATATGCCAAATAATCATGCAATTTTCTTATTCAATGTTGATGTCGTGCTAATGCAACGTTCTTATTCTAATGTTGTAAGATTATTCCTTAAAGATCTTTGACCTAAACCCTTGATATACCCAAAGATTCCTAGATTGTCATAATGAATTAGAGTGGGTTAGCTACACAACACCCTAGCATGCAAGTTTAATCATTTTGTTCTTAGATTGACAAATAATGTCTAGTTGGAAGAGAGTCAACTCCTAAAATTTAATTTGAATTTGAAAAATAAAGAACTTTTTTTTAATATTAAATTCATTTTTACACTTCAAAATTGACCCAAACAAATGTGTGAATAACTTATAAATTAAGACTAGACATTAAGAATATATGAATATAAGGTCAAGTCGAATTCAAATTCATTACCAACTTTTATATAAAAAAAAGACTTCTACATACTAGTCAATTCATTAAAAAAAAAGTAAATAATGAAATACATTTGTTACTAAATCCTAGCATGATTACCTTGGGAAATCTTCGTTCACATTATGGATGCGAATATAATGGCCTTAGTTGTATTATTATATATTATTCATAAGGTTGCTTTTTCTAAAGAAAAGAAAAAATGAACATATTCCATGCATAAGTACGTTAGATTTTCTTGTCTTCATTAAATCTCAGTTTCAAACTATGTTCTTAAAATATCATGCTTCAAAATCTTTACTCTTTTTTAAAGAATAAAGATCTTATGTGCCCATATAACAGCAACATTTTTCAACGTTAGATTTCTTGAGATACCCCATACAATATTATCCCACAAAGATATCATATTCCATGTCATGTTTTCCGTTTTTTTTTCATCTTTTCACAATAAAGCCTCGTAATTCTTTTGAAAACAAATAAAGGTTTAAAAGAAAAAAAAACTAAAGGGTATGTGAATTATACTTGAGTGATCATTATACATTTCTGAAATAGAAATCTTAGCACTATTGCCAAGATGCACTTTAATGGAAAGTAATCTTCAATAAGTTAAGTTGTACTAAGGAATTTCGCTACACTCTTTCTTTGTTGAAGTTTATGATCTTGTTAATAAGGATTCTTGTTTCTAGTCATTGTCTCATTGTAGTGTAATCATTATATCTTTCTTAAAAAAAATATATATATTTTTTAATTTGTTTTCTAATCTTTTTCAATGTTATTTTTAGCTTTATACAATAAATAATATGAGAATATTAAAATGAAGTTGAAGATTATTATTTATGATGCATGTTTTGTTATCAATAGATGTTTGATCTAATGATTAATGAAATTCTTAGTTGTAGGTATTATATGGGGTGTTCAAATTTCATCCAAAGTTCATTGCTATAAAAATAGAAAATGAAAAATGTGTTGAAAATATATAATAATTCGAAAAATAAAAATAAAATGTAATCTAACTTATGAACCAAAAATTGTGTTATTTAGATCTAGTGAAGTTAAAATTGAATTATCATTATGCATATTCTTTGTGAGTGGATATCTAATTCTCAAATAGCTAAAACCTTTTTATCTTAAATAAAGATTATGTTTAACATTATAAAGGTTGAAAATGGGCACCTTGGAAAATAATTTGTTCCATATACATAGATCTTTAGGTAGTAATCATAATTCTTATTTTATCCATTCTTTAGCCTAAATCAAATCTACAATAATAGAGCTAACACAAGTCAATTTTGTAGGCATGAAATTGATAAATCCAAAATTAAATAATGGGGCCAATATTGTTGTCTCGAACCAACTCTTATGATTTGAAGTGAGTGTAAAATTTATTTACTTATGTGTTATACTTTTATATTTAAGTATAAATATTAATTCATTTATATCCATTTAAGGATATCCTAAGAGAATCTAAGCATGTATAATCAATATACATCCATAACATCATAGATAATTATAATTCCATCATATAATTTAATAATTATAATTCCATCATAGAATTTAATAATTATGTTAGGAATCACTAAAATTTCAATTGTTACTTTTAACCATTTTTATCTAATTCAAGAGGATATATAAATAGTGCTAGCTATTTTAACAACCAAACCATTATGTTGACTTGTAATAATTGTATGGATACTTCTCAATTTGTTGGTATACTTAAGTTCCTCCTAAATGCTCATAAGAACACAATAATCATCCCACAATCTCTAATATATGTACCACACAATCTAGTACCATCTTAGAAAACTCTTCATAATATTTTATATACTTATTATAATCACTCTTCATCCAATATTTTTATGGTTTTTGACCTGATAAGCTAGGAATCTAAAAGCACAATACAACCTCTCACTTGTAAATAATAAAGCACAATAGTATGCCTATCATTATATGAAGAGTGTGTAAAACGCACATATAGACCTCTCACATATATGTAAGATAGAGGATGTAGTAATACATAAAACAATGACTAACTACCCTATAAAAGATGAAACACTTGTCTAGCTCAAATGACTAACTCATATCTAGAAAATTAGAGTTAAATTAGGAATTATCAATTAATATTTATTTAACAAAATTTAAAGCCCCAAAATAGGTGTAGACTAGGGTGTTAGCACCCTTGTATAGCTTATTGTGGTCCCAATTCAAATATGTCAATGTTGGTATTCTAACATTTAGAAATTTGAATTTACATGTCGGTTGTCAATAATTAATCTTGTGGAAAATTAATGACTTGTATATAGATACAAGTATCTTTCACTATTTCAAACCTACTGAATTAATTAAGTAATTCAACATCCTAGAAATTAGTCAAGATAATAATTATTAGGATTATTGTAGTATTATTTTAGTCAAGAATCATGTTAGCAATGAATCAATTTTTCATGTGATTTCATTCATGTTTCATGTCCATTATTTTTTAGAACTAGCACATGCAAGACTTCAAATCAATCATCCAATTCTCCTTCAAGGTGACGCGTACAATGAATTCAGTCCATCAAGAAATGAAAATCTAAGTGATAAGTTGAAGAACTTGTCAGTTTATCATGTTACTTTATCAATTTTCCTCTACTCACTAAGGTTAAGCACTCTGTTTTGCATCATCATAGTCATTGTGGAGGTGGAAACACAAAATTAGGGTTTGAATTAGGAAAGACCCTAGATATGGCATATCCATTTCCCTCATATCTTGTGTGCAGGCTATATATCTAAAGTGAAATTGGGAAGAGGATTAAAGACCTAATTATACAATCAAGAATTCAATCCTTATATATCAATGAATAAGGGTAAGGAATTAATCAGTGAAAGAAAAAGTTATGAAATTGTGTATAGGAAGGAAGATCCTATAGACATGGACCTATTGAGATATAAATTTTGTTTTTTAAAGTCTACATTCTCAAGTCTATGAAACAATTTCCCCTATCTAGCTAATTCAAGCTTAGATCTCTATGTCAGGTTCATCTATGTTTGCACAAGTTTTTCTTCCTTACTTCATTTATATGTTTTTATTATGTTCTTTCTTGAAATTGTAATAATTCACTATATATGCATAGTTAACCTATATCTACAATTACATGTTCAAATATAGTCAATTAAAAATCAATTAATCAATCCCCTAAAAAGAAAGAATCAGAACCCTCATCTATCATTCTAGCTCTTCCATTGATGTTAGTAGCCAAGTGGGTGTTTGTGATTCTCCAAAAAAATTGTAGGTTCCACTAGTTTTATGCTTAATCTTCTGAATCCAAGTTATAGAGTGTATTTTGGAGTTGATTTTCTATTTTTAATCTTTCTCCCTAAATTTTTCTATGACCTAGACCCCTTTCCTAACACAAAAAAATGAAATTGCAAGATTTCTCAAAGACTTCACTCACCTAAGGGTTGAAAGTGGATTTTAATTTAGGGGATCTCATTTCTTGATTGAAATAGAAGAATAGGTAGGCTCGTTCACCCCATTTTTCCTTTTATATTTATAGTAGGTTTTGTGAAACATTCCGAATTTAGTATAAAACCCTATATATTTGAACACCTAACCTATTTTTCTATGTTTTGTTTTGGTGAAACTAAGTATTTGGACATTATTTTTTCTAATTTGGAGTGTATTCAAGCCCTAGATCTAATATTTGCACTAATTCATTACATTTAGGGTTTCTAAAATTTTCATAAAGTTGCATTCTATTCTAGGTGTAAACATGCATTTCAAATTCATTATAAATATGAAAATTCAAAAAAAATTGCATAATGTTAGATTGATTTTGCATAGTATTTACATAATAGCATACTTTCAGTCACTTAAATTAGAAAATTGGATCAAAATTGGAGTTCAAAAACTATCATATAGTTCATCATTTGTCAGTCATTTCACTTGCATTAGGTCATCAAATTATAGAAAAATTAATTATTGAAATACCAGTCTAAGACCTGGAATAAAGAACACATATAATCACTCAAAAATCACATTTTTTATTTTAAAAAAAACCTATATAGGGACCCACTCACCCCTGGGTGAATGAGTCCTTTGTGGCCTACACAAATTATCTTTGCTGAGCTTTTTTGTGGTTTTCTACACTTCGTAAGCCTGTTGGTAACCTACAGTATCAGTATGGAAAGTTTTAGATTTTTTTTTTGTGCATCTAGGTCTAAACATCCATGTAGTGTAGTCATTTTTAAATTATTTTTAAATCATTTCAATATAAAAATCATAAGATTTGAAATTTTTTACATTATCGAAGCTTTCCATAATATGGATAAAAGTAATTTTCAATTTTAGATACGCAATGTTTTTATTCTTGAAGCTTTGCATAATTTGGATAAAACTAATTTTCATTTTTGGATTGCTCGTGTTCTTGAAACTTTGCATAAGCTGGATAAAAGTACTTTTCATTTTTGGATACACATTTTTTATATTCCTCAATCATTGCATAATATGGATGAAAGTAATTTTCATTTTTGGGCACACAATATTAGTATCTTACCTTTCTAAGCATGGAAAGAAAATGTTCATCTCTCCCACTTATGAGAATTTTTTAGTGAAAGAGAATGCAATAGTGGATAATCATGACAATCAAATTTGGTCTTCTCCCAATATCTCTCTTATTTGTGAAGAAGATATTTTGGTGTTAGAAGATCAAACCAATGAGAGATATGAGATTCCTATTTGTCTCTCTTCCCCTACCTCTACCACTTGGGAAGACATTGTGGGATACAAGGATGAGACCATTGACACATCATCTACTATCACTTTACCTATTTCTCCTATTTGTGAGAATGATTCGATATAAGACAATTTCATCATTGATAAACAAGATAATACAACCATTTATGAGTCCCCTACTTGTAATGAATTTATTTTATAAGAACCAACCATTAAATATCATGAAAATATAGTTTTTTTCTCTCATAAAAACTCTCCTGCCAGGGAAGATATCATGGTGCAAGAAAATGACAATATTTACATATGTCTTTCAAACAATACTAATGTGGATTCCTTAGATGAAGATGGTGAAGTGAAATTAGAAACCCCTTCACTAAGAGATCATGAGAATAAGGATAATTTTGTTGAGGTTATAAATATTAAAACTCCCTTGAGTCATCTAATTATTATACCACCTACAAATCCTTTAAATTACTAGACTAGATAGGCCTCAACTTACCCTCTATCCACTCTCACAAAAACCACAAGCTCAAAATAAACGTCTGCTTATCTTAGAGCCTAACACACAAGTAACAACTATTGGTATTGGTTATTGTCCTCAAAAAGAAACAAAATCATTATTAAATCCTTCAATTAACATCAACACTCTTACAAAAGATTCTTCTAAGACAACTTTAACTTTGGTGCATCCTGAACTGATAGATACTACATGTGGAAAGATCTCATTAGATATGCATCAGGTTGACACTTTTTCTACTCATTATAATCAATAACATTAGTTGTTGCTCCTTTCCATGTGGTAGTTGTAGTATCATACTATATTCACTACCATGCATGAGGGTATAAACTTGTCTTTATGCAATCATATTTTATTTTTGCAAGGAGCACCATATCTGATTAATGGTGAAAAAGGCACATATAAAATGTCATTCTTTCTCCAACTAATCACTCAAATATGTACTAGGATTCCTAATCAGATTGACTAGAAACCTCACAATTTGAGTCAATTCACAATGAGAATGACCTAGGAGGGGGTTCTTTAAGCTTTAAGGGGTTCACCACCAAGAAAATGCTTGGAAAATACAAATGAATATTCAACCTACAAAACCGAGTTATGCAAGCTAAATGAGAGATGCGAATAATAAAATTATGCAATAGGGAGATAGAATATGTGTACTTGGGAAGTCTGGAGATGTTGTAAGGATTGTGGAAATCCAAAAAAGCTTCCAAAGTGTGCAATAGAGGACTAAGATGCCCTGGGTGGTGTATTAGTCTGGCTTTTTTTAGGGAAAATAAAAAATCTTTAGATATCAAAATTGGACCTAAAAGAATCTTCAAAAAATATTCCTGGGAGGACTAAGATGCCAAAGGTGGCATATTGGTCCCATTATTAGTTTTTCAAAACTTTGAATGTGATCCTGAGCTCCAAGTTATGCACTTTCTTCCTTTTTGATCTCAGGTTCTAAAACTTCCAGATTCGACTTGTAGGTGAGTTTTCGTGAAGATGAAAAATTTGTAATGCAACTTTGTGACTTTTACAAATTTGTACTCAAAATGATCTTCAAGATTTCAACCTAAACCTACAATCCAAATATACAAGATGGTAAGAACTTGTTTGTTAGTGAATGGGGGTTTTCCTTGGTCAAACCCCTTATTGGTAATTAAACCTTGAAATGAAATAAAGCAATGAATGAAAATAGTAAATGAACAACATGCAATGCTACAACTCACCAAACCCTTGTAAAATATACAAACTTGTGTGAAATGGCTAAAATGGATATGGATCTTGAACCAAATATATGGACTTGAATTTCTTTCTTGAATAAAAACCCTACATCATAAATTTTAGCACAACACACAGATGCAAGAATCTCTTTGATAAGATGCTTGAATCTTGATGATCGCTCCAAATTCTTGAATAATTGCTCTTGAATTCTCTTGTGGACTTCAAATTTATATTATGAATTCTCTCACAAAAGACTTGACTTTAAAATGAATGAATGAACCTTTTATTTATACTTATAAATGCTTAATATCCAAAAATTAAATCACATCAAGATGACATATGAATTCATTAATTAAAGGAGGCTGAATCCCACCATAATTTGAAATTAAATCCCAAAAATGAATCAAGGAGGACTAAGATGCCCTAGGTGGCATGTTTGTCTCATGTTATGAATCTTGGGGCAAAAACATCAAAAAGGGGCCCAGTTAAGGTGCCTTAAAATTAGGGTCCTAAGACCTTTGGGGGACAAAGACACACTAGTTGGAATTTTAGTCCCAACCCAAAAATTAGGGACACACAAATGAGATTATTATATTATAATTTATGCATCGGATAATGTCAGTATTAGACAAAAAAAATGTAATCCACAGGGCTTTTGGATGAAAAATAGGACCAATTAAGCCATAAATGAGGATAAATAAAGCAAGTAAATCCCAAACAAGTGTGAAAATGCAAGAATATACATTTTCCTACACTACATTTAGCCCCTACTTTAGTGAGAGGATGTACTTGCTTCAAACTCACATTAAATTAGCCAACAAAACAATTAAGAGGGGTTCCAATGCAAAAATGTTAGTAAGATAGCATGATAATAATCAAGAGGGTGGCCAAACCCCTAGGATCAAGATCCTATGGAGAACCAACATAGGCACAAAGGAGCACACATGCAAATGATATATGAAGCCAAAACCAAATCATAAACATACACCATCAAAGACAAGAAAAAGGAAAAAGGAAAAGAGAAAAATTACAACAGTTCAAGCTTTGATTGGTCATCCAATATGATGGACCGAGTCTAGGTTGGTTGTCTAAAAAGGGATTTTACAAGTGGAATGTGTTGTCCACTATGCAAAAAAAACACACACTCACAAGGGCTAGTGGGAACTAGTTGTCCACTAGGTGAGCCCCGGGGGACTATATCAAATCCATACCTCCATGAATTTAATAAGGTACAAAAATGCATGCTCACAAGGGCTAGTGAAGCTAGGTGTTCACTAGGTGAGCCCCAAGCGATCCATATCAAAATCATACCTCCATGACTTTAATAAGGAAAAAAAGAGGAAATTCAATGCAACAAGAAAGATAGATGTTCGAAGGGATTTTTCTTAGTTCATGCAAGGTCTTACTCTTAGGGGACATCATGCTTAACATATCCAAGAGAGGATAGATACAAGGTCTCATCATAGGGAACATCATACCCAATGATTCCAAGAGAGGACAAGCGGAAAAGGTCTCATCTTATTTCCAAGCGAGGACAAGTGTAAGGTCTCATCCGGGTATGTACAGGATCATCATGGAAAAAACAGGCCCTTAAGTGGCAATAAAAAGACAGAAAATCAGAGTTAGACAACTTGACGTAAACATTTGAATAAGTTATCTTTATTATTTAAAAAATATGTAAAAATAGAATCTATAGAAAATAAAATGTAGTTTCTAAACTACCAAACCTTTATTTAAAAAAAAAAAAATCTATTTGGTGAAAATTTGAAATTTCAATACAATAGTATTTAAATTTGAGGGAAAAAATGAGAAGTAGGTGTCTGTCTGACCACCCTAAACATAATAAAATGATAATATTTTTTTATAATCTTTTACATATAAGTAGAGGACTCATCTCCCGATGTGATGCATATTTTTTTATAATTTTTTTTTAAGTAAATAATTAATTATGAATTTTTTATTACAACTTTTAAAAAAATATAAAGGCTCGTCTGTCTAACCACCTTAACTTGGTAAAAAATTCATGAAATTATTATTATTTTTTTAATGCTATAGTATGTGAAGCATATAATGTGATGCATGTTTTAGATTTAAAAAGTGTGAGACCGTTTGAAAGTTATAGATTTTTTTCAATCAACTAATCAATTAGGACTTTATTCGTAATTCTAATAGAAAATGAATAATATTTATTTATTAAATTCAAAGTAGAGCATAATTTATATTGGTGGAAAGCTGAGAATCTCCTCTCAAAAAACTTTTCTATTCATCAATTTAGGGTAAAACAAAATCCATCAGCCACATGGGCCATCATATGGCTTACATATCGCCACTTTTTGGCCCATCATGATCCTGCACATACCCATCCTGGGAAACATTGTATCTAAAATTTCCAAGAGAGGACAAGGAAATATCATGGTATCAAAGGGAGTCAAATCCAAAAACACCACCAAGGGGAAAAATGCATTAAATAAAGAAAGAAAATCACATCAAGGAACATGAAAAAAATTTAAAATGAAATCATGCTAGAAGAATACCAATGAATGCCCCCACTTTATAGAAATTTCTAACACCATACTATGAGAAATTACTTTAAAGTAGCCAAAAGATGAAAAAGGAAAATAGGTTTCCCCCCCAAAACACATAAGGTATCTATGGATTTGGGTTCAGTATATGTCTTTGTTGTAATATTATTAGAGATATTTGAACTCTTATCATTCCATGAATACACATAGAACTAGAAGAATGACACAAAGAGAGTGAAAAAAAATGAATAATTTTTTTTGGGTCAACATGGAAGAGACATAGGGTGTCTCGATGCCTTGTGTCATCCCCAAAAGGAAAAAAGAAAAAAAGAAAAAAGGAAGATGAAAAGAAAAGATAAGGAAAAATATTTTGGGTCAACATGGAAGAGACATAAGGTGTCTCGATGCCTTGCATCATCCCCAAAAGGAAAACACAAGATAAAAAGGAAAATGTAAAGAAAATATAAAAGATCAATGAAAAGGAAAAAGTACATGACATTTACAAGAATGAAGGTAAAAATAGAGGAATGCATAGAGAGAAAATTAAACAAAACATCACAGGGGATCACAATATGCACATATGATCACACAAAAAGAAGGCAAAAAAAAGAGACTAGAAAAGAACATGAAGATCAACCATCCAGCAGGTCATCTACATCCCAGTCTTGTTCAGTATATGTGGAATGCAAATCACTAGCAAGAGGCATCCCAAAAAGAATTGTACTAGGATAATCACCAAATTCAACATGCGGTGCATCACTCAGTTTAGGAGGATCATCATGGTTATTATTGTCTAAGCTCATAGAAGAATAATAAAAAATACAATTCATTATGCACTTGTTCATCAATTTTAGCTATTTCTTCATTTTCATCCAAGTTAACCACAATAGGAGGATGAATCATAATATCCATGGAAGTTTTTGGTCCTTTTTGTGTTGGAGATGTAGAATTTATAGGCTCTTGTAAGAGAGGAGGTTCATCATTTATTGCTTTTTTCAAGCTTCGATATTGATTTTCAACATTGTTCTTGTGACATATTTCGAGCAATAGAATGACGCCTACGCCTATGCTCTCTAGCATTGTGGTTTTCAAATTGTGTTTATATAAGAGCTAGTTTATCAACCATAGGTTCCTTTTCTTCTTGTGAGGGAAGAATGGAAGAAACCATGGAAGGTTGTTCAACCACTTTCTCTTTGCCTTTATAAATTTAATAAGGTGATAGAGGCGGATTATGAATTTGATTATGAGGTGGATTAGGAATTGTTTAGATTTTTGTAGGTCTCTTGTCAGAAATACATAAGGGTTTATTCATGGATGGGTCTTGGTTTTTTGGAATGGCTTTAGGCTCAACATAATTTTGTTTATGTGGCAGAGCTTGAATCATGGGTGGAGGTTCGATCATGGGTAGAGGAAATTTTTCAAGGGATAGTTTGGCTATGCATTTTCATTTGAGCTTTTGGTAGGATAGGAAAATGAAGTCTTAACATGGTCTTATAGGTTCCATGGGCTCAGGCGGGTAAGTGCACCAAGATGGTTCCCAAAAAGGGGAATTAAGTGGACAACTTTTTTTTGAAATCAGGAAATACTAACCTTGGACGTGAAATTGAGGATACTTAGACTCAAAATATTGAGATGGAACAAAAAGAACGATTCAAGTGCTCCAAGTCTACTTTCTAAACTAATAATTTATTTTGAAAATGGTTGAGATTTAGGGGTTTAAATGAGGGACATACACAAATTGGTGTTTTTTTGTCAGAAAAACATAACATAGCAACTCTTGTACGACCATCGTATGGTGAAATTTTTTTTAGTATTTTTAAAATTGCAATGGTCAAAAGTTAGCTAACTATATGTAGTTGATGCACAATTTTTCTTGATAATTTTTTAGTGAATATTTGATTTTTCACTAATTTGCGAAGTGGACATATCCTAAAAATAGAATTTTGGCCATGCTACCCCTACAAATTTTGGAAGCTAATTGATTTTTTTTTTTCAATTTTTTAATTTTGTAGAATGGAGTCTAGTTTCTAAAAATGTAATTTATTTGAAAAATTAATGAACGGTTAATTTACAACAAAAAAAATACCAAACACTACTTTTTGGCAAAAAATAGACATACAGATAAAATAAATTATGGATGAAAGACTTAACATTTTCAGAAAGTGAAAAAAATTACATCATTGGATAGCTAAGAGATAACCCAACATTACCCATGCGTTCAATTTTTTTGATATTGAACCTCATACAATCCTGACAGTGAGCATGAACTTGATTATGAGAAATATGGTGGATTTTTTAAAAATATGTCTCTGGTCATTGGGAATTCCCTCTAAGCCTTTGGGTTGGTATTCCAAGGCAACTACCAAGCCTAAGGGTCGGGAATTCCCAAAGAAAGATATAACGCACTCGCGTTATATCTCACTTTTGACATGGTTTTTTCTTCTGCGGGGAACATGTCTACTAGCACATAATGCGCTCGCATTATGTTTTAATTTATGTTAAATTACAACATATTAATATATGTTGATTGTAAGTGTGAAATAAGGGTGTAAAGCACAAAACACTTCTTAATACGATATTATATCAAAGACAAATCAAATTGAATCAATTCAAAGCAATAATCTACTGAAAGCGTCGTATTGTTCTCTATCTCCAAAGATTTATTAAATCACTGTGGCTCTCAGATCGTGAGTGCACTATGATTGTTAAAATGACAATTTAAAGAATGAGATGGATACTAAATCAATTATATGGAGCTAAATGGATAATACTAGATGACAAATGAATTAAACTAGCATGAATTGGCATGAAACAGATAATTGCAGCTACAGGAGGCAGCCATGGTATGAAAGCTTGATTGTTGGATATTGGATGCTTGAATGCTTCATGATTGATGGTTGAATTCCTATAGAGTAAGAGTGCATAAGTTATATTATTTGGATCCTTTTCTTGGTTCAATGATGCTATATTTATAGAATTTCTGGTTGTAGAAATGCACAAGGAAGGCATTGAGAGGCTTAGATTCAATCTAGAGGATTGAATGGTGAGATATGGAGGAGATTGAGAGAATTTTGGTGATTGTCTCTACCCATTAAAACACCAGGCAAGAGAAGAGGAAAGATTAATGGAGGAGGATTGAGAGAAGATTTTGAAATTTGTCTCTAATTTGTCTCCAAAACTTCACGTGAAGTTTCAATCAATTAATTTTGACATATTTTAGACATGGTTTAGACATAGGATATCTAATTCATTTTTGAGAGAATATAGATGGGATATTCCTTGTGCTTTAATTCAAATATTTATGATTTATTTAAATTAGCAAAAGAGAGATAAATAATTTAATAAAATGAACTATAGGATAGTTTTTTATTAAATTAGACAAGAATATGGCAATTATTAAATAAAGTGTTTTGATCTTTATTTAATTAATTTAGAATTGATGTGATAGATTGAAATAGGGATTTGATAATTAAATCAAACAAAGTATTTAATTAAGATGAATTTAAATGTGAACTATATAAATAAATATTTCTATTTATTCGATAGTAGAGGAAATTAGGATAATTATTCAAATAATTTGTATTTAATTAATCGGATGCTCCAAACCATTTTTAGGTGTATACATTTTTCCCTCTTTGAATTGATGTGTTTACGCATTGCTTCGAAGAAAATTTTGCTGCTACTGCTAGGATCGATGATAGAAAAATAATTTTGTATGCCCTAGACATGCCCCAGACATTGATTTTCAGATGATGGATGAGAATATGCCCCCTCGGGAGATAAATAAATAGTCTGATGATTTTTAGAATTTTTCAAAAAAATTATGATTTTCTAATGATTTGATGATGAAATTATTTCTCCCAACAAATGATAAATAAATCTAGCCAGCAGATGAGTTTTAATTAATTTCCCAGATAAAATTAATCAAAAGATAATAAAACCCACCAAAAATACCTTTTCAAAAATTATATATAGTGCAAAAAGTTCATTTTCTAATTCATTTGCACTATTTGAGTTTAAAAAACCTTTGTGATAAAGAATTTTCTGCCAGCTGGAGCAAAATTCCTATCCCCTACCACACTCACTGTTTCGAGCACGTTCGACGTCACCGACGACTGGCCGCATATGGACCTCTGGTATGTACCCCTTAACCTTCTCGTAATTCATGCACTTTTGTTTTTTATGCATTTTAGCCATTTAGGCATTTTTTGCTTGTTTTAGCGCTTTCTAGCCACGTTGTAGCGCTTACACTCCGGTGTAGCACTTTTAGTAGGTAGATTACCACTTTGAGTTTTAGCGCTTGCGTTAAAAACTCTAGTGCTTCCATAGGGTAATGTAGCGCTTTTGATGTTATAGCATTTAGGATTTGAATTTTAGCGCTTTGATGCTGGATTGTAGCGCTTTGAGAGTTCTAGTGCTTCGATTTGGTTGATTAGCGCTTTCATGGTCTATTCTAGCGCTTCTAGTAGAGTGACGCTTTGATGGAATGTTGTAGTGCTTAGATCTAAAAAAGTAGCGCTTTAGATGCCTGTTAAAGTGCACCAGAGTGCTGAAATAGCACTTTTGAGATTTAGCGCTTTGGGTGCCTGATTTAGCGCTTTTGATCGATAAAGTAGCACTTTTGGGTTTTAGCACTTTGGAAGCCTATTTTAGCGCTTTCATGTTAGAATGGAAGATTTTGACTTAGTGAATCCTGATTTTTTCAATTCTAATTACGTCCATTCTTTGGAGTGGTATGATTGATAATCCAAATTCTTGATGTGTTGGATTGATTATTTAAATAAGACTAACTTCTCATGATAGGTGAGAAGAAAAAAATCCTATTTGTGATGATCCTCATGATAGGCGAGAAAATGATTCAATATTCGATAAATCTCATGATAGATGAGATTAGATACTATTTGATGAACCTCATGATAGGTGAGGTTTTTTGATGTTCTCCCATGAATTTTGATCGAAAAATTCATACCAAAACTTTTTGGAAGAGACTTGATAGTAGAATTATTTTTTTATTTCTTGACATAGTTCACTAATTATGGATTTTTCTTATGATGACAGGAGGATTTGGGTACTCTCCAGATGCGAGAGATATTTCCATGGACCATAGAATTGATTCATCATCTAACACCAAATGAGCTTCAGGTGATAGGCCAATGTGGTTTGACCAGCCTACCTGATATGCCCCAGATTAGGATTAATCAGGTTTTATTGACTGCTTTGGCTGAGAGGTGGCATAGTGACCACAACACCTTTCACCTACCTATTGGCGAGATGACAGTCACACTTGAGGATGTGTGGTGTATTTTGTGTATTTTGTTCATGGGAGAGATCATAGTATATGATTCCCATGGGACTGGCGACAGAGATGCTCTTCATAGAGTATTTCAAGATCAGGAAATTGCGGGTCCGAGTGTCCGATGGAGGAGGATTGTTGATTCATATGTGACACTACCAGTATTGCTAGTTGGATTCATTGGAGGTTTCCTTTGTCCTGATCATAGGTCAAAGGGATTCCTCGTTGGCTGGGGCAGGATTCTTGAGAGTATGATGGTACATGGTACTAGATATGCATGGGGGATGTGCATGCTAGCACATCTTTATCATGATCTACACTCGATTGTGTACCTTGGAGCATAGAGCTTATCAGCAGGGATGACCCTATTACAGGTGTGGGCATGGAAGCATTTTTCTATTGCTTGGCCATTTTCGGTTGCAGATAGA
This sequence comes from Sequoiadendron giganteum, assembly GCA_007115665.2. NCBI lineage: Eukaryota > Viridiplantae > Streptophyta > Pinopsida > Cupressales > Cupressaceae > Sequoiadendron > Sequoiadendron giganteum. Next base: position 613,212,478 of record CM021108.1, on the reverse strand, counting down.
CCACCAAACAGACCTTATGTGTTCAAATATAGAGGTCGGTTTACACAGGCCCAGATGGGAAAGTTAGAGCACTGGAGGCGGGTCTTCGACGATATAGAGACAATAACCTAGCGTCCATACCTCAACTGTGAGCAGTGGGACGAGGATGATGTAGTATTAGGATTTCTCTGTGATTCCATGTATCTAATCGACCAGACACCATTTGTTCTAGAGTGATTCTCGTTGTGCTAAGTGTACCAACAATACGGCATTGTGCAATGTATGCCACAAGGAGTTGCCCATTATGCAAGGCGATGGATGAATATTCCTGATTGGGGCCCCTGTTTGTCTTATGACTCCCTAGTAGAGGGATATAGTGCACTGCAGCCATCACCCTAGGACATGTGCAGAGATATTGTAGAGACACTAGTCACTGAGGAGTATGTTGTATTCTTGGCCTTGGTTCCACATCCTCGCATCACCATCCCATATGAGCCAACACCATTACTAGTAGACGATGATGTGGCAGAGGGCTCCGCAAAGAGCGAGAGTGATACTCTGATAGGCAGTAGCACGAAGAGTGGTAGTGATGATAGTAGCAGTGATGACAGTGATGGTGGTAGTAGAGGTGGCAGAGGGGTAGGGTCAGCCATTAGTAGTGCTCCACATCCAATAGGCCTCACAACAAGCGAGGAGTGACAGTGCCAGTAGTGGATCAACAAAGATAGATTGCAGGTCTCTAGGCATAGGTTTAGACACTGCAATGGTAGTTGGTACAGGCTTGGGGTTTTCTTGTTCAGACCCAAACTCAAATGCAAGCCCAAGCATAGGCTCATGCTCAGGCTTTATCACAGGTGCAGGGACAGTTGGCCACTGTACAGACACAAGTGGCCACTTTGACAGCCGAGAGAGACAGTGCTCAGAAGATTGCCGAGAGGGAACAAGAGATAGTGGAGACCCTCCAAAGAGTAGTTGATGGTACCTCAGTGGCAGACTACATGAGAGAGGCTATGTGGTTTGGCCGAGAGGCAGAGTTCTACATAGGCACATATCATGATACAGTGCCTCCTAAGCGTAGAGTCAGTTATGTCGCATCGAGATCTGGGCAGACACACACGTAGACAGTGAGTGAGAGGGTGACACAGCCTCCACATAGAGATCCCAGAGATCTTGGTTCTTTCGGGGGTGGTGGTGGTACAAGTCTTATTGGGCCCGCCCATTCTGGCAGTAGCAGATCATAGCTAGTATTGTGATGATGTATTTTTATTCCAGAATTCATTGTATACTTGACAATTAATGATATATATATGAGATGCAGTTGATGTGATATGATGATAGTTCATGATTTTTATGTGAGGGATGCATTTATTATGTGATTTATGTGATGATTTTATTTCAAATGTGATGATGCAATGATGAATGTTTTTATTTTGTGCAATTATTTTATGATAAATGTATATGTGTATCATATGATACGTGGATGTATGATGTGATGTAAATGTATGGATGGATAGATAAATGCTTTTTATTTTATAAATGTGATGATGATAAAATGATGATTTTATGATGATTGATAATGGATGGATGCAATGAGAATAATGATGTGATTTTATTTAAAAGTATGGATGGTAAATGATGATCTTATGATGAATGGATAGATGATAATGTAATGAATTTTTTTATGGTTTAGATGAACATGATGTATTTATGGTACAATTTAATTCATAATTGATTTGATGTATGATGAAATGCATGAATGATAATGATGAGATGATGATTCCTACTTGTTTTTGATGATGTTTTTTTTAAAAAAAATTATGTCAAGTATACTCAGTCTTATGTGTTGATAAGATAATCATTGATTGGAACCCTTTATGCAACAAATACTTTGCAGATAATGAACATGATGAATGCAATCTAATTTTAACATGCAACTATATGCAAAACTATTGTCATTTTAACAGTACTTTGTGCCTTTTTGTCATCATAGAGCTTTATTGGATGTTGAAAGTGAATACAAGCGTCAATGGTATGCATTAGACCAGTGACAACCTGAGTACCTCTTTCATGATTTTTGATATTGCAAGAAAACACAAGCATCTAGGTATAATTTAACCAAGATGACCTGAGCATTCATTGCTTAAACAGGCAGTGATTAATCATTTCAATGTGTGAATTATGAATGTCATCGGTGATACATTTGCATAGCACATCCCCTGACAATTCATACATTTATATGATTAACTTATAGATAGTAGATAATTAAAACATCATTCTTCTTCCTTTTTTCTCCTGTTCAATACATCATTGAGTTACTCCAAAGAAATGATAATCAAAAGTACAATTTATCCATTGTTTACTTAGAGTGTTTCATTCATTATGCAGATTTTAGATCATCCATCCTGATTTTGTGATGTTTTTTGGATTTTCGAGATTTTGACCAAAGACCTAACCTAGTAACCTATCTTAGGGGTCTCAGGGGCTGATCAAAGATTAGCCTTTCCTACGTTACACATGCAAAGACCACATAGTTCGACTGGCAGACCTATGTTTTTGGATGTTGCCTTTTCAAACTTACCTTTTTGACATGTTTTTTGGATTTTTGATAATGATATGGATGGTTGACGCTTTTATGATGATGATTGATATTGTGTGTTGATCTTTGTTTTCAGTTTTTCTGCTATACTGTTGTTTTTCCCTTTGGTGACATCGGTGTTTTATTGCCCCTACTGATATCTAGATGTTGCCCCCAAACTTTGGAGTGATACTTGAATATTTGAAAATGATTTTGATATGGATGCAAAGATGGTAAGATGACTGACATGATATGAAATGGTATTGACTACTAGACTAATGATCTTGATATATATCAAAATAGATGGGAAAGCTGATCTTAGAACCACATACGATGCCTATTTCCAGGTTTTCACCATATTCTTTGATTACACTCTTTGTGTTTTTGTATTTTTCTCATTTTTGTATTTTTCTTTCTTTTTGTAATTTCTATTTTTTTGTATTTTTGTGTTGCCAAGATGCCTATTTGCCAAGTTTTCATCAAGGAAACAATTTTCAGAATTTTGACCCGTGCACTAGGAGATTCAACCATAGAATTTTTGGAGATGAATAATGTTGATAGGTTCATCAAAAAAGTCCCCTTCTGATGTTGATAGTTGATATGCTCCTGATCCATAGACTAATATGATGACAAAGGGACCAAGCCAGTTAGGCTCAAATTTCCCTTTCTTCTCTCTGTCTTGCTAATTCCTAGGGTTTTATTTTAATACCAAGTCACCAACCTGAAAGACCCTTGGTTTTACTCTATGGTTATAACTTCTTGACATCCTCTGTTGATAAGTCGTTATATGATTAACATCTTGTTGACAACACTCATCCAACAACTCTAGTTCCTATAGTCTAGATGCCCTATAGTCTTCATCTGAAATGATACCTTTGAGTGATACACAAAGGGATGGAATCTCAACTTCAATGGGCAATATGGCTTCTGACCCATATACCAAGGAATATGTTGTAGCTCCTGTTGGTGTTCTGATACTTGTTTTGTAGGCACATAGTGCAGGGTTGAGTTGAACATGCCAATCACGTCCAACATCATTAACCATTTTTTTGAGAATTTTGAGTATTGTTTTGTTTGAGGCCTCTGCTTGGCCATTTCCTTGAGGATAGTACAGTTTTGAAAACTGATGTTGGATATGAAATTTATCACATAGCTCTTGGACATCTTGATTTTTGAAAGTTCATCCATTATCAGTGATAATGGATTGAGGGATTACATACTGACATATTATGTAGTTCAAAATGAAAGAGGAGATCTGCTTCCTAGTGATGGTTGTAAGAGGCACTTCTTCTATCCATTTTGTGAAATATTCCATAGCTGTTATAATAAACTTGTGTCCATTAGATGAAGATGGATTTTTATTTCCTACCAGATCAAGGCCCCATTGACAAAAAGGCCATGTCGATGTGAAGGGATGCAGTTCATGTGTTGGTGCATGAATCAAATTTCTGTGAACTTGACACTTTTGGCATTTCTTAACAAACTAATAAGATTCTTTCTCCATGCATGGCCAATAATATCCCAAATGGAGGAGTTTCTTAGCCAAAGTTATCCCACTCGAGTGAGTGCCACAAATACCCTCGTGAACCTCTTGTAGGGCCATTTCAGATTCATTGTGTTCTAGACATCGAATTAAAGTACCATCAAGACCTCGACGATAAATTATGTCGACGATTAAAGTATGTCGTGTGGATTAGCGGATGAAGTTTCATTTTTGGTTCCTAGATAGATCAGGAGGAAGGACATTGTTTTTTAGATAGGCATAGATCATTTCATAGATGGAGGTTTATGTGGTTTCGATATGGCAGATGGTAGTGGATTCTGGATTATAATAGGAAGGACATGACACTTGTTCTACCATAAACTCATAACAAACACGCTTCTCAGGCAATTGTAGTAATGAAGCAATTGTAGGCATAGCGTCTGCAGCTTTGTTCTCAGCTCTTGGAATTTCATCAAACTTGATATTAACAAAGGACTATTTTAGATTATCTATTTGTTTCTTGTAGGGCATCAACTTTTCATCTTTTGTTTGATACTTGGAATTTACTTGATAAATAACTAGTTGAGAATCCCCATATACCTGTAAGTTTGTGATCTTCCATTGAATTTCTATTTTGACTCCAATGATTAATGCTTCAAATTATGCCACATTATTTGTACATTGAAACATTAATTTATATGATTTTGGAATGGTGTGTCCTTGTGGAGAAATGAACAATATTCCTACTCCTGATCCTCGTTGTGTATATGATCCATCAAAATATAAAACCCATTGTTAGGGCATTACTGTCAGAATGTCTGCATCTGGAAACTCCATGGTCATTGGTCGATCATCTAGTAAAGGAGCCTCTACTAATTGTTCAACGATTTCCTATCCCTTGATTTCCTGTATCTCTACATACTGAATGTCAAATTCACTTAATAGCATGACCCACTTTGTCAATCTACCTGCTAAGGTAGCTTTACTGAGTAGATATTTTAAAGGATCAATTTTTTCTATCAGTTTGATTGTATGAGTTAGCATGTAGTGTCTTAGCTGTTGACTAGTGAATACTACCATCAAGAAATATTTCTCTATGAAATTTTAATTGATTTCATATCCATTTAAAGTATGGTTGATGTAGTAGATAGCATGTTCATTTCCTTCATAATCCTCTTCTGTTAATCGTGCCCCCAAAGAGATATCTATTGTGGCAATGTACAATATGAGAGGCCGTCCTTCTATTGGTGGCATGAGAATGGGTGGTGACATTAGATACTTCTTGATTTGATTGAGTTTTGTTTCACACCTTTCATCCCACTTGAAAACTATATTCTTATGCAATAGATGATTGAAAGGATGAATTTTATCTGCCAGTTGGGAGATGAATCTTTTGATCAATTGGGGCCTTCCCTGTAGTGATCTGAGTTGACCTATATTCTTAGGAGGTGGCATCTCTATAATTTCTTTGAATTTTTATGGATCCACTTCATTACCTTTTTCTAAGACAATCTACCCTAATAGTTTTGTTGATGTGACCCTGAAGACACACTTCTTGGGGTTTAACCTGACATTGAATCTCTCCATCCGTGTGAAGATTTTGTCTAGGATATGCAGATGTCCTTACCTAGTAGTATATTTTTCCAAGATGTCATCCACTTAATCCTCCATGAAGATGTGCATCATATCATGGAAGATTGTCATCTTTTCTCTTTGATAAGTGGTTCTTGTGTTCTTTAGACTAAAAGGCATGACATTCCAGCAGAAGGTTCCCCATGGACATGTGAAAGATGTATTTTCCTGATCTTCTCGGGCTATTTTTATTGGATTGTATCCTGAGAAACCATCCATGATTGACAACATGGCATGCCTTACTGTTAAGTCCACGATGATGTCTATATTTGGTAGTGGAAAATCATCCTTCGGGCATGATTTATTTAGATCCTTGAAATATATACATATTCTAATACTACTGTCCAGTTTTGAAATAGGTACAAGATTTGATATCCATTCGGCATAGTCTATGGACCGTATGAATCCAGCATCCAATAATTTCTTGAGCTCTGTTTTTACCATCAATGCGATGTGGGGATGCATTTTTCTTAATTTTTGCTTGACAGGTTTGATTCCTGTGGGCAAAGACAAGTGATGCATGAGCAGATTTGAGTCTAAGCCTGGGATATTGGAATATGACCAAGCGAAGTTGATGCTTCTTTCCTTAAAGAATTTGATGAATTCTATTCTTTCTTGTTCTGTCATGGATTCCGCCAGATGTATGATTTTTTTTGTATCCTCAGTGCCGATGTTCACAGATTGTGTTGGTTCTACCAAGATTGATGATTTTTCATGATAGTGTTCTGGAAGAGTGTCAAATCTTCCATCCTTTAGTGCCTTGGAAAGGTTTTCACCGTTAGATGTGTTCTTTATTTTTACTTTTTCCAGATCTAATGCTGCCATAGAATGGTTTTCACCATTAGATCTATTTTCCCTATTGTTATTTTTGCAACTGGAAGATTTGACACCCTCCTACCGAGTTGTGTTGTTATGAGTTTTACAGACATAATTTGTTTCAGGTTTAACATGACATAGGAAGTTTACAATGGCATCATCGTTTGTAAATAATGGTATATTCAAAGGTTCTCAGGTTCCCAGTCAATGAGTTCAGGATGGATTAATGCCATGAGGTTATCAAATTCATTCAGGGTGATGGATGTGAGGGTTTGGACAGCCAGTTGGTCATAGTCATTTATTGGAATATTGAGATCTATGATGGTAATTTCTTCAAGATTGTCTAGTCCACTCGAAGTCTAGGTCCCCACTCGAACCATCGATATTTAGTGACTCTTCCATGAGTTGTCTAGACCCAGAACCTTGACCCTTCTAATGCTTTGGTGCATATTGTTGGATAAAATTGACTGGAATATCAATGATAGATAGATCAGAATACAATGCCCACTCATATTCATTTGAGTCTGTTTCAGAGCTATCTCTAAACTGAATGATATTTTCTAAAGACATCCTTGTTAATTCCTACTTCTCTTCCTTAGAGTATCCTAGTCGTAGATTCTCTTTTCTATGGAGAGTGAGGGGTTGAATAGACTCTGTGATTCCATCCTTTCTTAATCCAATGGGTCCTTGTCCTTCATACCCCATTTTTTCTAAAATAGCTTTTCCTTTTCCATATTTATCAATGTTGATGTTGACATTTTTGATACCAATATTTGATGTAAAGGGTTCCTCATCTTTGTATAGCCCATCTAGGATTTATTTTTTGTTTCTTTCATCCTCTATTGTACGTTTTTTGACAAAAATTTCATCAAGAGCTGTGATTGGTAATGATGTTTCACATTTTATCGTAGATGGTTTACCATATGTCCTAGGAGATGGCATTATCTATGATAAGTTAAGTGATTGCTCTATAGAATATGTTCCCATTCCTTTGTCTATCAGTTGAACTTGCTCTTGAAATTTATGTGATAAAGAAGTTTTTTGATCCATATTATCTGTTGATTGAGTTTCAACAGGACTTGTCTATTTTTCTTTACCCTTCTTTTCTACCCACTTAGTAGTGATACTTGGACACTGTTCTTCTTTGGATGATGATGCTTCCCTGTTGTGAGGTATGAAGGTATCTTGAGAGATCCTAAGGGTCTCACAATGTTGAGGATGATTGTAATCAGCAGATATAGTCACCTCTCATCCATTTATTGGGAACTTCAAACATTGATGATATGTCAAAGGTACAACCTGCATTTCATGGATCCATGGTCCGCCTAAGAGAATATTGTAGGCTAATTCTTTCTCCAACACTTGACATGCTATATGTTTCATCATGGGCCCCACTTGAATGGGTAGCACAATCAAGCCTTTAGACGATCTCTCCTCCTCATCATATGCTTTGATAGTCATTTTTTTGTGAGAATCAATAGCATCATCTGAATATCCTAGTGCATGGATTAACTTGAGAGTGCAAATATTCAGACCAGCTCCCCCATCTATTAAGACTGTCTTGACGTGGTGATTATCGATTAAGACTTCAATATGGAGTGAAATATTATGGGGATGGTTTAGCGAGATATCATCTTGTTCAGAGAATGATAGACAATGTGGGGTAGTCAAATGTCCCACCATAGCTTGAAATTGACACACATCTAGATTCTTTGGTACCGTAGTGGCAACTAAAGCTTGTTTGAGAACCTCCTTATGTGATGGTGATATTTTGAGGAGTTCTAGTATCGATATCTAAGCAAGAATGTTTTGTAGTTGATCGACGATGTTATAGTGAGATGGGGGTGGAATTGTGTGTGTAGACCCAAATCCTTTTAACATGACCTTGGTTTGCCCCCTAGTCATTACATTTACTGGTTGATTCTCTTGATGGTTTTTTATTTTTAAGACATTGATTTGATTATCAAAGTTTGATATGTTTAGGAGCAAGTCCAATGGAGTAGTGTTGTTGATTTTGGGTTCGTCAATGTTGCGACTAACTATGTGATCACTCTCTATTCTAGATAGACAAAGGATTGTTGTGTCAAAGACATGGTTGATATTCTTCCCTTTGTTGTTTGAAGATGATGATGCTCGTTTATCATAGTTTGGAAAAGGGTCTTTGAAGGCTGAGTGATCGTTATTGTTTTGGGGTGTTTCCACATATGGTTTTTTTGTTGTTGATAAAGTCTTGTATTGCGTTTTTCAACTCCATACAATCGTTAGTTTTGTGACCTTTGTTATTATGAAAGTTGCAATAATCAACGTCATTCCACCATGGTGGTTTGACCTTTGGATCCCAGAATCGGGCTTCCCATGCAGTGATAAGGCCACTAGTGACTAGTTCTTTCATTGTTGATTATATCATTTGGCCTAAAGGTGTGAACCTTTGCCGATTTGATGGTTTCTAATATGCTTGTGTTTTCACGATTTCATTATTTTGCTCAATATTTGACTTGATAGCTTGGTCATTGCTTTGATTCCTTGATGTAGATTTTGTTAAGTTAAAAACCGGTTTGACATTTTGGGAATCATTTGTTGTTTCATTGATAGTTGTGTTTCGATTCTTTTGCCAAAATTTTGGCTTATCACTGCTTGAGTATTGATTTGAGGAGTTACTTATGTTGTTTGATTTATCTTTGAAATGTTTGATAACTCCTCTTTTGACTAATGCTTCCTCAATTTTAAGACCATTTTTGATGACTTTCTCGAATGTGGGAGGACATTGTAATTCCAATCTATAACTCATTTCCTCCGTTAAGTTGTCAATAAAAAACTCCATCTTTTATTCCTCAAGAATTGATCTAGGATATCTGGCGAGCAGGCGTCACCATCATTGGAGAAAAGACAAGAACGTTTCCCCTTTATTTTGCTTTAATTTATAAAGATCCTTTATTGTAACATTGTGTTGGATGTTAAAGGAATTGGGAAATGAATCTATTGACTAATTCTTCAAAATTTCTGATACCAGGTTGTAGTTTTTAAAACCACTCCATACATGATCCTCCCAAGCTCCTTGGGAAAACTCGAGACTTATTGTTTTGAATTCCCTAATATGATCTATCAGATCCATTTGTCCATTGTACTTATCGTACTTTGGGATTTCATAGTGTGTAGGGAAAGGTATCAGACTGACCGTTGCGTTGAAAGGATAAGGACAAATGTTCTGTATCATATATATTTTGGTACTTCCTTTCGTCATATCCTATATCTATTGTTGTAATAGTTGCATTTTTAGATGTCAAAGTGGCAACTGGATCTATTGTTTGTGTAGGTTGCAGAATTTTAGTCTCACTTGTTCTAGGTACTTCCTTCAGATGATTCACGTCGAAGTCCTTTGGAAGTTTGGCACTTGATTCATCCAACATCAAAAGATACTTCTCCATATCTTATTCTAAAATATTTTCCATAAATATATGGAACTTGGTATCTTGTTGAGCTGCTTGAATATCCTCTGGAGTTATTTTGTTTTTATCATTTCAGTTCAGATTGTTCCAAGGATTTTCCTCTGCTATTGCTTGGGATTTTAAAATTTCTTGCTCTAAGAGTCTCTATTTTTGGGACCTAGTGAAGATTGGCATACAAATTTTTACCCTTTCTTCTGAAATGTTGATCTTATATGTTGGGAAAATGTCAATTGAACTTTTAACAAAGTCGAATAAGATGATTGATCTTATTGATGAGACTATGTTAAAAATTTGATTACTATACTTAGTTTCGTGATGAAGGATGATAGTATCATGATGATGAAACTTGTAGTAATCGATTGTGTATTTGATTTTGACACTTCTGATTTGCAAGATCTTGTTTAAGTTGATAAGATTGGAAATTTGTATAACCTTTCTAATTTCGATCTTTAGACAGTGATTTTGATAAAAAGAAACTTGATTCTAATGAAAAATGTTGATGAAATGACAGACTAATTGACTAGTAAAAATTTTGATCTCTTTATTTTGAAAGCGCTAAAATAGAGGACGGAAGTGATATTTCATAGAAGCACTAGAATAGAGTTTTGAAGTGTTGAAATAGGTGACAAAAGTGCTATCTTGACTGAAGCACTAAAACAATGCACAAAAGTGCTGCAGAAATTGATGGAAGCACTACTTTACAGAAGCGCTAAAACAGTGCTTGAAAGCGATGTAGATTTTGATGGAAGCGCTATTTTGACAGAAGTGCTGAAATACTGCATGAAAGCATTGTAGAATTTGACGAAAACGCTATTTTAATGAAAGCACTAAAATATAGACTATAAGCACTAAAACAGTGCCCAAAAGCGCTATTTCAGAAGTGCTAAAACAGTGACGAGATGCGTTGAAATAGGATTCCAAAATGCTAAAAACAAGATTTTAAGACTCTACTGTAAAATCTGATATAGCCTTGTGGCATACTGTATCATGGATTGTGGAAGATAAGAAGGATGTATGCACTGACTATGGTTGTGATACTAAGTGAGGGATCTTCTTTGAAAGAATGCTCATGAATAGAGTGGTTCTACTATGTAATCTAAGGTGTGACCCCTAGCAAAATCGTGATATTTGTGGATGAATGTTCTATGTTGTAAAAAGAGTTTTTGATTTTGATATAGAAAACATTGTCTCCTCAATTTATTTCTATAACCGAGAGGTTTCTTGGGTTTTTTGACCTTGATATTTCTCTTGACAAACATGGGGGACTTCCACTTTTGTAGCATGGAATTTTGATCTAACTTGACTTTGTTGTTTTTAGGATGATCTTTAATCTAATTTTAATGAATTTGTGAATACACAACAAGCAATTGTGAATAATTGTTTTAACTGAATAGATAGTGTATGTTCAAGAATCACGAATGATTTTTATTGATTTTGACAGGTTGTTTTGACAATTGTACACAAATCAAATAGACTCACACTTAAGGACAAGTAGGTCATCATTATACTCACAGTCCACATATTGAATTACGTTGACTCACATAGTCATGTCACCCCCTAGAGGGTGCCCATGTTTTTGTCGTTTCTAAGCACTTACTCAAAATGACGGAAGTGGATACCGAATCCCTTGAGAGAGAGGTCCTTGGTAATTATATGGTGAGTGTCTTGGGGGTAGATTCTTCCCTCCCCTTGCACTATGAATATGACAATGTATGGATACTGGCTCGGTGACAAACTACTCTATGGTTCGTAGATAGGGCTTACATGCAGTGCAACAATTGATAAACTCCCTCAGGAGACCTCCCAATCTTTAGAACAAAGATTTTGGGGATGGTTATCTTGCTCACTACCGTCAAGTTGGACTTTCATCAACAACTTGCATTTTTATTATAGTGGGTTGGAATCCTTGGCTTTAGGCCTTCCCACTTAGGTCGTTCCCATAGGGTGAGTACTTTTTCCCACTACAACAAGCCTTCTAAAGGATTTAACAAAGCATAAATGACATGAAGTAAAAGTGAATCTGGCACTTTGGTCACCCAATTAAGGGGAGCGCATAAGCCTAATCACCACAAGCATAGCATATAATTTTGTCTTGTTTTAAGCCCAAAAAGAAATTTTCTAATCTAAGTGAAGGTGGTGCTTCACAGAAATCATGTTGTTCTTTTTAACTTGTACTATAAAAATACGGTGACTATCCTAGGATTGATAAATTTTATTTTAGAAAAATAAAAAGTGACTACCCTAGGATTGATACTTTTTAGAAACCAAGAAGTGACTATCCTAGGATTGATAAAGTTTAGAAAGCCTGAAGTGACTATCCTAGGATTGATAAATTTTAGAAAACCTGAAGTGAATATCCTACGATTGATAATATTTAGTCCAACTGTGAAAAAATTAAAATCTAGCCACGACCACGTCGGATCCAGATTGATTTTACAAAAGCACTGAAATAGTTACCTGATGCACTAAAACACGAAAGCGCCGAAGCAAGAGACTGAAGCGCCGAAGTTTGCCATGGAAGCACTAAATAACCAATGTGCTGAAACAGTTGACAAAAGTGCTAAAGTTGAAAGCGCTGAAATTTTTGATGGAAGTGCTATAGTAACACGGAAGCGCCAAAACAAAGCATGAAAGAACCTGCCTGACACTTTCCAGAAAAAATTGTAAAATTGGAGTTAATGCCCCACAGTGGGCACCAAATTGTAAGTGTGGAATAAGGGTGTAAAGCACAAAAAACTTCTTAATATGACATTATATCAAAGACAAATCAAATTGAATCAATTCAAAGCAATAATCTACTGAAAGCATCGTATTGTTCTCTATCTCCAAAGATTTATTAAATCACTGTGGCTCTCAGATTGTGAGTGCACTATGATTGTTAAATGACAATTTAAAGAATGAGATGGATACTAAATCAATTATATGGAGCTAAATGGATAATACTAGATGACAAATAAATTAAACTAGCATGAATTGACATGAAATAGATAATTGCAGCTACAAGAGGCAGCCATGGTATGAAAGCTTGATTGCTAGATATTGGATGCTTGAATGCTTGATGCTTGATGCTTGAATTCCTGCAAAGTAAGAGTGCATAAGTTAGATTATCTAGATCCTTTTCTTGGTTCAATGAGGCTGTATTTATAGAATTTATGGCTGTAGAAATGCACAGGGAAGGCATTGAGAAGCTTGGATTCAATCTGGAGGATTGACTGGTGAGATATGGAGCAGATTGAGAGAATTTTGGTGATTGTCTCTACCCATGAAAACACCAGGAAAGAGAAGAGGAAATATTAATGGAGGAGGATTCAAAGAAGATTTTGGAATTTGTCTCCAATTTGTCTCCAAAACTTCCCATGAAGTTTCAATCAATTAATTTTGACATATTTTAGACATAGTTTAGACATAGGATATCTAATTCATTTTTGAGAGAATATAGATGGGATATTCCTTGTGCTTTAATTCAAATATTTTTGATTTATTTAAATTAGCAAAAGAGAGATAAATAATTTAATAAAATGAACTATAGGATAGTTGTTTATTAAATTAGACAAGAATATGGCAATTAATAAATAAAGTGTTTTGATCTTTATTTATTTAATTTAGAATTGATGTGATAGATTGAAATAGGGATTTGATAATTAAATCGAACAAAGTATTTAATTTTGTTTATTTAATTAAGATGAATTTAAATGTGAACTATATAAATAAATATTTCCATTTATTCTATAGTAGAGGAAATTAGGATAATTAATCAAATAATTTGTATTTAATTAATCGGATGCTCCAGACCATTTTTAGGTGTATACACTGATATATTTTTATGTACATGTATATCATGTATGTATGTATGCTTGTATGGATGTAATATTTTATATGTACATATGTATTATGCTTGTATGTATGCATTGATGTATGTATTTAGATGAAGGGAGAATTTAGAGAGAGTCTAGAGAGATGGGGAGGGGGTCGAAGTGAGAGTTTAAGAGAGAGGGAGTGAGAGAGAAGGGGTTGGATTGAGGGGGACTTAGCTAGGTGGGGTGGGAGGGATAGAGGGAGGGAGAGAGAGAGAGGGGTGGTGGGAGAGAGAGAATTGAGGGAGAGGGAGAGAGAGAGGGGGGGGGGAGAGAGAGAATTGATGGAGAGGGAGAGAGAGGGGGGGGAGAGAGACAAAGAGAAAGAGAGAGTTATGTAGGTAGGGTGTGAAAGGGAGAGACTTGAGAGTGTGAGAAGGAGATACTTGAGAGTGTGAGGGGGGTGAGAGGGAGAGACTTGAGAGATAGGTAGTGAGAGGGAGTCTGAGAGAGAGGGAGTGTGATAGAGATGGAGTGTGAGAGAGAGGGAGTGGGAGAGAGAGGGAGTGTGAGTGAAAGACCTGAGAGACAGATAGGGTGTGAGAGGGAGTGACCTGAAAGAGGTAGAGAAAGAGGGGGGTGGAGTGAGAGGGACTTATCTAGGTAGGGTTGGAGGGATAGATAGAGAGAGGGGAGAGAGATAAAGAGAGAGTTACCTAGGTAGGTTTCCAGAGGGAGAGACCTTAGAGAGAGAGGGGGTGGGAGGAAGAGACATGAGAGAGAGGGAGAGAGAGGTAGTGGGAGAGAGTGGGATGGAGTGGGAGGAACATAAAGAGAGATGGATAGAGGGAGTGAGAGAGGGTGGTAGGGATTGATTGAACAAGAGGTACACAGAAAGAGGGAGACAATAGATAGAGACAATTAGAGAGGGTGGGAAGGAGGGAAGGAGGGAGAGGTGAGATGTATAGATAGAGAGAAAGTGATAGAGGCTGAGGGATTAGGGTGGAGGACCTATAGGGTTGATGGTTTCCTGGGTATCAGGGTTTAAGGTTTGAGGGTTGAGGGAATAGGTTTGATGGTAGAGGGTATTTGGTTGAGGTTATAGGGTAGAAGGTTTAAGGTTTAAGCATTTAGGGTTGAAGGGTTTGGCGTTAAGGGTTTAGGGTTAAGGGTTTACTTGGTTGAGGGTAGAGGGTTTAGGGTATAGGTTTGAGGGTATATGGTTGAAGGATTAGGTTCAGGGTCCAATGTAAGGGGTGGAGGGTTTAGGGTTTAAGGATTGAGGGTTGAGGGATTAAGGGTTGAGGGTTTAGAATTGAGGGTTGAGTGTTTAATGTATAGGTTAAAGGGTAGAGGTTCTAACGGTTGAGGGTTGAAGATTGAGGGTTGAAGGTATAGGGTCGAGAGTTTAGGGTTGAGGGTCCAATATATAGGGTAGAGGTTATAGGGGTTCAGAGATTAAGGGTTGAGGGATTAGGGTTTAGGGTACAAAGTATTGGGTTGAGGGTAGAGGTTAGAGGGTAGAGGGTAGAGGGTAGAGGGTAGAGGGTAAAGGGTTTAAAAGTTTAGGGTTTAAGGGGTTAGCATTGAGGGTCGATGGTTTAGGGTTGAGTGTTTAAGGGTTGAGGTATTAAGATGGTATAGGGGTTGATGGATTAGGGTTTAAGGGTTAAGGGTTGAGGGTTCAAGGATTAAGGGGGTATAGGGTTTCAGGGATTAGGGTTTAAGGGTTGAGGATTGAGGGTTGAGGGATTAGGGTTTAAGGGTTGAGGGTTGAGGGATTAATAGGGTTTAGGGGTTGAGGGATTAGGGTTTAAGGGTTGAAGGTTGAGTGTTGAGGGACTAAGAGGGTATAGGGATTGACGGATTAGGGTTTAAGGGTTGAGGATTGAGGGTTGAGGGATTAAGACGGTATAGGCATTGAGGGATTAGGGTTTAAGGGTTGAGGGATTAAGAGGGTATAGGGGTTGAGGGATTAGGGTTTAAGCGTTCAGGGTTGACAAATTAAGATGGTATAGGGGTTGAGGGATTAGGGTTTAAGGTTTGAGGGATTAAGAGGGTATAGGGGTTGAGGGATTAGGGTTTGAGGATTGAGGGATTAAGAGGGTATAGGGGTTGAGGGATTGGGGTTTAAGGGTGGAGGGATTAGGGTTTAAGGGTTGAGGGATTAATAGGGTATAGGGTTTGAGGGATTAGGGTTTAAGGGTTGAGGATTGAGGGTTGAGGGATTAAGAGGGTATAGGGGTTGAGAGATTAAGGTTTAAGGGTTGAGGGATTAGGGTTTAAGGGTTGAGGGTTGAGGGATTAAGATGGTATAGGGGTTGACAGATTATGGTATAAGGGTTGAGGGTTGAGGGATTAAGAGGGTATAGGGATTGAGAGATTATGGTTTAAGGGTTGAGGGTTGAGAGATTAGGGTTTGAGGGTTGAGGGATTAGGAGGGTATAGGGGTTGAGGGATTAGGGTTTAAGGGTTGAGGGATTAATAGGGTATAGGGGTTGAGGGATTAGGGTTTAAACATTGAGGGTTGAGGGTTCAAGGATTAAGAGGGTATAGGGGTTGATGGATTAGGGTTTCAGGGTTGAGGATTGAGGGTTGAGGGATTAATAGGGTTGAGGGGTTGAGGGATTAGGATTTAAGGGTTGAGGGATTATGTTTTAAGGGTTGAGGGATTAAGAGGGTATAGTGGTTGAGGGATTAGGGTTTAAGGGTTGAGGGTTGAGTAATTAAGAGGGTATAGGGGTTGAGGGATTAGGTTTTACGGGTTGAGGGTTGAGGGATTAAGAGGATATAGGGATTGAGGGATTAGGGTTTAAGTGTTGAGGGTTGAGGGATTAGGGTTTGAGGGTTGAGGGATTAAGAGGGTATAGGGGTTTAGGGATTAGGGTTTGAGGGTTGAGGGTTGAGCAATTAAGAGGGTATAGGGTTTGAGTGATGATGGTTTAAGGGTTGAGTGTTGAGGGTTGAGGGATTAAGAGGGCATAGGGGTTGAGAGATTAGGGTTTAAGGGTTGAGGGTTGAGGGTTCAAGGATTAAGAGGGTATAGGGGTATAGGGATTAAGGTTGAAGGGTTGAGGGTTAAGGGATTAAGAGGGTATAGGGGTTGAGGGTTCAGGGTTGAGGGATTAAGAGGGTATAAGGGTTGAGGGATTAGGGTTTAAGGGTTGAGGGCTGAGGGTTCAAGGTTGAGGGATTAAGATGGTATAGGGATTAAGGGATTAGAATTTAAGGGTTGAGGGTTGAGGGATTAGGGTTTGAGGGTTGAGGGATTAAGAGGGTATAGGGATTGAGGGATTAGGGTTTAAGGGTTGAGGATTGAAGGTCTAGGGATTAAGAGTGTATAGGGCTTGGGGGATTAGTGTTTAAGGGTTGAGGGATTAGGGTTTAGGGTTTAGGGTTTCTCCCACTCTCCCACTCTCTCCCTCCCTCTCTATCTCCCACTCTCCCCCTCTCTCCCTCCAAATATTTCTTTATCCCACTCTATCTTTCTCCCACTCTCACCCTCTCTCCCTCCCTCTCTATCTCCCACTCTCTCCCATTCTCTCGATCTCCCACTCTCTGCTTCTCCACTTCTCCCTCTCTCTCTTTCTCCAACTCTACCCCTCTAACCCTCCCTCTATATCTCCCACTCTCCCCCTCTCTCCCTCCCACTCTCTCCCACTCTATCTTTCTCCCACTCTCACCATCTCTCCCTCCCTCTCTATTTCCCACTCTCCGCTTCTCCCCTCCTCCCACTCTCACCATCTCTCCCTCTCTCTATCTACCACTCTCTACTTCTCCCCTTCTCAAACTCTCTCCCACTCTCTCTTTCTCCCACTCTCCCCCTCTCTCCCTCCCTCTCTATCTCCATCTCTACCACTGTAGCTTTCTCCCCCTCTCCCTCTCCCACTCTATCTCCCACTCTCTCCCTCTCTCTCTCCCACTCTCTCTTTCTCCCACTCTCTCCTTCTAACTCCCTCTCAATCTCCCACTCTCCCCCTCTCTCCAACCCACTCTCTCAAAAAATCCTATACTCTACAAAATACACTAAGAAAACCAGATTTCACATAACGTGCTCACATTATAACACATCTGCATTATAAAGAGAGCACATTTTTTACTCCACTAAAACAGTAAAACACTCTATATACCCATGATTTGAAGGCCCACAATCTGTATATTCCCCTGGTTTTGTGCATGCTCCAACAAAAAACATCTTTTTGATGATGTTGTGAAGTGTGCAAGCATCTTTTTCACATTCCATCACCTTTTTCATGATCTTTTTACCACCTTTGAATGAAATAGTAAAGTTTCCATGTTGAAAGACATATAATATCAATTGAATTTTGAATTCCATTGAAAAATGATATACAATTGAAGTGTGGAAGGGAAGAAGCTTTTGAACAAGTCAAATTGTTGCAGATTTTGAAGAAAGAAGAAGCTAAGGCTACATAATTGGGTTGAACTCCTCTATTTGAAAGTCTTCCTTTTAAGGTATGTGAAGTCTTTACACATTTTCATTCATTCTATTATGTCTTTCTTTGATTTTTGTTTGTCATTATAACCTTAGGTTTTCAATGCACATTCTAAATTACCAACTTATATACACAATTATATACACTTTCCAATTACCATTTTACACTTGCCAATTATAGAAATTCAGAACCATTCACCAAAATTCATCCTTTAACACAACTCCAAGCCTCTCCCATTCCTCCAAAGGGTCCAAACACCTTCCAATACCTCTGCAAAAACTAATGCAGTACAAAGGAATAAATCAACACATTTCTTGACACACTTATTCAACTATGTTTCCCTTCACAAAACATTTTATTCGTATACTCAAATTAGCATGAAGAGTTCCCAATTCTTTAAGGACCTTGAAAACACCTTGAAAACATTGAAAATAATGGATTACAATCAAATAGGTTCCTCAAAACATAAACCAATGATTATTTCATTCACAAGTTGTCTTAAATCTTCCATAATGGCACCATTGTTTACAAACACAAACTATAATTCTTAAGGAACAACCAAACCATTATTTGCTTAATAAATCTTTGTTTGAGTTAGTAGAACAAAAAAGAAACCTTTTAGAAGTCTTCTCTTACACACAAACTTAGCTCCTTTGTTCACTATCCACATTACTAGTAGCCAAGCATCTGCAAATTGTCACATGTATCTCCCAAACCATGCACACACTTAAAACTGTGATACTCACTTTTGATGCAGAGTTAGAGGACCCAAAACCTTTGAAGATGTCAACTTGCCTTCAAGAGGCATCTAAGAATATTAAAAATGCGTAATGGACCAATCCCAACATTCCTCCAAGATGGACAACATGCAAACAAAAACATTATTTCCAACATTTCACCCTTGGAATCTAGTTACTATGCAAAACTAGTTTTGGGCCCTTAACTCCAAAAATTTCCAAAACACCAGGAAAATAAAAGAATTATTGTAGCACCAATTTCAGAGTTGAAAGACATACCTTAACTCATCACATGACTCCTTTGGGACAACATAAAGAAAACTGACCTTTTTCACTATTTTAGGCCTCCAAGTAGGCCAATTTTATAAAGGAACTACCCTTAGATCTTCACACCAAACTTCCAAACCCATAAAAATCCTTTAATTAGGTCTCAAAACAAGATAATTTCTAGGTCTTAGGACCTTACCCACTCAACTAGGCTTCCAATACAAAACCTCCCATTTTTCAATGCAAAGAGGGAGGGTTTATAGAAACTCCTATACCTGGGCCTTCCCGGACCATTCCAAAGCATCAAATAGCTTCAAAATACCCTGAACAAGGTCAAATGTTCATTACATAGGCCACTCCTTCAACAATTTTTCAAAATCACTCCTTCGTTCCTCAAATTCTTATAGAAAAGTGCTTGTTTGAGCTAGGAACCACATATCCTATTATCATTAGTCTCATTCCAAGGAATGTTCAACAATAAAATACCCTAATCTAACAATGTAAATTCCATCCCACTGAGAAACAAGTCATAACAGTAGGTGGGATGGTCATTTCATAATTAAATCCTACTCAAACCCTTGACTAGCTTCAAATGAGTAGTTTCAGAAAATTGTCAATTGCTCCCTTCAAACGTAATGTTAAGCCCTCAGAACTAATGCATTAGAGACTTAAGACATTTTCATACAATATTATATTAGTTTTCTATCAAGGGGAGGCTGTATAGATTCTTACAAGTGCACGAAAGTGCAAAAAAACCAGTGAATTTCTGTAAAAGAGCATTTTTTATCAAAAAATAGATTTCAAAATGAACAAAAATCCTCCCTTCGAGCCAATGGAGATTGTTTAAACCTTTTTCAATGACAACCAGCTTCCCCCAATTCCTATAACTAACAAACAACCACCTTTTAAAGATCATATAACTGGTACATGAAAAATGTCTTTAATGACCCTCTTACAACATGAAGATACCAAAAATTGAATCAAATTTCAAAATGGAAGCATAGATTGTCAAGGTGCTCCTACACCAAAAACTTATCAAACACTCAAAATTCCATTCACTCGTTATTTTTCAGAATCACCATCATGGTTATTCACTTTTAGTTAGAAATGTGCTTTGGCTAGCCTAGTGCTTCCATAGTTTGTACACATTTGTCTGCATGCTAGGTTAATTTTTGTGCATGATGATTGTAAGTATTATTTAAATGAAGCCTTCAATGAAATATATTTTTCAATTACCTTGAATGGATACATTTTTTAGGAACTAATATTCATATCATTACCATGGTATAGATAAAATTATCCGCCATGCCAAAGAAAAAGACAAAGAGGAAACTAAAAGACGAAGAGACCGAAACCTTGAAAGAAAAGAGAGAGTTCAGGTGGCGGAATATCGTGAAAAGAAGAAATTGGAAATGATTGATGAAAAAAACTCGATTGTAGAGGAACCTCAACCATTGAAAAGAGAATGAGAATTGGTATCACAACAAGCACGAATGCAAAAGCATCGTTGTAAGACAGATTCAAATACCGTAGTTGGAGACACACCCTCTATGACAAGTGAATATGAAGGGACACCATTAAGCACAAGAAAATATGGAGGGACACCATCTAGCACAAGTGAATATGGATAGACACCATCTACTTCAACTGAATATGGAGGGACACCATGTACCGCAAGTGAATATTGTTGGACACCATCCAACACATCTCAAGTTGAGAGTACATCATCACTCAAAATTGACGAAGAAGGTATGCCATCATTCCCATGTGAACCTCAAGGTATGTCTTCTTCTCCACCCTCGATCGAAGGTATGCAATCTAGCCCACCTCAATTAAATATTGATGAAATTCCTAATGTTGAGATGTATGTACCTAGGAGAACACCACCAAGAATTTTGCGTAGAAAGCCAAAGTATTTGATTAATATTGATGATGAGATTTTGCAGCACATGGAAGGTAAGATTTCAACACGCACTTGTAGAATATATGCTAATAATATTTGGGAATGATTCTTTGAAAGGATAAATGAGACTACAAGATATCAACTATTTGTTGAAATTATGTGGGGTGTTAAGTATAGGAACATCATGAAGACTCTTCGGTTGAGAACATCGAATGCATCGAGTGAAGACACTATTGTGAAGAATCTAATGGATGCTTATGAGAGTGTGGGTAAGACCTCATGCTCAAAGGATAGTAATGTCACTTGACATATCATTACATCAACTTTGGTAAGTTTCCAAACAAAGAGAGCTCACCTAATTAAAAAGACTAGTGAAAAAATGGGAATTAGTAGAATATTTTTATCAAGAGCCATTCAAATGTGGCAAAGAATTGAGGGAAATGATACAAATGAATTATGGGAATTCTTAGGGAGACTATCACGAAAATATAAAGAATTTTTTGAAGCCTTGAGAACACTGATTGAAGATTATTGGAAGAATAAAACAAGGCCATATTTGAATCAAAGGGATGTGGTAAGAAGGATAATCGGTAGTCGGAATCGTGAGTCACATCCAAAGAATTTTTTGGATATGACTCAAACCCAATTTTTTCAAAAATTTGAAAATGATTATCCTCAAATTAGTATTTCTCAAAGATTTTTTGAACTACTTAAACCATTTTATGTCAAGATAAATCACACACACATTACTTGTTGTTGTAGACTACATATTGAATTTTATAACCATTATGATGTTTATCATTCTATATGTTTAGATTTTCATACTAACGATGTTTTGTAGGATTGTGGCATAGAAGCCCCACCAAAATCTTCAAGAGAGTTCTTGCAAAAAAATTTATGTGAAATATAGGATGGCCAGATATTCTATAGGAAAACATGCTTGGATGGTTCATGCGAGCGTTGCGGTGTCCTCCAGTGTATGGTAATATGTCAACATCTGGAAAGCACAGATGAGGTGGGACAAAAACTAGTAGAGTTCGAGAAGTATAAAACAATGGCATATGCTACAAAAGATGGATCTCAAGCAAAAGGGTGTGATTTGGTTATTGAGAAGATTCTAGTGTACCAATTTATGACCACATTTCATGATAGTATACTGTCTGAGTATGCAATGCATATTGGAAATGCAGTTCAAGCTATGCAAGGACACCTTTCTAGTTGGAAGAATATCCGTGGTTGACTTTGCAGAGAACTACACTCTACAGCCACAACATGAGGTGCAATCATAGTATTACAACTCCACACAAGTTTTGATATTTGTGCACATAACATTCATTCATGCATCTGATAGTACAGATGAGCAAAGGAAGGTATTGAGGGAGTGCCACTTTTACATTAGTGATGATTGCACACATTCTCCAGAGTTCATGCAAGGTTTCTTCTAGATGTTCTATAGTGGTTTGGCTTAGAGGGGCATAAAATACGATCAACATATAATATGGTCTGATAATTGTGCAACATAGTTCAAGAACTCATGCATGTTCTATTGGTTGTGCAGGATGCATGTCATTATAGGTGTTCAACATATGTGGAACTTTTGTAAGGATGGACATGGAAAGGGGGAGCATGATGGTGTAGGAGCATGCTTGAAAAGAGCATTAGAATGAGAAGAGTTAAAGTATAAAGACAGTGCAAATTTGACAGATGCAAAATCAATCGTCGAGTGGTGTAATGCTTTGATGGGTCCAGGTAATGAAGGTACATTTTTAGTTCATAAATTTTTTTGGTTGATGGATGATACTAAAATTGCACCATATGAAGACTGTTGTACACTAATAGGATTGAGTGAGGTACACTCTTTCCTTAACTCAAATGTAGGTTCATGGAGTATCAATACACGAAAGATGGCATGCTTTTGTTCTTCATGTACAATGCAAGCTTGGAATGATTGTGAGTCAGGGGAGTGGGTTGACAAATAGTTCACAATTTATCTTAGCCCACTTCACACATATCGCCCTCCGACGACATTGGAACTGACATGGATGGAATCATCTGCCGACTTTGACCACATATCAAATCTAGTTCAACTAGGTGATATATCTACTTTCTAAGTTGTTGAAATTCCATATCGTTATCTTACTTTGTACTATATTCATAATGTTGACAAATTTCAAGAGATTTTTTGCACATATCAATGCAGGGTATGTTTATGAAGTTATTGCAGATGAAGACAATGAAGAGGGAACAAACTATTACTTGTGTCATTGTGTTGAGACCAAAAAAAAATTGGAGGCCCCAGTTAGAGATGGAGAAAACATTGAATACCCTACACACTCAGTTGTGGTTACTAGAACATGGTTTAGAAGGTACCCACATTCAAGTATTAAACATTGGCTATTTCAGGTTTTTGACATGCATCGTAAGATTCTTCTTTACTCGAACCTTGTCGTGGCATCCAATGTTCATTTGAAAAAATATGGGGGTAGACCTTTGAACAAGACACTATGGAAGGTCTGTGAGTCTGACCATGAGGCAATACTTGACACAATAAAGAGTAGAGAGCACCCGGATGGTTCATTGGATTAATTTTTAAGTATATGCACATTGGTTCTTATTAATTTATACTTGTATGCACATTAATTTGTTTGATTCCAATGCTATCATATTTTTTTACAGTGATTGGTGTCCCCTTGCAAAAAATGTAGATATATGAGCCATCCAAGAGAATGTCAGCCATAAAAGAAATGCAACATCCTTATTTTTATGCCTACATGCAACATATGTAAGTGCCTTCCATCTATTTTTATTTAATTTCCATTTTGTATACTATTTATTTTTCTCTTTTAATTGTGTATTTGTAAGTCAACTACTAAAAATTGATTGATCTTTCATTGCAAAAAATGTTGATTTAAGAGCCATCAAAGAGAATCTTAGCCAAAAAAGAAATGCAACATCCTTATTTTGATGATCTTGACAAATCTCAATTTTTATTTCAAGCCATTATAAAAGAGCATGTGAAGCTTTGCGAGGGAATGTCAAGTTACTCATTTGAAGTTAACCTCATAATGAGCACCTATGATGTAGACATTTAAAGAGAATCACGAATGTATGAGTTACATTGTAAAAGATTTCTGAGTATGAAGTTCCTAAGGCATTGTAATAAGATTTAATTACATAATGAGATATACTCAAATATTGTAAGGTTTGAGTTCATGTTTGGTGTAGTAGCACCTTGTTCTGTAAATGAGTTGAATAGGAAAATTTGCAAACTTTGAATTTTGAAATGTAAACAATGTGAAAAAGGTCATATAAAGGTCATGTAAACAATTTGTAACTTTTTTTATGCAACTCATGTGACAAAGCGGACTGTTCCAACACATTTGAATAGGTATTTTTATGCTAGGCATGGTCCTCTTTCACACCAAAACATGTAGAATCGCTCTACGCTATGTTCCACCAGATCGATCCTTTAAGGGTCCAAAGTGCAAAATGGCTGCAAACTTGAGCATGCTATTAATCAGATATCGTGACACTTAGAAACTTCTCATCTAATCCTATAGGATCAAGTTGAGCCCCTCTACAAAAACCTCTATCATTTTTGGCTATCTCGGAGTGGATTTCCCACTGTGGCAGATTTTCACTTGATGGAAAAAACATCAAATGCAAGTAGTGCAAAGTTGAAAAGTGGTACAAATTTTGTTCTGCAGCTCATGTGACCAAAATAACTGCTCCAACATGTCTAAATAGGTATTTTTACGCTAGGCATGGTCCTCTTTCACACCAAAACACATGGAATTGCTCTTAGCTATGTTCCACCAGATCGATCCCTGAAGGGTCCAAAGTGCAAAATGGATGCAAAATTTAGCATGCTATTACTTGGATACCGCTACACTTAGAAACTTCTCACCTGATCCTATAGGAAGGCATTAGTATCCTTTAAAAAATCTCTCTCATTTTTGGCTATCTTGAAGTGGTTTTCTTGTGGCGATGGATTTTCACTTGATGGAAAACGTGTCAAATTCAAGTTGTGCAAAGTTGCAAAGTGGTGCAAATTTCACTCTGCAACTCGTATGACCAAAATAATTGTTCCAACACGTTCAAATAGGTATTTTTATGCTAGGAAGGGTATTTTTTTGCACCGAAACACATGGAATCACTTTGAGCTACGTTCCACCGGATTGATCCCTGAAGGGTCCAAAGTACAAAATGGATGCAAATTTTAGCATGCTATTACTTGGATACCGCTACACTTAGAAACTTCTCACCTGATCCTATAGGAAGGCATTAGTATCCTTTAAAAAACCTCTCTCGGTTTTGGCTGTCTTGAAGTGGTTTTCTCGTGGCAGTGGATTTTCACTTGATGGAAAAAGTGTCAAATTCAAGTTGTGCAAAGTTGCAAAGTGGTGCAACTTTTGATTTGCAGCTCGTATGACCAAACTAACTATTCCAACACATCCGAATAGGTATTTTTATGCTATGCATGGTCTTGTTTCACAATGAAACATGTGGAATTGCTCTAAGCTACGTTCCACCGAATCAATCCCTGAAGGGTCCAAAGTGCAAAATGGCTGCAAACTTCATCATACTATTACTTGGATACCGTTACACATAGAAATTTCTTGTCTGATACTATAGGAAGGCATTGGGACCTTATAGAAAAACCTCTCTCATTTTTGGCTTTCTTGGAGTGGTTTTCTTGTGGCAGTGGATTTTCACTTGATGGAAAAAGTGTCAAATTCAAGATGTGCAAAGTTGCAAAGTGGTGCAACTTTTTCTCTACACTTCGTATGACAAAACTAGTTGTTCCAATGCATCCAAATAGGTAGTTTTATGCTAAGAATGGTCTTATTTTGCACCAAAACATGTGGAATTGCTCTGCGCTATGTTCCACCGGATCGATCCCTTAAGGGTCCAAAATGCAAAATGGCTGCAAACTTTAGCATGCTATTACTTGGATATCATGACGCTTAGAAAATTCTCGTCTAATCCTATAGAATCACGTTGAGCCCCTCAATAAAAAAATCTCTTGATTTTGGCTATCTCAGAGTGGTTTTCCCATGGTGGCGGATTTTCACTTGATGAAAAAAGCATCAAATGCAAGCAGTGCAAAGTTGTAAAGTGGTGTAACTTTAGTTCTGCAACTTGTGTGACCAAGAGGAATGTTCCAACACATCCAAATAGGTATTTTTACACTAGGGATGGTCCTGTTTAACACTAAAACATGTGGAATCGCTCTGAGCTATGTTCCACCAAATCAATCCCTTAGGTTGGAGGAGTCTAAAGTTGCAAATTTGTAAGTTGCTTCAAGCAACAAATTTGAAATGCAATGGTTACTTGTTTTGAAAGTTGGTTTTTAGTTAGTTGAGGACATGGATTAGTTAGAAAAGGGTGTAAAACACTATTTAAAGCCTTGAGAAGCTCCAATGGAGGTTGTTGATGAACTTTTGGAGAAGATAAGATAATAATTATTCACACTGTTCTCTGTTTTTTAGGTTTCTTATACAAATTTGTTGATCTCGTACTTCTTACGACCTCTAGCTTCCTGTACGGTCCCAAGGCTGACATGGATTGAAAGAGGGATGAGTTCACAAGAACTCATCTCTCATGATAATGAATGGCCCACTTAGCACTCATTGCATGTAGGTGATGCTCACAGAGGTGAGGGACTAGGCCTTCCCAGGAGGTCACCCATCCCAGTACTACTCCATCTCAAGCACTTAACCATGAAGTTTTTTCCCCAAGGTTAAGCCCACTTAGATTGCAACCCCATTTGCAAAACCTTTAGCAAGTGTTGTGCCTTATGAAACATTCATTATAGAGCCCCTTTAGCTCATCAATTGATAAGTAGGAGGTATTTTCTACAATGTGTCAAATTGTGATATTGCTATCAGGATTCAATTGTGTAGTTTTCGAGTATAAAAGAGACTAAGAAGGGAAGATTAGGGTAATCAATTTGCTGACTTATTTTTATGATTGAATTACCTAGTGTGGGCTGGTCTATATGAGAATTTTTTTATAATATGGGAGTATACATTTCAATCATATAATCCAGAAAGGACTCAAAGTTAGATGCATGAGTACAAAGTATCGATCAGGAAAGGCATCCCAATTCTCAAGGCCTATATATCAATGATAGGCAGATTTATATTCAAATCTAGCACATGATTTTAATTGATTAATTAGAAACAACTATTATATTTATTTATCAAATTTTCATTATCAAATTAATATTTGAATTAGATTTCATATTCAAAATTTATTTCATTTATAATTTGGGGACTGCGTTATCTATCTTAATAATATTGGGTGACAACCGGTGTCAATCCAATAAGAAATAAATCAAAAGTCTATTGATCTAGAGCTCGAGTCATTAAAGTGGTATTAGAGTGAATGAACCTGCTAGCCTTTGGGTATTGCAACAAATTGACTTTCCATTAGAAGCATGGCAACCGATGATAATGGCTGGCATTACTCAAGAAGGATGAACATCTTAAAGAGATTTGCGGAAATCGGGACAAGTAACCTTCTTGTGGACTTAGGGTTGCAATATTTGATCTACAACATGTTCCACCATTTCTTCAGTAGGATCAAGAACACACATAATGAAGGTGTGTTTGTAGCCATGAAATATTATGGTTCGAACTATCCAGGAGAGTGATGTTTTATCTCGACCATCCATATCTATACCATGGTTTGTTTGGAAATAAGGATGGGTTCTCTCTTCATTGGCCTTTACATTATTCCTCGATGTGTTCACACTAGTGTTACAAGACTTGGACTTGCCTTAGACTTGACAAGCCAATTTTTGACTTGGACTCGAGCTCGGAGCCCAGACTCGACAAATTGAAAACCTAAGAAATTCGAAGATTAAGGATTTAAAACTTGTTTCATGCACCCTTTAATAAATAAACCTTAAAGACACAATAGCATCATCAAATATAAATTACTATGATCCCATACACAAACATACATCAATCACATAAGTATAAGCATCGATAAAAGATATTTGTATTAACATAGAAATTACCTTGAATATACGTAACTCATAACTATTGAACCATCAATTTAGAATGCAAATAATGGATAGGCATCGATAAAAGATATTTGTATTAAACAAATAGCCATCTAGGCATACATTAATATATGTACAAAATAGCCATATACGCTTACGATAATGCCATATAGGCATACAATGTCAAATATGTCAAATAAAAAATATGTACAAAACTACCATATAGGCATACAACAAAGGACTCTAGAATCAAAATTCATTGTTCTCCATGCCCTAGAAATAAAATATTTCCCTCTCCTTTTCACTCAGATGGCGATAGGTCTATCACTCATTTTTTCTATGCTCGTGGAGTGCTCCTACTCCTCCTCCTAGGGTTTAGTTCATGGTGAAGTTTTAACTATTACAATAAGAAGTAAAGACATGAATATATAGAAATTACATTATAAAAAATGATATAATTGATAAAATAATCACTTACAGTCATCTCACGATCTTTCTCCATGAGAGAAATATCCTCACACCCATGGCCAGGCATGCTCAAGCCCTGTATAAACCATACAAATAGAAATTAAACTATGTGAATCAATAATGGTTTGATTTTTCACTAACTAACATCTATAACAAATGTAAATGTAAATTTACTAATTTGCCTCATACCTCTTTTTTCAGAGCCATCGAGGATTGTATAGAAGATTTCACACCAATATCCATTTCCCTCATCACATTCGGAGGTGTATTGTCTCGCAACAACTGAAATTAAAACAACAAAATATTCAACGTAATCAGTGATGTGCATATAAACTACACAAATCTATTAAGTACTTGATTCATTAGTTAAGCTCTTTATTCTATTACCTATGTGAAGGTTTGAGTAAATCTACTGCCACTGGGAAGTGTTCCATCAAAACCTCCAATATTAGTCTATTCAACATCCAAAATCGCATATTAAATTACTATTCATAAAAAAATGCTATTAACATGCAATAAATTTATAATTGTTTACTAGTTACATACCCTAGTGATAGGTGTACTGTAGAAATAGGTTGGTGGGGGGCCGGTGTATCCAGTCTCAACACTGTGACCCTACAATTTTATTAAAATCATAAAAAAAATTTAGTTAATCTTGCGTTTCAAAATCAAAATTTAATAAATTAAATTCAGTGAACACATGCAATAACTTTTACCTTATTGTCAATGCCATATGCCTCATGCAAAGTTTCATCTACCCTCTCCATCTCCATAGTTGTAGATGGATCCTGTGTACCAATCTCCTGAGTGTTGGTGGGGTCATATGAACATGGAGCCCCACAAGATTGACACACATGTGTTCAAAGGCCACCACTTGCAGACTCCCCTAGATGGCATTGTAGAATAGGGCTAGTATGATGGATGAAACTCTGGGTCAAAGTGTTGATTGCCTGCAATGTCTCTATGTCAGCACTTTCCCTCATGATGGAAGGCATAACAATTTTCTCATGAGGTGGCCTAGTGAGAGCTCATCTACCTTACCGCATAGGATCTGACTGTGCACCAGGTCTAAACTGAGATGACCCCCCACCTCTCCCCTGGAAATCCCTCACCTCAAAATAATTTGGGATTTTTTCTATATGAACTCACTGTATAGTTTTCTAAGGAAATATTGTAGGACCTTGCAATTGTTGCACGGTGGGTAATCGAAGACCATGTACCACCTATCATAAAACTAGTCCCTAATTTGTTGTTGGTGGCACCAATGGATAGGAAACCTCTTTGCATTGAGGGTAAGATTTTGATTTGTGCATGGGTCAGTGAATAATGAGCACAAATCACCTTTTTTATATTTTAAATCTTTTACATCCTTGTATGATAGCTTATTTGCATAGTAATCCATGGCCGCCTGCCTCCTATCTTGCCATCTAGTTATTTGTTTGCTAATTGAATCCACATTTTTAAACATATCTTTTAATGAATTTTCTAGGGTGATTCTTTCTGCAGTTGAACCATTTGGGTCACTCAACCTACTGATCAAATCATCAATTCTCTTTTTGTTGTTCTCAATTTCACTTATTAAATTTTGTTGAGTGACAGGAGGGGGTTGAGTCATTGGTGGAGGAGGTTGATGTTGTGGTTGATTTTGATCTTTCGGATTTGGTTGGTCTTCTTGTTGAGGATTTTGAGGGTTTTCAGGTTAATTTGCACCTCCTAAAAATTTAAACAAATAGATATCAAATTCAACCTAAAACTAACAAATTCCACCTAAAACTAACTAATTCAAAACAAAAAACATAGAATTTGTACCTCTCACATCTCCTCCTCGTTGTGGTGCCATTGTTGCAAAGAAATAAGGATTGTTGGTGAATAAATTTGTTGAAATTATCCTCCTAGAATGCGAGCATGAAATTGTGGTGGTTTTGGCCGCGGTTGCAAAAAAAAATAGTCGAAATCGGAAATGAGAGATTTGCATAATTTCTTTTTTTTCTTTTAACAGTCAATAACGCACCCGCATTATTGGTTTGTAGTTGCCGAGCCATAACGTGAGTGCATTATAACGCGCTCGCGTTATGTTTTTTCAAAGATTTTTTTAGGGGGTGCCCATGGAATTGCTACCCATTTCCATGCACCCACCCAATCCAAAAATAATCTAAGGACAAATTTCCACTAGAAGATGGGGTTCTAAAGCCACTATGGTTTATGATGAATATTTCATTGCTAACTAGAAACTTTAAGCACTTATGGACAAAAAATGGGATCACATTCATGGAGTGAAGGAATTTACAGCCTAACTTCACATGAAATTGTTTTGAATTAGATATAATAGAGAATGATACATTTGATTTATTAGGTCCTACTTTTAAAGGGAGTGTGATCGAGCCCATCGTAGCATGAGCAAAACCATCATGTGTTTTAATCCATGCTTCTAGTTTATCATATCTATCTTGAGTGAGTTCATGAACATATAATAGTTCTTCCATGATCATATTCTCTCCATATATGGGATCAATTAAAATCCTAAGAGTGGTATTTTTATTGATTCTATCAACTATGTAAAGATGACCATCAGGTGCATGTTTAATTGTTTATTTTGATGAGAAAGTAATGTCAATGGTTTCTTGTTTATGAGGCCCAATGTCAATCACTCATATCATTGTATCAATATTAATTTTTTCACTAGTATCCATAGGAATCTTCTCATCATCATTCATAGGACTTATTTCATGATTTCTCATATTTTCATCATTTGTGTCAACATTCATCACATATGGCTTAGTTTTAGTATCCTTAATAAATTAAGTATTATGGTTGGGCATGTGATTGGTAAATATTTGCAAGTTTTGGTTGGGAGCAGCCAAAAAATTATTACATTTATCATTCACATCTCTAATTAGGATATTATTGGAATCAATGAGGTCTTGCACAATATTTTTAAGACGCTTGCATGGTTTTGTATCATGCCCTTTTTGTTGGTGATAAGCACAATAGGCATTGTTTATAAATATCATAGGTAATGGATTGCTAGGGTCAAGGGGTTGGATGAGAGGTAAGGTGAGAATTTTTTGTTTAAGAGTTGGGTCATGACATTGTGGAGGGTTTTGGGTAAGGGTGTGAACTGTCTCTAGTGATCCCAAAATATATAAGGAGTAGTATTTTTAATAATAGCTACTTGGGTAAAACTTGTTGGGCTGGTTGGGAGGTAGGGTTTACTTGAAGGGGGATTTTATTTTACCTTTAGTAAGCTTGGTAGGTATTTTGTTTTGAGGATTCAAACTTTTCAAGATGAGTAGAAGTGGGTTTTGGTTCACTACTATGTATAGAATTATGATAATCATGAAGGGTAGTGCATAGGTTCATGAAGGAAGCAAGTTTAGGAATTGTAAGCTTGTCTCGTATTTTTCTTTGTAAATTTTATATGAGCATATTTTGAAGGTGGGAATCATGAATCTTCACACTGGTTTGGGGATAAAGTGATTGGTAATGGGAAATAAATTCAATGAATTTTTCACCCTTGTTTTTCTTACATATCATCAAATTAGATAATTTTACCTCAAGAACCATGTGCACTTGGAAATGGTTAATAAAGGCCTCAAAAATTTCATTGAATGAACAAATTGAGTTATTTGGTAATGCGAAAAACCACTCTAAGGAAATTTATTTCAAGGATCGAGGAAAAATTTTAGCCAAAAGTTTATTTTCAATGATAAAGTCGCTACAAAAAGTAGTGAATGCATTAACATGATTAGCAAGATATCCCTTTCCTCCATATTTCTCAAATCTATGGATCTCTATACCTTGTTACACTCGAGTTGTCAATATCTCCAAGGATAATGGGTTTATTTTTGCATAGTATCAAGGTGGACCATTTTGATTTTGATTTATTTTAGACATTTCATGTTGAAGGGATGAAAATATTTGTAAGAGGTGGTTAATGATAGGATCATTGATTGTGGTTTGGTTTTGAGGTGAATATGGTGGTGGTGTGTATGTGTTGGATGGAAAAATGAATGGATTGATTGTGTGAGGAGGTATAAGATTAGATGCCACATAGGTATAAGGAACACTAGTGGAAATGTGTGAGGTAGGAAGGATATTTCTAGTAGGTTGCATTATTGTGGTCACTTGAGGAGTTTTATTGGTGGGAATGGATGCTATGGTTGAAGAGGGAGGAGTTTGATTTCCTCCTTACACATTGTTTGAAGTTTGAGCACTATTAGTGGTGGCAAAAAGTTATTTTCAAAAGATGTGAGCTATGCTATACAGAAATTATAGTCCTTCATCACTTTCCATAATGTGGTGACAAATATCTATAGTAGGTGGCTATTCGTAAGATCATGATGGACCAAAAAGTAGCGATATGATGGGTATGTGGCTGACGATTTTTTTTATTACCCAAAATGGATGAAACGAAAAGGGTTTCTAAAGGAGATTCTCCACTTTCCACAAATATAAATTATGCTTTACTTTGAATTTAATAAAAAATTACTATTCATTTTTAATTTTAATTACGACTAAAGTCTTGATTGATACGCTAATTGAAAAAAAAAATAGCTTTCAAATAGTATCACATTTTTTGAATCCAGAACATGTGTCACATTCTATGCTTCGCATACTATAGGATTATAAAAAAATGAATTTCATGAAGTTTTGACCAAGTTAAGGTGGTCAAACATATGAGTTTTTATATTTTTTAAAATTTATAATAAAAAAATCATAATTAATTATTTACTTGGAAAAAAGTTACAAAATAATATGCGTCACATTGGGACATGATTCCTCTACTTATATCTAAAATACTATAAAAAAATATTATAATTTTATTGTGGTTAGGGTAGTCAGACAGACACCTACTTCTTATTTTTTCCCTAAAATTTAAGTTCTACTGCATTGAAATTTAAAATTTTCATCAAATAGATTTAAAAAAAATAAAAATAAACCTATTAGTTTAGAAACTAAATTCAATTTGCTACAGATTCTGTTCTTACATATTTTTGAAATAATATAGATAACTTATTGAAATTTTTAGGTCAAATTGCCTAACTCTAATTTTTCCAATTATTTTGCCACTTAAAGGCCTATTTTTCCATGATGATCCTGCACATACCTAGGGATAATACTATTGAATTTTTTTTAAGTACTCACACTATCTTGGAAATTAGAGTAGTCTTCATGAATTTTCATTATGTGTTCTTGAGGGATATGATCAATCATTTTTTGAACACTTGGCATAATGCTTGTAGATAAGGTAAGCATGGAAAAAGAGGTGTCAAAGGTATGGTCCATACCTAGTGAACTAATGCCAACACCAGAAGTAAGAGATCTTGATAACCCAAGATCGACAATGAGTTTCTTATCATGGGATGCCATGAGTCTCGCACTTTTTCTAACCATAGTATTAGTAGTAGGACACCAAGTACTATAACTCATACAAGGATTAAAATATGAAAAGCGCAATGAAAAAAATATATGCTTGCAATTACAATTGAAATGAAAGAAATTAGAATAACATCAAATTTGGAAATTGAAGCAAAAAATTGAAGGCAGCCCACAAAAACACCAAAAAGCAATTTTGAAACCTTAAAACTAGAGAGTCAAATTCGACAGGGAGTAAGAATCCAATAAGGGCATCTTGGTCCTCCTGGTGAGATTTTGAAGTTCCAGGGAGTGAACCAGATAGCAAAAAACAGAGAGAGGATTCTAGAGAAAAAACCTTGAGAGGGACTAAGACACTAGAAAGGGTGTTTTAGTCCTACCAGAATTTTTTCTATGGAAAACAAAAAATTCTGGTTCATCTACAATGTTTACAGATTTCCTATTTAGGGTACTAATGATTAGAAATAGAAAAATGTGCAAATGAGCACAAGAAAAATTAACTAGGAACAAGCAATTGAATGAATTTTTTTTCAATTTGGAATGCAATAAGAATGTTTCTAAATGAAATTAAGAGGATGAACAATGCACTTTTTTAGTTTTTCAATGCAATGAAATGATGCAAGAACGTAAATATGCAGCCTATATTCCCTTTCACTAATGCAAATATAGGAAACCCTAAATTTAATTTCACTAATGAAAAATGCAAGAAACCCTAGATGCATTTTCACTAAT
The DNA here is from genome assembly GCA_007115665.2 of Sequoiadendron giganteum. Classification (NCBI taxonomy): domain Eukaryota; kingdom Viridiplantae; phylum Streptophyta; class Pinopsida; order Cupressales; family Cupressaceae; genus Sequoiadendron; species Sequoiadendron giganteum. The sequence goes on along the minus strand of CM021108.1, from coordinate 613,177,804 downwards.
GCAAGAATGAATGAAATCTAGATCTAAGGACTTTAATGGACTCCAAAATCAGAAATGAGTACTCAACAAGGTTGTGTTCACCAAAATGATTAATGGTGAAAAGGGGGCAGATAAAATTTCACTCTTTCTCCAAATAATCACTCAACGATGTCATAGGAGTCCTAATTGGGTTGACTAGAGACCTCACAAGGTGAGTCAATTCACAATGAGGAGGACCTGGGAGGGGGTTCTTTCATCTTTAAGGAGTTCACCACTAAGAAATTGCTTGGAAAATACAAATGAACATTCAACCTACAAAACCTTGTTATGCAAACTAAATGAGAGATGCAAACAATGAAATTATGCAATAGGGAGATAAAATATGTGTACCTGGGAAGTCTAGAGATGTGAGGATTCTAAAAATGCAAAGAACCTACCAAAATGTGCAATGGAGGACTAAGATGCCTTGGGTGGCATATTAGTCCTGCTGCTATTTTTTCATGGAAAATATGGAAACTTTGAGTGTGATCCCAAGCTCTAAGGTTTGCACTTTCTTCCTTTCCGATCTTAGGTTCTGAAACTTCTGGATTCGGCTTGTACATGAGTTTCTATGAAGATGACAACTTTGTAATGCAAATTTTCAACTTTTACAACTTTGCACTCTAAATGATCTCCAAGAATTCAACCTAAACCTACAATCACAAATATGCAGTATGGGAAAAACTTGTTTCTTAGTGAATGGGGGTTTTCCTTGGTCAAACCCCTTTTTGGTAATTAAACCTTGAAATGAAATAAAGTAATGAAGGGAAATGGTGAATAAACAACATGCAATGCTACAACTCACCAAACCCTTGTAAAGTCTACAAAATTATGTGAGATGGCTGCAATGGATATGGATCTTGAGCCAAATATATGGACTTGAATTGTTTGCTTGAATCAAAACACTACATAAAAAATGTTAGCACAACACACATGATGCAAGAATATCTTTGATAAGATGGCTAAATCTTGATGATGGGTCCAAATGCTTGAAGAATTTCTCTTGATTTCTCTTGTCTAGACTCCAACTTTCTATTAGAAATGCTCTCACAAAATACTTGACTTTAAAATGAATGAATGAATGAATGCACCTTGTATTTATACTTATCTATGCTTGATACCCCAAAATTACATCACACCAAACTGACATATGAATTCATTAAATAAAGGAGGCTAAATCCCACCAAAATTTGAAATTAAATCCTGAAAAATGCCTCAAGGAGGACTAAGATTCCCTAGGTTGCGTCTTAGTCCCAAGTTATGAAACTTGAGGTACAAACACCAAAAGGGGCCCAATTAAGATGACTCAAAATTAGGGTCCCGAGACCTTTGGGGGACAAAGATGCCCTACTTGGCATTTTAGTTCCAACCCAAAAATCAAGGATACATAGATGAGATTATTAGATTATCATTTATGCATTGGGTAATGTTGATATTAGCAAGAAAATATGTAATTCATAGGTCTTGTGGATGGCAAATAGGACCAATTAAGCCATAAATGAGGATAAATAAAGCAAGGCAGGCCCAAAAAAGTGTGAAAATGTAAGGGTATACATTTACCTATGCTACAATATCATCATCCATTGTCAGCTCACCTTTTATCCTTGGGGGGAAAGGTACTATATATCCTTGTCCTAATTAGGAACTTGATGTTTTCCCTTTGGCTAGTTATCTACCTTCCGTATATACAAATCAAGATTTGAATGTGGATGAAGTATTATAGGTTGACTCATGTGTTCCTTACTAGTCTCATGTTTATTCTCTTTTGCATGTTCTTTGTGTAATTGCATGTGCATATTGTGATCTCCCATAATATTTTGTTTGATTTTTCTCTCTCTTCATGTGCATTCCTCTATTTGTATCTACATTCTTCAATATTTGGGAACATTTTATCTTTTCTTTTGTCTTTGTTTTTCCTCTTGGTGATGATGTAAGGTGTTAATACATTTAGGTCTCTTCCATGTTGAACTAAAATCCAATTTATTTTCACTCTCTATGTGTCATTCTTCCCGTTCTATGAGTATTTGGGAAATGATGACATTTTTTAGCTCTATAAAAATGTTGTAGAAAATACATACTGACCCTGAATCCATTGATCCCTTATGTGTTTTGGGATTTCATTTTGGGGGCAACCCCTTTTCATGATGCAACTTGATTAGGAAACATATGACTTGGCATATGACAATGGTGTAGCAATTCCTTTAAAGTGGGGGCATACATTGGCATTTTGATTTTGGAAAATTTTGACATCCTCATGTTTCTTTTTGTGATTTTATTTCTTCTTGGGATGTTTCCTTTTCTTGGTGGTGTCATTGGTTTTGATATCATCTGAGAGTGTGATATTTCTTAGAAAATGACTTTCCTCTTAGTGGTGATGCTATGCATTGCATTCCATAAGTTCAAAATCTTTTATTTTTTGAATTGTCCTCTCTTAGAGATATTAGGCATGATGATCCCTAAGATTAGACCTTACAAAAATTAAGAGATATCCCTTTGAAAAAACCTATATATATATTGTTCATAAGTTTTTAACATAATAAAACTTTTTAATTTTGTGAAGCTTGAAGCCTTAGTGTGTGTGTGGGACTCTATCAGAGTTGTTCGAGGGATAAATTTGGTATGATAAGTATAGTGAGAGATCGTAGACTTGGCACATGTTTCTCATTAAGCCACATTGCAAGGTGCTCACCTAGTGGATGACCGATGTTTCCATTAGCCAGTGTGAGTGTGTGTTGTTTTCATAGTGGACATCACATTCTTCTTGTGATTTGTTTTGGAAAAACAATCAAGACGTGTTCCAAATCATGGTGTAAACTTAAGGCTTGATCTTCCTCATTCCCTGGACAAAGAACTAAGACATGTTCCACATCACATTGGACAGTTGAAGCTTGACCCACCTCCCTTTTCCTCCTATGATTTGATGTTGTATGATTGAGAATATTTCTCATTGTTGCATATATATGTATCTTGAATGTCTATTTTAGTGCGAGTTTTTCACATAATCATATTTTGACTAAACAAGGGGCTAAATGTAGTGTAGAAAAAAGTATCCCTTTTCACACTTAATTTGGGAATTAATATTAAAATGAACTTAATTATGCCTTAATTTAATGTTGTAATATGTATTGTACGTATTCACATTAATTTTAAGGACCTATTAATTAAAATAGACTTAATTGTGCCTTATTTTAGTGTTATAAAATGTACCTATCAAAAATTGGATTGCATCAAGGGGTTGTAATTGATGTCAACACATTAAAAAATGTATGAGATGTTTATTGAAAGTTATTCCCTATCAAAGATGGTATTTATCAACGAATCAATGTGCTCATTTTTGGTTCTGGATTCTACCACAAGACAAGCTATGACTCTAATATCTTAACTATGTCATTATGATTCACTTAGACAACTATATTTGGGATCTTGAGAATTTTTGTGTTAGGAGTAGTCAGTTATCGATGACAGAGTTTAGATTTGTATACTACAATTGTTTCTCTACTTGGTATATTTGTGTTGGTGACTCCACACCTTCTTATGAATAATATTCAAATGCTATGATTCTTATGGTTATCTCTCGAATAGTAGTATCACTAAGATTTGATGTTAGATCATATTCAGAAGTTGTTTGAAAAATTGAATCTTTTATGTTTGGGTCCTAGTCTTGGCCGACCTAACACATGTTATATATTAAGATATTTAATCTACCTTTGGGATGTTTTGTATAGATCTTAGAAGAATTAGTATGATGTAATACATGGATAATAAATGTGTTAATATTATATGATGCTGACAAGAGTTCTCTTCGATTTTTTTCTTTCATCCAATTAGGCTCACCTAATTGATGAATGAAATATACTTATATATATGAGACTCCCTCAAGAAGATAAAAAAAATAAACGTGTGAGGAAAGTAAAAATAAAGTGTTTTACGAGTGTGTGTGCATGGTGTGAGCCTAAATGATTTATTAGCTAAAGACCAAAACAATATTATTGAGTGAATTTTGGGTGAAGCAACACCACTTATGCTAAGCTTCATTTCGAATGAAATTCTGCATAAGGAAGGTGTATTCCATTAGTTGATACTTTTGGCAGTGAGCCATAACTTTTATATTCTAGAAATAAGCCATATTTTGTATCTTTGGCTTGTAGCCCTGTGGAAAATGAGTGTGAATAGTGAGTCCTATTGATAGTGAGCCTCAAGTAGTGAAATGTTTGTAATAAATTTTGATATTCTTTATATTATGAGTACAGTGAGAGATCGTAGACTTGGCACGAGTTGCTCATTAAGCCACTTTCCTAGGTGCTCACCTAGTGGATGACCAACGGTTCCATTAGCCAATGTGAGTGTGTGTTGTTTTCATAGTGGACATCACATTCTGCTTGTGATTTGTTTTGGAAAAATAGTCAAGACGTGTTCCAAATCATGGTGTAAACTTAAGGCTTGATCTTCATCATTCCCTAGACAAAGAACTGAGACATGTTCCACATCACATTGGACATTTGAAGCTTGACCCGCCTCCCTTTTCCTCCTATGATTTGATGTTGTATGATTGAGAATATTTCTTATTGTTGCATATATATGTATCTTGAAAGTCTACTTTAGTGTGATTTTTTCAAAGAATCATATTTTGACTAAACAAGGGGCTAAATGTAGTGTAGAAAAAAGTATCCCTTTTCACACTTAATTTGGGAATTAATATTAAAATGAACTTAATTATGCCTTAATTTAATGTTGTAATATGTATTGTACATATTCACATTAATTTTAAGGACCTATTAATTAAAATAGACTTAATTGTGCCTTATTTTAGTGTTATACAATGTACCTATCAAAAATTGGATTGCATCAAGTGATTGTAATTGATGTCAACACATTAAAAAATGTATGAGATGTTTATTGAAAGTTATTCCCTATCAAAGAAGGTATTTATCAATGAATCGATGCGCTCGTTTTTGGGTCTGGATTCTACCACAAGACAAGCTATGACTCTAAAATCTTAACTATGTCATTATGATTCACTTAGACAGCTATATTTGGGATCTTGAGAATTTTTGTGTTAGGAGCAGTAAGTTATCGATGACAAAGTCTAACTTTCTATACTACAATTGTTTCTCTTCTTGGTATATTTGTGCGGGTGACTCCACACCTTCTTATGAAGAACATTCAAATGCTATGGTTCTTATGGTTATCTCTCTAATGGTAGTATCACTAGAATTTGATGTTAGATCATATTCAGAAGTTGTTTGAACATTTGAATCTTTTATGTTTGGGTCACAGTCTTGGCCGACCTAGCACATGTTATGTATTAAGAATATTTAATCTACCTTTGGGATGTTTTGTATAGATCTTAGAGGAATTAGTATGATGTAATACATGGATAAGAAATGTGTTAATATTATATGATGCTGACAAGAGTTCTCTTCGATTGTTTTTCTTTCATCCAATTAGGCTCACCTAATTGATGAATGAAATATACTTATATATATGAGACTCCCTCGAGAAGATAAAAAAAATAAAGGTGTGAGGAAAGTAAAAATAAAGTGTTTTGTGAGTGTGTGTGCATGGTGTGAGCCTAAATGATTTATTAGCTAAAGACTAGAAAAATATTATTGAGTGAATTTTGGGTGAAGCAACACCACTTATGCTAAGCTTCATTTCGAATGAAATTCTGCATAAGGAAGGTGTACTCCATTAGTTGATACTTTTGGTAGTGAACCATAACTTTTATATTCTAGAAATAAGCCATCTTTTGTATCTTTTTCTTGTAGCCTTGTGGAAAATGAGTGTGAATACTGAGTCCCATTGATAGTGAGCCTCAAGAAGTGAAACATTTGTAATCTATTTTGATATTCTCTATATTGTGAGTTCATGCTCACTATCATTTTTCCCTCATTGGGTTTTAGACATAAATCTGGTGTTATTGTGTTTATGTGATATTTTTTAGTTTCTACAATTGCACTTAATGTTTGATCATTTAAGAAGTGTTAAGGTTTTGTTTCGGTAAATGATTTAAGGGTTTAATTTGGGGACAAATGACTCACCGCCACTCTCAATTGTCCATTTCAACAATTGGTATCAGAGCTTGGTCCTTTAGAATGAGTTTATGGTGTAGAGAAAGGGTGGAGGTTGTCTAATCAAACATAATTCAATTATTATTTGACAATATTTCCACTTTTCAAACTCTAACTTGGTTTTTCCTTACCATTCCTTCAATCTCACTTGTAGCACATCAAACAATGAAAATTGAATATATATTTTAGAGAATTAATGAAACCCATAAATTGGTTACCATTTAGAATACCCTTTATTCCCTTATTTAACATATCCAAATTGTGCATAGACTTGTTTTGGAACATATCCTTAAAAAATGGACTGCTACACTACCCTTAAGTCAAATTAGGCCTCTTTTACAAATCAAGTATGTGATAAAAAATCTCCAAATCACAAATGTTCACTCCAAGGCTCTAGATATATCACATGGGGTATGAAACAACTATTTTTTTCATTTGACACATCCACAAACTCATCTATCAACAAAACCCCACTCCTACCTATCAATTCTAGCCTAATAATGGAGATATTAGGGTGGGGCTTGCACAAAGAGGGCCCTAACTCCATAACCTACATCTACAACCACTACCAAACTAAATAAAACCTTAAATAAAGCCAATCCACTGATTTTCAGATTATTTCACCAATGAAATGGTCTTTTATTCCATTATTTCTACCAAACCCTCTTAACCTAGGGTTTTCAAACTCTTCATAGTAATTTTTCTCTAAAAACCTCCAAAATTTATGAATTCAACTTAAAAAAATTCCTAAAAAAGGATATTTCATGCCTCCATTAGATACAATGGACTTTAGATCATAACCCTTTAGTACAAAACCATACTGAATGTTGTAGCAACAAAATTAAGCAAAAGATTACAGAAAAACATAGCACTTCTTATTGTTTGCACTTCAAAAACATTTCATAACCTTTCCTAAAAATTTGTGAGGCATATTTAAGATTTTCTAATTGAAAAAAAATAGTTCATAACCACTTTTGAACCAAATGATTGTTTGACTTCCAAATATGACAAAAATTGCAAAGTTGTAAAGAAACTTTTACAACAAATTACCAAACATGACAAAGTGTACTCAAATCGACCCCATGAGACTTATCAAAATTCAAATGGTCTAAATAAACCTTATTACACCAAACAAGACTCAAAAAATTCAAAAATCTAATATGTGACCATATTTACAAAAGTTGACTAGGTGCCCCTACACTATACACTCGAGGAGAAAACAATCCCAGGCTCCACCTGAGATCATTTCTTGGACAATTGTGCCATGTTTCTTAATGTCCTCCTCTATCATCCATGTTGCATATTGGGCATGTGCAGGATCATCATAGAAAAAATAGGTCCTTAAGTGGCAATAAAATTCAGAAAAATCAGAGTTAGGAAACTTGATGTAAAAATTTGAATAAGTTAACTATATTATTTCAAAAATATGTAAGAATAGAATCCGTTGCAAATTTTATTTTATTTCTAAAATACTAGGTTTATTTTAATTTTAAAAAAATATCTTTGGTGAAAATTTGAAATTTCAATGTAGTAGTACTTAAATTTCAAGGGAAAAAAAAGAAGTAGGTGTCTGTTTGACCACCCTAACCACAATAAAATGATAATACTTTTTTATAATATTTTAGATATAAGTAGAAGAATCATGTCCTGATGTGGGCATATTTTTTTATAATTTATTTAAGAAAATAATTAATTATGATTTTTTATTACAACTTTTAAAAAATATAAAAAATCATACGTCTGACCACCTTAACTTGGTCAAAACTTCATGAAATTCAATTCTTTATTTTTTAATTCTATAGTGCATGAAGCGTATAATGTGGTGTATGTTTTACATTCAAAAAATGTGATATAGTTTGAAAGCTATAGATGTTTTTCAATCAACCTATCAATTAGGACTTTAGTCGTAATTCAAATAGAAAATGAATAATAATTATTTATTAAATTCAAAGTGAAACATAATTTATACTGGTGGAAATCTAAGAATCTCCTTTAAAAACCCTTTTCGTTTCATTAAATATGGGTAAAAAAATAGTCGTCAGCCACATGGGCCATCATATCACTTACATATCGCCACTTTTTGGCCCATCATGATCCTGCACATACCCTATTCATGAGGGAGACCTTTCCATTTCGCTAGATATTCATTGTACACTTTATGCCTTGTTCTCTTTGCTTCCTTTGTGTCCAAAATGCTCTCAAACTTCAAAGGTTGACTTGATGGTAGGTCCTTGACCCAATATTCATATTGAAATCCCAAGGTACCTACATCATCACCTACAACCACAAATCACTTGAAAGGATAAAGGTTAAAAACATTAAACATTGGAGAGATAGCCACTCTAGGAGGGAGTTTTATCTCATAGGCATTTTTACCAAACTTATAGACCATCCTACATGGCCCAATCTTCTTCATCTATAGCTTTGTGTATTTCCCCTTTGGTAGCCTTTATTTCCTCAAATGTGCTAGGAACAAGTCTCCTACTTTGACCTGAACATCCCTCTTCTTCAAATTTTAATGTTGCTTATACTTCTCCACACTCTTTTGAAGATTCTCCTTCACTTGCTGATGTATGTATTTCATTCCAACTACAAATTCTTCTCCTTTATCACTTCTCTCCATACAACTCAAATATCTGAGCTCAAAGTCTCCCCTTGGCTTCAATCCATAGATTATCTCAAATGGGCTCTTTCCAACACTTTTATTGACCAAGTCATTATAGGAAAACTCAAATTATGGAAGAATGAGATCACATTGTTGTGAATTCTCTTTTGTCAAACACCTGATAATTTTTCCAATAATCCTATTGAAAAATTCAGTCTACCCATCTATTTGTGGATGATAGGTAGAGCTAAATGTCATGTTGGTTCCACATTTCTTCCAAAGAGTCCTCCAAAAGTGACCTACAAACTTGCTATCCCTGTTAGACACAATGTTCAGTGGTAATCCATGAATTCTCACAAATTCCTTGAAAAATAACCCAACAATATATGAAGCATCATTTGTACATTTGCATGGTACAAAATGAGCCATTTTGCTAGATCTATCAACAACAAAAAACACACTCTTAAATCCCCTTTGATTTTATGGTAAACCCAACACAAAATCCATGTTGATGGATTCCCATGGCCTATTAGGAACTGGTAAAGGCTAGGAAAGATGAGCATTAGTTCTTGAACCCTTTTATTTTTGGAAAACTACACAACTTTCAAGAAAATTTTCGATGTCACTTTACATTTTTGGCCAATGGTAATATCTTCTTCCCTGATCCAATATTTTATCTACACCAAAATGACCTCTGAAGCTACTATAATTCTTCTCCTTAATCATATTTTTCCTCATGGAGCACTAAGGAACACACAACTGAGCACCCTTAAACAACAAGCCATCTTTCATTAAAAAATCAGAATAGTCTTCATGGAAAGCACCATCGAATTGATTACAAACATCATTCGCATCCTTGAAATCATCATCTCCTTCATACATAACTTTCAATGCATCAATACCCACACTTTCAAGTTGAATTTATTGCGCCAATATTTGTCTTCTGCTCAAGGCATCTGCCACCTTGTTTCATTGTCATTTTTTATGCTTTATGCTAAAAGTATAACTTGGTAGGTACTCCACCCACTTCACATGTTTGTGGCTCAGATTGTCCCAAATTTTCAAGAAATTCAAAGCATGATTGTCAGTAAAAACAAAAAATTCCTTTGGAAGGAGATAGTTTCTCCAGTTTTCAATGCTTGAACCATTGCATACAATCCCAAATTATAAGAAGAGTACTTTTTCTTGGCTTCATTAAGTTTCTCACTAAAAAATTTTATAGGTTTTCCCTCTTGAATCAAGACTACACAAATTGAAAACCCACTTTCATCACATTCTATAGTGAACACCTTGTTGAAATTAGGCAATGCTAGGATAGGTTGTTTAGCTATCTTTTGTTTCAAAATTTGAAAGATTCTTTCTACCTCATTAGACCACATGTAACTCTTCCTTTTATATCCTTTTATGGTGTCAATGATGGGAAAACAAATATGACTGAAATTCCTTACAAATTTTCTATAGAAACTAGCAAGACCATGGAAGCTTCTTACCTCACTAACTGATTTTGGAGTAGGCCAACTCAAATGGCTTCTATCTTGTCAAGGTCCATCTTCAAAGTTCCTTTGTAAATCACAAAACCAAGGTAGACCAACTCCTCTTTCATGAATTCATATTTTTCAAATTAATCATCAACTTTTATTCATTCAACCTCTTCAACACCATGTCAAAATGCTACACATGTTCTTCTTTATTCTTGTTAAGCATAAGAATGTTAGTAAAATACCCAATAATAATATTTCCTATGAAAGGATTAAAAAAATCATTCATTAGTCTCATAAATATGCTTGGTGTATTTGAAAGCCCAAATGGTATTACTATCCATTCATACAACCCCTCATTGGTTTTAAAAGCAATTTTCCACTCATCCCCTTCTATTATCCTAATATGATGATAGCCATTTTTAAGGTCAATCTTTGAAAAGTAACAAGCTCCTCCTGAACAATCCATCAAATCCTCCATTATAGGTATAAGAAACCTATACCTTACAGTGATGTTTTTGATTTCCCTTGAATCAATGAACATTCTCCAATCTCCACCTTTTTTAGGTTCCAACACAGTAGTAACAACACATGGACTTAAAATTTCCCTTATGATACCCTTATCTAATAATTCTTGTATTTGTTTCCTTATCTCTTCATTTTGTTGAGGAGTCATCTTGTATGCAGCCTTATTGGGTAAGTTTACACCTAGTATAAAGTTTATGTGGTGGCTCACATCCCTTATAGGTGGCAA